>JAVXUP010000577.1:0-409664 GCA_033070095.1 Escallonia herrerae
CCAAAAAGTTTTAAGTTTGGGACAGTCGAAACAAAATATTTTAAAGCATCACACACAGTAAATTATTATATCTCATTTTGTTTTTTTTTTCCATAAGTAAAAATTCCGTAGCTAAGAGTCTTGTGTTATCAATGTGAGAAAAAAAAGCTAATAAGAACTTTTCATCCAAAAAAGAATCAAGATTATGGATATATTTCTCGGTTAACTAGTCAGTTGCATTGCATCGTTTGAGGTTGTGGGGAATTTTGAAGATGCACTATTGCTTGATTTGCGTTATATGCCTTTGATCAAAAAGAGTTAAAAATAATGCAAACAAAAAGAAAGAAAGACAGGCCAGAACAAGAACAGTAGTAGGACATAGCAACCAAAACCAACTAAAAAGTTTTTTTTTTTCTTCGTTTGCTAATCATGTAATCTTACAGGTGAGAGGATTAAGACTGAAAGATACGGTAGAAATCGTGTCTCTCAAACCATGCCATCTAACCGTTGTCGAAGGTAAACTTCAGTTAATAATATCATGACGACACATACTAAAGTTTTTGCTTTTCTTATTAGTGAATGTAGTGAGTTAAATAATGTGAGTAGTCTTTTCTCTCACACCTAATATTCGGTCCCCATAAGATTAGAAATTGTAGTTTCACATGGAATAAGGAAATGTCCTCACCTGCTGGAGCATCACGTTGGTCACCCAGAAAAGTGTTTCTGAAAAGGTTAAAATTGTAATTTTTTTTTTTTTAACCTTGTACCCATTGAAATTGCAAATTTAAAATGGAACATTATTCTTGTTATTAAGAATGACAGAAAAAGTGTTGCTAAACATCATCAACAATTGTCTCTAAAAGCCCTTAACAAAAAAGCTCTTTTTCACCGACCAACTTCTTTTACAAGACTGCATTGTGACATTTGAAACATTTGCAGAGGAGTACACGGAGGAGCTATCGGTGGCGCACATACGACGGCTGCTGGACATTGTCGCGTGCACCACCGCCTTCGGCGTTTCGTCTTCCTCCCCGAGAACCCCCGGTCGGGCAACCAGCCCCAAAAATGAACCCGGTTCGGCCGACTCCGAACCCGGTCCAGAAGATGGCTCTTGCGAACTCGCTAGTTCCAACAAGTCCAAACCGGCGGATAGCAACAAGAAGCCGAACGGCGCCGGCGGGGCCCCCAAGGGAACGGGTATGGCCAAGTCGCCGAAGACGGCGGAGGTTCCCGCCCCCGCCGCCGGTGATGCAGCGGAGAAGGGCGACGAAGCGGCGGCGGTGATGTGCCCGCCGCCGCGGCTCGGGCAGTTCTACGACTTCTTCTCGTTCTCTCACCTCACTCCGCCCATTCAATGTGAGTTTCCCTCTCTTTTCTTCAGATTGTTGTGCGCAAAAATTGTCGCTAAAAGTTCCTTTTCAGCATATCATAGAGAACCGTTGCACGTAAAAAGTATCGCTAAAATCTATCTTCAGAACGTGTCAAGTAGAAAACGGTGGAAAATGAAGGGGAATGTTAATTGCTTTGGAGTAAGTTTTCAACGCAACTTAAGGGAGAACGGATGTTCACACTTCAAAACTGAAGCAGTCCACTCTAAAAGTGTTTCTAGTGCACTTTAGATGTTTGAATCTTTAGTGACGAGGTGGAGTGAACTAGTTCAAAGTTGGAATGAGATTATCAGTTCCGGAATTAAGGGTGTTATCTTACTTCAATAAATTCTCGGTCTCCTATTGAATCACGATTAATGATAAAGATCTCAACTTTAGTCCATTTTAAAAAGACTTGTGAACTGCAATGCTAAACCGTCTATAACCGGGTGGACTGTAATTGAGCTACCTTGCTGAGACTAATGTTAGGATCCCTTCCGTTACTCTAAGTCATATGCGTTCCTTTTGGGCATATCCCAAAATGTATGCCAATGTACTACGAGTGAATCAAATATGCAGCGGATATGAAACTTTTCTACTTTACCCGCCACTGTGATAAATATTCTGCTTAATGAAATGATCATTTACTACTACTACGAGGGGATATTGATTCTGCTATTAGGATAATGCAAGTCGAAGAATATAGGCGAGACGTTGTCATTTAACTATACAATTTACGGTATTGGTCATCTAAATTATCTTGTTAAATAGATGTTAGATATATGATTTTACATATTTCTTGCGAGTTTGTTGTACGTCTCCGTATGCAAGTTCAGTCGTTTAACTTTGGTAATTTTTCTTGTTACTTAAGTTATTGTGTCCCAAATACTCGAAACACTCTGGTTGTATTTCTTGCCATTCATTAGTCTGTTTTCATTAATCTTTAGATGAATTACACGTTTGGCTTGTTTAAATGGTTTTACAGACATTAGGAGATCTGCTCGACCCTTCCTTGAGGATAAAACAGATGATGACTTCTTCCAAATAGACGTGAGGATTCGTCGATTCTTTTGTTTCTAGTTACATTATGATTAACTTTACACCTATAATTTTCAAAGTGGTTTTTTGCCTGAGCTGCTATTTTTTTATAGTACACTGATAAAATGTGGTGGGATGTATCTTTATTCTATTTGCAGGTTCGGATTTGCAGTGGGAAGCCAATGACAATCGTTGCTTCCCGTAAAGGATTTTATCCTGCGGGAAAACGTATTCTTTTAAGTCACTCGCTGGTTGGTCTGTTGCAACAATTAAGCCGGATATTCGATGCTGTGAGTAGAAGTTGATATTCTATGAACTGCTTATTGCAACCACTTTGTTAATCTTGCATGCTACCCATATATATATATATATATATATATATATATATATATATATTTCGTTTTGTTAAAAAAAATTTCATTGTTTTGTACATTGTTTTTCAGGCATACAAAGCTCTGATGAAAGCTTTTGTTGAACACAATAAAGTAAGTAAAAATACTCCTTGAGTCTGCAACAGTGAATGCAAGTTAAACAAATTACTTGACACGTCAAATGAACATAAAGCTAATGTGTTCCCAACTTCTGTATATATAGTTAACTTCCTAGGATTTGTCAATGTTAAAAAATATGCCTTTAGATTAGAACAATTTATGGACAAGATTTTTTTTTGTTCAGTTTGGAAATCTTCCATATGGCTTTCGAGCAAACACATGGGCTGTTCCTCCGGTTGTTGCTGACAACCCCTCTCTTTTTCTGCCACTTCCCACGGAAGATGAAAACTGGGGAGGAAACGGGGGTGGACAAGGAAGAGACGGTAAACATGATCACAGGCAGTGGGCAAAGGAGTTCTCAATTCTGGCAGCAATGTCTTGCAAAACCCCAGAGGAGAGGCAAATTCGAGATAGGAAAGCCTTTCTGCTTCACAGTCTATTTGTCGACGTTTCAGTCTTTAAAGCAGTTGCAGCAATCAGGCATGTGATTGATACTAAGCACTCCTCTGCAAGTGGTCCTGATGTTCTGCTTTCACACGAGGAAAGAGTAGGAGATTTACTTATCAAGGTCACACGAGATGTGCCTAATGCAAGCACAAAGTTGGATGGAAAAAATGATGGGAGTCAGGTTCTTGGAATGTCACTAGAGGAGCTTGCCAGGAGAAACTTGCTTAAAGGCATTACCGCAGATGAGAGTGCAACAGTTCATGTCAGTATGATCTTTGCCCCACAGTTCTTTTTGATTTATTAAATCTCTGGCTCTTGGATGCTGACGCCAGATTGGTTGGCTTGCAGGACACCTCTACTTTATGTATAGTGGTTGTTAGGCATTGTGGTTATACGGCTGTTGTGAAAGTTGCAGCCGAGGTAAATTGGAATGGAACATCTGTTCCCCAGGACATTGATATTGAGGACCAACCTGATGGTGGTGCTAATGCACTGAACGTCAATAGGTCAGTGCAATTAGCTTGAATAATAAGTTACTGACAATGTTTGGTGTGCTTTTTTGTCTTCTACTTTTATTTGCTTTCTGCTCGAAGAATTATGTTGCTTTGGACAATATATTGTCTTTGCTTCATTGTAGTATTAAGTTCTTTTAATTTTTTTGCTTATTGCTTCCCAGCCTGAGAATGATATTGCACAAGGCATCCACACCTCAATCCTCTGGTGCAATTCAAAGATCACAGGGTACAGATGCTGAGGAATTACGTTCTGCCAGGTCTTTAGTGAGAAAATGCTCGAAGAAAGTTTGCTGGAGTTGCAGGGAGAACCCTCCGAACAAACACAATCAATCAGATGGGAGCTGGGGGCATGTTGGGTTCAACATTTGCAAAATCAGGCTTCAGGTAAAGCTGAGTCTAAGAAAACTGAAGAGGCTAAGGCTGAACCAGCTGTTAAAGGTCTTGGAAAGCATGGTGGACTGCTGAAGGAAATAAAGAAGAAATCAGAAGATAGAATTAGCAAAAATGAGCAGGGAAAGGAAGTTGCTGTGAATACTGGCCATGACATGAACACGAAACCAGATATCATTAATCAGAAAGAAAAAGAAAAACTAGAGGATAGAGAAATACTATGGAGAAAGCTGCTTCCTGAAGCTGCATATTTGCGCCTTAAGGAATCAGAAACCGGTCTTCACAACAAGGTTGGCTTGCTGCTTCTCTACTTGAATACACTTTTGTTGCTTATTGCTATAGGACTTGTCAGACTGTGCAACATGTTATTTATGATACTTCAGTCTTGAAGCTGTGATTTATGACATCTCAGTTTGAGGTTTTCCAGTCTCAAGCTTATAGGAATATAATTATTTCTTTTGCTTGATCATTGTTGCCTTCATGATACATAACTTATCTGCTTTTCATTTCTTTGGCAGTCACCTGATGAATTGATTGAGATGGCTCACAAATATTATGCTGATACGGCTCTTCCTAAGCTGGTTAGTTCTTCATAGTAAACAATCTCTAATTAATTTAACTTAAAATGCATAATTTCTCCTTATAACTGTGAGTATGGTTGATCGCTGCAACTTCAACTTTTGTTAGGTGGCAGATTTTGGATCCCTTGAACTTTCACCAGTTGATGGTAGAACGTTGACAGATTTTATGCATACCAGGGGCTTGCAAATGCACTCCTTGGGACGTGTGGTAATTGCTTAACTTGACTCTACTAATTAATCTTTTGCGTCCTGATCACTGTACTTCTGTTGAGTGCATTATCGTAAAAGATCCAGTCTTGCCTCATGCATTAAGCCGTGCTCATTAAGGTCTTAGAGAACGGGCTATGTATATTATGTAGCACTTTCAATATTAATAGCAAAAGGAGCAGGAGATTCGTAAGCAGGTATATATAGTCAAATGCACCAAAGAAATGCACTATGACAAATAAATTTACAATAAGCATGAAATTACATAACGAAGATACATTTTCTTCAGAAGAATTAAGATAGGTATACACCCAAATTTAAAGGGTATCATGCCAAAGACCATGTTCATTCTTATATAAAACGGGGAATCAAGGATAAAAATACATGCTCATGTTCTCATTCGTGGTGCTCCATTTCAACCTGGAGGTCATAAGTTCGAAATGCTGAAAACAACTCAGCAGAAATAGTGGAAGGCTGCATACATCAACCCTCTCTAGGCATGGCAATGCTGGGAGCCCCTGGCACTGGCGTGCCCTCGCCGCCTGTTGTTTTCAATTCTGAATATAGTAATGTTAAAAACGACAAGCATAGTTTTGAAGACTTTAGATACCTTTCTCGTTCAAAACATCACATGCTAGTTGCTATATAACTTATGGCAGCACTTCTATCTGACCTTTAATCTTCAGCTTCTCCGGGTATGAAGAGCTAAATTACATGATCGTAGATATTATTAGGATTGAAGTTTTCACGATTAAAGACAAAGAACCGAGTACAATGAAGACTTATCCATATAAGCAAATGTTTTTAAGCACGTTTACTGTTCAAATCATATCTTGAGCGCTCTACCTAAAGCACTGAAACTAATGCCTGAAAAGCCTAGAGAACTTTCTTTATCTGGCTGGCACTAGTGATGAATTTCTGAACTCAGCCTCATTTGTTTGGGAGAACGATTTTCCTTTAGCTAGAGTCTTTAAATCCACTAGTAATCTCATGATTGACTATTTTCACTTCTGATATTTTATATGTCATTATCTATTGCTTTCCTGCTCTTCTAACATTTCATCATCCTTGACGCTAGTCGCCATCACAAGTTATGCTTACTGCATCAGCTGTATGATTTGATTGTATAAAGCTAATATGGTCTTGCTTTTATATGTTACAGGTCGAACTGGCAGACAAGCTCCCGCATGTCCAATCACTCTGCATACATGAGATGGTTGTTCGAGCTTACAAACACATATTGCAAGCTGTTGTAGCAGCAGTTGATAATGTTGCTGATTTGGCTGGTTCTTTAGCGTCATCTTTAAATACTTTGCTAGGGACAGCACCAATGGACGGTGCTGATGCAGACATGAGCACCGATGATACCTTGAAATGGAAATGGGTGGAAAGCTTTCTTTCAAAGAGGTTTGGCTGGCAATGGAAATCTGAAAGCCGTCATGATCTACGGAAGTTTTCCATTCTTCGTGGGCTTTGCCACAAGGTATGGTGTTTGAATGTGAGAGGTTAAAGTGTCTTCCTCATCCTAAATAAACATTTCCGACACATCATTATGGCGGCTCATCTTTCATCAGGTTGGACTTGAGCTTGTCCCCAGGGATTATGACATGGAATCTGTGTCACCTTTCAAGAAATCAGATATCATAAGCATGGTCCCTGTATATAAGGTAGCATGTTTGAATCATGTTAAAAAGTTCGTATAGTAAGTTAGAACAAGATTTCCTGTCAGTTTTTACGACATCGAAATCTTTTACAGCATGTCGCGTGCTCATCTGCGGATGGACGTACACTTTTGGAATCATCCAAGACGTCCTTGGACAAAGGCAAGTTGGAGGATGCTGTTAACTATGGGACTAAGGTAAGAAATGTCTCCCTTTACGCAATATATGACTGGCTCATATTTTTAAGACCAACATTATGTTTTGATTTTGAAGGCACTCTCGAGACTTGTGTCAGTCTGTGGACCTTATCATCGAATGACGGCGGGAGCATATAGTCTTTTAGCCGTAGTTCTTTACCATACGGGCGATTTCAATCAGGTATGCAGATATAGCATGTGTTGTGTATGCTTCAGAAGACACAGCCATTCATAGTAGTTCCATTTTTTTCCAAAATAAGCTCAAGTGCTTCTATTTTTACAATTCTAGCATCCCAGTTCTTTTTAAGCACACCCATGAGGGGAATGAGTCACTCTTCCAACCAACCAAATTATTCTTGGAGGTGTGAAAATCTTAAACATCTAACATGGGCCATGAAGTATAATGATCAAATGTGTGAAGCATATTGCAAGTGCTTTTGTCCTTTTTTCCCCGAAAAGATGGCATAAGTAAAATGAGATGGTTTCGCTGGTTCAGAAAAATTGTAAAACAGTTTTGGCAAGTTGATAAAACCTACCAACCTTTTGTCTAAAACACTTGCCACAACCTAACAGCAATTATGAATACAAGTGCTTGACTGAAGATGAATCCATTTGAAGAACTAAATGAAAAGGAAAAAAAAGGCATTAAAATGTAAACTAATAAACTTATCGCATATTGCACACAGCAGTAATAGCACAGATGGCTGCTTCTCTCAGAACTCCAGAAACTTCTGCCAGGGCACTATAGGGTTGATGTATTCGGAATTAGAATTATTCGAAATCCTTGTTCTAATTTGGATTCTAAAGACCGGGATACAGTTGCATTAGCTGGAACATTGTCACCATAGGAGCTGTAGTTGATATCTTATAATTTAGTTGCAATCTAACTTCATAATTTTCATATTTCTTTGGGGTTCTCTTTGGAATTAGGCTACTATCTATCAGCAAAAGGCTCTGGATATCAATGAGAGAGAGCTTGGGCTTGATCATCCAGATACGATGAAAAGTTATGGGGACCTAGCTGTTTTCTACTACCGCCTCCAACATACAGAGCTGGCCTTAAAGTATGTTTATAAGTTGTCAGCGTGAATGAAATTTCTCCTTGCACTTGCTTTTTGGTTGTGTTATTTGTGCACCTTGTAGTTTAATTGGAATGTCAAAGCTCATCGCTAGAATTCTATTTAATATAGGATTGTCTGTCATTATACTAGACTATGTTTTGTTTTGTTTTTTTTTGTGAAGTAGGTAATAATCAGTTATACATCATAAGTGGAGGACTATATTAAAATGAATAAGACATACTTCTGACATACACAGGAACCAAGCTTGTACTGCTTTTGTTCATTTTCTGTCATAATATAATTATTTTATGGTGTATACTCATTTTAAAAAACAGCCATGATATTATGCCTGTCATGGTGCAACGATTGCTTGCTTAAAAGTTCAGTGCAAGGAATCTATAAGAAAATATAAGTTGTTATTTCTAGAAGTACTATTAAGCATGTTAAAGATTGGACTGAAGGTGGAATTTTTGGAATGTCTGTATGCAGTAATACTAAAGGCTAAGATACTCAAGTCAATTGCCATCCACGAGATCTTGTCATAATGGCTTACTTCATTTATTTTCTGTTCTAGGTATGTCAACCGTGCTCTATATCTTTTGCATCTGACGTGTGGGCCTTCTCACCCAAATACCGCTGCTACCTATATCAATGTAGCTATGATGGAAGAAGGTTTGGGGAACGTCCATGTTGCTCTTAGGTACCTTCATGAGGCTCTCAAATGTAACCAAAGATTACTTGGAGCTGATCATATACAAGTACTCTCTCTCTCTCTCTCTCTCTCTCTCCCTCTCTCTGTATGAGATCAGCAGTAGGTTATATCTAAGGCGTTTGAATGTAAGATAAATTTGATGTGCTGTTCCAACTTTATATCGATAAATCGATCTCGATCTCTCGATGTATGAGATCAGCAGTAGGCTATATCTAAGGTGTTTGAATCTGTTCCACCTTTATATCATATAAGGTTGAAAAACATATTCACAAGGCAAGACAATATGGTAAATTAAGGGATAGGTTTGAAGGATGAAGGTAAAGGATATCTTTGTTTGAAAGTACAACTTAGCACCCAGGTGATATTGTTTGACAAATTGGCATTTTCTGCATGCTGTTCATTTAGCTCCACGTACCATAATAGGTTCTGACAACCTTGACCTTATTATTCAGGCTATACTAACTGATATATTCCATGTCACCATATCACCGCAATCCTCCGTAATCTTGAATTATTTTAGCTTGCAAATGACATGTTTGGCTTAAATACACTTTTTTCCCAGACCGCTGCTAGCTATCATGCAATAGCAATTGCTCTCTCTTTGATGGAAGCGTACACTTTGAGTGTGCAGCACGAACAAACCACTTTGCAGATACTGCAAGCTAAACTTGGACCAGATGATCTACGTACACAGGTAACTAAGAATCTCATGTTTGGTAATAGCACCTCATATTAAAGAATAGGAATGACCTCTTGAACTATATCTTCCACAGGATGCGGCTGCATGGCTTGAATATTTTGAATCCAAGGCTCTGGAGCAGCAAGAAGCTGCAAGAAATGGTACCCCAAAGCCCGACGCCTCTATTTCTAGCAAAGGTCATTTAAGGCAAGTCTTTACATTATTTAGTATAGTTTTGTTTTTAGCACTTACAGGAAATACCGAAATAGTAGCATTTTTTTCTTGCAAACTTTGAGTGATTACTGTAACTTAGATTTTTTGAACTTCGCAGTATTTCTGTGTGTTAGGGATTGTTTCTCCTTTATTGGACATTTTAAGAAGCACAGTTATTGTCTTCACCACTTTTTTGTTCTGCAATTTAACTTAAATATTCCTTTTGTATTCATCATTTTGGGACGATCTCTGAACTTGAATATCTTGATCGTTTTGTAGGAAATCATTTCTTACTCATGAAATTTTCTGTCATCATTTTGAAATCTCAGTCAATGCCCCTGCCCAACATCTAAAAATTAGATTGTTGTCTGGGAAAAAGCCTTAAAAAGTTCTTGAATGTGACCATTGTATTCCATAATCTAAGTGGTCAAGTGTTCACACTCGTGAGTGGGTGTCTCAGGCCATAATATCGTTTGCACATATAATAGCTTTTATGTGGGACCTTATGTAAAATTTAATTTTTCAACTCACTTATGCAATCTTCCCTTTGCCCCGGAACAGTGTATCAGATTTGTTGGATTACATAGCTCCAGATGCAGAAAGCAAAGCAAGGGATGCCCAAAAGAAGCAAGCTCGTGCAAAGATTGTAAACTCCTGACTGTTGCGTACTTTTGTTCTCTTGCATTTTCTCATCCTGATTAGAATTTCTCTCTGATCATCCAGGCTAAAGAGATAAAATCTGAAGCAGAGTTCATAGACAGAACAGTCACAGATGATCATCCGAAGGATGCCATACTCTCACCCAACCAACCTGTTACAGAGCTCTCTAGTGATAAAGAGAACAAATCTGAACTAGAGAACAGACTGGAATCAGAACCCTTAGACAAGAAGCCCGATTTACTTCCACTAGAACGGACAGTCATGAAACAAAATAATGACCTGGTACAGGATGACACGTCTGACGAAGGATGGCAAGAAGCTTTCCCTAAAGGTCGCTCACCAACAAGTCGTAAGTCTTCTAATTCAAGGAGACCAAGTCTGGCAAAGCTAAATACTAACTTTGCGAACGTTCCTCAATCATCAAGATACCGAGGAAAGCCCACTAATTTTATATCCCCAAAGACAAATTCACATGAGTCTGCTGCTTCAGCTGGGCCTGCTCCTCTTCCAAAAAAGTTAGTTAAGAGTGCAAGCTTCAGCCCAAAACCAATCAGTCCTCCCACACCAGCTGCTGGAACAGAGAAATCTGCTAACCCAAAGCTGGCCCCATCTAGCCCAGCATCAACTGATCAAACTGTGAAGCCTGCTCCAGTTGGAAGTTCAATAAGTGTAAAGACCGCTGGAAAAATGTTTTCCTACAAAGAAGTTGCTTTGGCTCCACCTGGAAGCATTGTGAAGGCAGTGGCAGAACAGTTGCCAACCGAAAGTTCTACTGAAGAAAAATCTGAGGTGAGCAAGGAAGCTAAGAATGTAATAGTGGTCAAGGATGTGCAGGAAGGAAAAGTTCAAAAACCCAATAAAGAGGAAAAGATTGCGGTTCAAGATGAGGAAATGATTAAAGGTGTCAATGAAAAGCAGGAAAAAGAAGTAGGGGATTCCGACGTGACAGGACCTTCAAAGGAAACAGAAAATGCAGCTGCTCAAGACAGAAAAGCAGAAGTTGACGAAGTTGTCGAAGTAAAGGGTGCTTGCGTTGAGGGCAAAGAAGTAGGCACCGATACGGCTAGTTCAAAAGGAACATTGGAAACAGAAGTTGATATATGCACAGAAGCTTCCTCTGCTAAAATGCCTGTTTTGGATGACAATACCTCACTGTCTCTAGAAGAAAATGTCTCCTCTGTGAATGAAAAAATGGAAGGGAACATCGAACCCCTTGATCTACCCAATGGCGAAGCAACTTTTGTTCCTCTGCCAACTGATTCAGAAAAGGAGGATAACGGGAGTTCTAGTCCTTTGGCCACAGAGACCGAAAAGCAAAGTGATACGGAGAATGGAAGAGAGACAACCAAGAAACTTTCTGCTGCGGCACCTCCTTTTAATCCATCCACTGTCCCCGTTTTTGGCTCGGTTCCGTTGCCCGGCTTGAAAGATCACGGAGGCATATTACCCCCACCAGTAAATATTCCACCAATGCTTCCAGTCAACCCCGTTCGTAGATCACCTCACCAGTCAGCAACAGCAAGAGTTCCTTATGGCCCACGCCTGTCAGGTGCTTATAACAGATCCGGGAACCGGGTTCCACGTAACAAGCCTGTTTTCCACAATGGTGAACATATTGGGGATGGGAGTCACTTCGGCCCTCAACTAATCATGAATCCACATGCTGCGGAGTTTGTGCCTGGCCAACCATGGGTCTCTAATGGTTATCCGGTTGTTTCAAATGGGTATATACCCTCTTCAAATGGTTATCCCATATCTCCAAATGGGATTTCAGGTGTACCAAATGGTTTTCCAGCATCCATGAATGGTATCCAAGTGATTCAAAATGGCATTCCAGTTTCTCCTGTTAGCCCAACAGAATCTCCCACAGTTGTCAGCCTCGAAGTTAGTCGTGAACACCATAATGTTGAAGTTGGTGTGGAAAGTCAAAGTGAAGCAGTGGTGGAGGGGCAGATTGATAAATCCCCCACTGATATGGGAACTATTGACCAGTCAGTTGTGCAAAATGCGGAAGATCAGTATGAGGCTGGTGAAGAAACTGATCAGGCTGGTATAGTTGAAAAAACCACTCAGTCTAGAGTTGATGAAGAAACTGATCAGTCTAGACTTTATGAAGAAACTGATCAGTCTGGAGTTGTTGAAGAAACAAATCATTCTGAGGTTGATGTGGAAACTCATTCTGAAATTGTGGAAAAGCCGGCAAATGCAGTTTCAGATGTTAGTGAAATTGTTGCTACAGAAGAAACTTGCAACATGGCTGCCGTGGACAAGCCAACCAAGCGTTGGGGAGATTACAGTGACAGTGAAGCTGAGATTGTTGAAGATGCAAGTTGAAGCAAATCTTGTTTTTATGTTAGTAAAGCTGAGATTGTTTGGGGATGCAAGGTGAAGCAGATCTTGTGTTTATCTTAGTAAAATTGATCGGTCCATGGTTCAGCAGTTCTCAATTTGTGAGAGGTACGCGGAAGATTATGATTTGACAGAGACCAGGAAATCAGGGGGAACACTTATTTTCTTCTGAAGCCTTTGGTGAAACTAACGTTTACCCCTTGAGGCGCTGACTTTCCAGTAAATTCAACTTGTTGCAGCAGGTTCAGACTTCAGAGAGATGCCAGTTAGAATCCAGCCATGTAAAAGAAGTGATGGTAGAAGTAGAAATGCCAGTTAGAATCCAGGTTCAGGCTCTTTCGCTTTTTAACTCTTCAATTTTGCTGGTTCTCAACAGCAGGGCCTTGTGAGTTGTGGGTATTTGCATTTTTCTTTGGCGATAGGATACTTTCTTCAACAATGACTTTGGTGGAGATGATATTTTGAAAGAAACTTGGTGTTGCTTGCTTGTAGGCATAATGTAATACTCGGTTTCTATTTTTGTAAAGGATCCTCTAATAAATAGGCTACCATTGCTTAGCCGCTTATTCGTTATATCTTGCAGCCAATCTGATCGATTTTGTACTCTTCGTTCTCCTAGCTCTCGACTTCGTATAACCTTCTATACCTATATTGAAGGGAAAAAGAAAAAAGAAAAGAGGGCGTGGCTCGTGTCATGCATACCATCTCTGTTTCTTGCAACGAGTGGCGAATGAATGTGGCGAAAAGGGAAGTAACTCAGATTTTGGGTCGTCAACCTTTTTTGTATTCGATTTCATGAAGTTACAAATGGGAAATTAATGTGCTGCCATAGGAACATCCAAGGAGTTTGTGTATCGTTAGTGAAGGCATCTGAGTTATTTGAGGAGTTTGGCAAGAGGCGTTAGGAGCAAGCGTCATGAAAAAACTTGAACGCAATCCAACAAGCACACACAAACGTAAATTCTGTAGATTGATATAACAATATCATGATGATCCAGTGATTTGTCTCTAGAATGAATGTTGAAGTTCCAGTCCTTGTTACTGGGGAAACACTAATATGAAGATCGATCTAAGCATCATGTCCCCTCTGACCTTTCATTTTGCAAGCCAAATAGGGCGTGTACAACAAAGAGACTGTTGAGCTGCAAAATGCCCTCACCACTGTCAACAGGCTGGTGAACCCTGGCGCCAGTCCATGACCACAAGGGTGGCAGCACTGTGAGCAAGTGCTCCTGCAATAACAAACACATGGAATATCTGGTGGCTGTGGCCTGCAATATCAAACGCACCGGGCTTCCATCGCTCAGGTACCCTCTTAACATAGAAAGCTGCTCCAATTGCGTAAAAAAGACCCATAGCAATCTCGTATCCGAGAGATATAAGGATCTGTGGATCTCCCCAATGAAGAGCAACTGCATGCCCTGCAGGAATGACCCCTGAGAAGCCCATGGCAAGGAAGATGAAGGCCCTGTAGGACCTAAAACGAGGAGTTGACAGAGCAGGCGCGAGAAGGGTGATAATGACAAGGATACCAAGTAACGATATAGTGGAAAGATAAAGGATGCGCGAATAAGGGTGGCATGAGAAAGCGTAATAGATTGGAGCGAAAAAAGAGCAGACTATCATGATGGAAATGCCAACATAATCAAGGCGCCAGAAGAAGTAGTTAAAGCGTTGCGAGTGACAGGCAAGAAGATGGGAGATGGAACTGCAAATCAAACAGACCATGGCTCCGCCTAAGAAGACAAGCCAAGGCCATCTTGGAATGGCATCAGAACTGTCAACTTCGTTCAAGAGTAGGATTGATGGCTTAAGAATGTACAAGCCCTGCAGACGATTGACCAGTATAACAAAAGACGTTACTTTTCAGAAAAACGTAGAAAACATCATTTACACTTGAACAATATTTTCTGTTCACATCATTTCTGTTGTACTAAACCGCAGGACTTTAACACAATTTGCACAGGAATCAATTTTCTCCATATACTTTTATAATCAAGTTTTGCCCTCTTAGTCATATCGAGGTTCATATTCAGTATGAACCCAAATATATTCAGTATCAGCATTTAAGTTTGTTAACAAATGTTAAACAACTGCAGGCAGGGGTTAAGAGTAGAAATCATGGGCAAGAGGGTCGCAGACAGTGAAATTTTCTGAGCTAATGGCTATTCTTCATCTATCAGTCTTTTTCTTTTTCTTTTTTTTTTTTTGCAAATTAGTTTGAGCCATGATTCTCCACTTGAATTTTTATACCTAGATTCCAAAAAAAATCCCTACTTTAATTTGCTGGATTGCTTTTACAATGTTGAATTCAGGTCAAACAAAAGTAGTTGCACAATGATGGAGCTTAGCCAAAGGCAAGACAAGGATTGGACCTTCTCCTTATCGTTGCATTTTGGTCAGTTTGACAAGTCATTTGATTTGAGTCAAGTAGGGTGGTGGGAACGTCGCATGTGACCCCATTTTTCATAATTGTCATTCTAACATTGATATCTACATATCTATCAAGCACCAGCTGTCTCCTTATTCACTGCCTAAGGACTTTAACAAAAACAAGAAAACAAAAGAGCATCAGTAAAGGTAAATGGGAAGGCCTAGGAGATATCCCCAGTGACCATTCTTTTTCGGTTTACCAAATCACGTTACCACGGTTTCTAAAATTAGAGGTCGCACTAAAATAAAAGATAGTTCTGCTAGCACTCTAAAGGAATGCGGATATTGTTAGCACACTTTATGAGATTACACACTGTAGAAATAATGCGCATAACGTTGCAGTATAAGCAACTTGAGTAGCAATTTAATAAGTGTTAACAAGGCTGCGGAATGAAGAAGTGGGGAACTCCATTTCCAGTCAGAACTGTACAATTGTACTTTCACAAATTATTGCATATTTTTTTTGCATTATATTTGTGGCTTAATAGAGCATCAGCAATAAATATTGAGCTTTAGTAAGCTGTGAACAGAGGTGTGAATTCAAACTTTCCAAAAGATCAATTGAGCGAACACCTTTTCTACTTTCTGCAAACCAGATTCACCACATGAATTGCAACATCTTTCTAGAATGTACAACCTCTAATTTCAAATGTGCAAGTGATGATGATTCATGCATTATACAAACTTGTGATTTAAAAAACTGCAACACGTGATGCATGAAAAGAGTGCACACATAACTTCTTCGAGTCACTCTAACTCCATTTTTATGTCAAATATCTAAAGAAGTACTATTACTAAACTACTATGAAGACACTATAGTGCACAATCTTGAATGCAGTGACGAGGCACATAAAGCATGTATGGGCACTTGTGTTCTGGATTTTCGTTTTTTTAAAGTACCAATTTATTTAATTTCTTAAGCAACAGATGGAAATAATGTAAATGCATGAAATTTTGTTGGAATATTAAATTTTTTCGGTCAGACTAAATTTTGCGCACCTTATTCATCAATTGATTCACCACCTGAAATGAGGAATCAGAGCCGTTCATTCTCCCCATCATCAACGAACTCCGAACCGCCGGTCTGTTTACACACAGGTTCACGCAATTCAATCAACAAGTCAAACACAAAGAAAAGAGAGATTTGAAGTCTAAATTGTATCGATTGAGCTCCACAACGGTCGCCGGACACTGAATCGTTTCAGAATCGTTGCTCAAAATTAAGTGGAGCTCAAACGAATTTTCTTTGGAACTTATTTTGTCGATTCGGACGCAGAAACACTTCAGTAATACCCAACATGTCATTTGATTACCTCAACAAACTTGCAATCAAGTCCTTCCACCTTCTTCTCCATCAAACTCACCACCGTTCAGTACGTCATTTGATTACCTCAACAAACTTGCAATCAAGCCTTCCACCTTCTTCTCCATCAAACTCACCACCGTCAACGTCAAGAACCCCAGAAACCCTACCAAATGCCTGCAAAATCAACACCGAAATCCAAATTCAAATTTGAAAATTGAAAAAGTCACATTCACACGAAATGATAATCAAAGAAAAACAGAAAAAAAAAAAAAAAACTCACGTCCAGATGTTCAGCGTCTCGTTGTGCCAGGCGAAGACGCTCATGATCACGTCCTTCAACGGCCACTCGCACCGGTAATAATCCAGTATGTACTCGTTATCCTTCAGGTAATCCGGTAGGGCGTCGTACTTTATCAATCGCCGGCAAAAGTTATCCTTCTTCGGCGAGGGCGTTCCGGTCAACGTCGTCGACGCTGCTTTCTCCGCTCGGCACGAGTCAACTCGGTCGGCATTGCCGAGCTGGGCGCTCCTCCGTCCCCTCCGGCTCATATCCCCGAAGAATCCGGAGATATGCGTGACCAAGGGCTACGGCTATGTATACGCAGATGCTTGTGTAATGTGTGCAGCTAAATCTTACCAAGGTTGGTGGCCGGTGAGAATTTATATGCAGCGATTAACGTGTGACGGAATTATTGAAGGATTTTATCAGGTGGGGTTGAATTGAAGGGACTTATTGTGGTCTTGAAAGTCAAACGAAATTAGACCCTCTTTGACTTATCGTTTGGCCAAGTTTTTATATTCACCACACGTTTTTTTGTTTTTATGTTTCTTTTGTTCCGTTGGCTAAGGTGAGCGTATCTAGTTTTGACCTCACAAGCTTATTTTCACACAATCGTATGCCAATCCACGTCCTGTTTGTTCCTAAATAGACTAATATTTTGTCAAGAATACGTATTTTTTAAAAACTAAAGAAGCACCATTGGGTGTAAGAACAAACGTTGCCTTGTTTTTTGTGATTTTGTAGCTCAAATTTGAGAGAAAAGTGGAAGGCGTAATTTAAATTGGCTTGCTAAGGCCTTATAAGATGAAAGGACCATAAAGGCCTTTAAAAGGTGATGATCCATTCCATCCTCTTTAAGGAATTTCTACGGCTTCCTTTTCCCGATCAATCAAGTCACAAATGACAAGACTCGGTTTGATGATCGACAAAAGTACAACTACGGGTTTATTCAATTTATAACATCATATCATAGGCTTGTTCTGCAAATTGAATCTATTGTGGCAAAAAATTGATGAGGATCGAACGAGCGTCCGATTCAGACAGTAGGAGCACCCGAGCAGAGCTATGAAGCACAAAAACAAGCAAACAGTGACTTGCCGAAACCCCCGGAGGGGGCTTCGGTGGAGAATCTCTGATGCTTAAATCAGAAAAAAGGATTTTGAATAGAGAGAAAGCATGTAGCGAGTAAAAGTTCTCTGACATACCTTAGACGTCTGGGGTATTATAGAGCGCTATAGGAGGTTATATTCTCCTAATGGAAGGCAATTAATCTAGAGGTAGTAATCATGAGCGATTGTATTCATTATTAGTTGTAAGGATTTAGTCCAAATTAAGCGAGGAGTCTAGAGTTTTCTAGGAGACATAAGATGCCTAAAAAAGACATACATGCCTCTGGTCAATATTTACTATGATAAGAACATGTGTTACTCGCTGAACGGTAGTGTATTTTTCGCTGAATGGTGGTGTATTTTTTTCCACATCACTAGCCCCTTCCCCTCCTTGCTAGAACAAGGAAGTAAGCGTGGCTCTATCTAGGGCTCATCACCTCTAATGATCAGTTAGAGGCAGGTCACAGTGATACGCTTCTATATTGCCTGATAAAATGCAGAGCAATAGCTTCAGAGTTCCCTATTTTCCAGAGTTTGGGACTGCGGAGTCCTTCTAGTACTCTACTCAGTCTGAGGAGAAGGGAGCTAGAAGTCCATCTCAGCTCATATGTTCGGTCTAACAAGCAAAGAGGTAGGAGTCCATCGCAGCTCATCTGCTCAGTCTAACTAGCAGAGAGCTAGGAATCCAAAAAATCTCTTTTGTTTGGTCTAACGAGTTGAGAAGTGGGAGTCGATGTTAGTTTATCTGCTCGATCTGACAGGCAGACAGTTAGGAATCCAAAGGATTTCTTCTGCTCAGTTTTACAAGTAGAGAGGTAAGAGTCCATCGCAGCTCTTTTGCTCGGTCTGACTAGCAGAGAGCTAGGAATACAAAGGATCTCTTCTACTTGGTCTAACGAGCCAAGAGGTAGGAGTCCATGTTAGCTCATCTGCTTGGTCTGATGAGCAAAGAGGTAAGAGTCCATCGCATTGTCAAGATTTTGACTGCTTATAATCTGAGTTATATATTTTTTAAATTAATGCAAACCTTAAATGTACATCTATAATTTGAATTTATGTTTTGCTATATAAGCAGCTTCATTATAGTTTTTGTTTGGAAATTGCAAAAATCTTTGGAATTTTTAAAAAATTAAGAAAGCATGTATAACCTTGACCGATAACATTTTTGTTTTACATAATGTTGATTCTTAATCGAACAGAAATGTGTATGATAATAGCATAATGTCGTTTGAACATTAGTTTTATCTAAGGGTGCGTTTGATAACGCAATTAAGTATTAAAAACTTAAAATTTTCAATGATTTTCAATTAAGTGCATTTGATAATGCTTAACCTTGTATAACTTCATAAATCAATTAACCGGCAAAAATAGACCAAGATTATAAGTCATGTTGGACGTACTTACTACTTAATTTTAAGTGAGACAGATGGCTAGAAGTTATTGAACAAAATTTAACGTAAAATAATAATTACCACCATAATGTCGTCACAATCAATTGTTGGTACGAATACCTCGACTCCCATCATAGTAGAGCCATCACCACAACGACTATGTGCCTTTTGCCGCCACCATAATGACTGAGACTTACCACACCACACCACCATGACCACCACCAACACTATAAACCACCATGAATATGCCCTCGCTGCCACCACAATGATTGAGGCCTAGTCTTTGCAACTACCACATCACATCACACCACCATCACCACAACCAACACCATAACCACCACGAGTATGCCCCCATCTCCACCACACTATCGCTGCCACCACAACCACCTCATGCACGCCTACCAAAACCATCCACATATCCAGCACACTACAATCATCATCATGACCGCCACACCGCCTCTATCGCGACCACCACAATGGCCAATACCACATTTTCAAGCACTACAACCACCATAACCATTAACACTTTTCTAAAGCCACCACCACAAATAGAACCAGTGCAGTTTTGGCAGTAAATATAGAACATACATACGTAAATACAGAACATACATACATAAATATATAATTGCGGTAATTGGGATATATTTGTAAAATTTAAGAATTTTTAGACATCTGCTTTTGACTTACCAAACAGGTTAACTTATTATTCAGTAGTGAAAATTCAGTTACTTAACCTTTTTTATTTTACTAATTAAGTACTTAAATTTTAGTATTATCAAATTGCACCTAAGTAATTATGTCAAATTTGTTGAGTGTTGTAAAGAGTTAATATATGTTGCTAATAAAAAAATGAAGTATATTGTTTTTAGATAGAGTGTTTAAAAAAGGCTACTCAACCACCGCAAAAACCCATCCTGTTCTCGTCAAAGTCAATAGAAATCCTTTCCTTTCTCTCTTCTTTCTCTCTCTAGAAAATGTCATAACACTAAATTTGCCACCGTCCCGCCTGGCCCAAGGGGGAAGGGGGCGCTACTTCCTCCTCTACCCCCCCCCCCATCGTCCCCTCTCCTTCCGGTTGTTCCTAGCCTTCTCCCGACCCTATCTTATCGCCACCTTTGGCCTTCTCCCTTACACCATGTCATGTCGACCGCTACTCTCCGGCCACTATGGGTAAGTACGGAATAAAACGTTGGAGTATCCTCAAGTTTTGTGTTGGGACAGAGACTTAAGGCTCTGTTTGACAACACTTTTTTTTATTTTCAGTTTCTAAAAAACAAAATTAGAGAGCAATTTTAAAAAAAAATTTACAAAAACAAGTGGGTGTTTGATAACCTAGTTTTTATTTTGATTTTTTGGGGTGTTTGATAACCCAGTTTTTATTTTGAGCTTTTTTTTTGTGGTGGTTTGCAGTGGTGGGGTGTGGCGATGGCCGGCGGTGGCTGGTGGGCTGCCGGTGGTGGTCACCGGAGGAGGCCATTGGCCACTGGCCACTGACGGTGGTGGCCGGAGGTGGTCACCGGCCGCCGGCAATCGCTGGCGGTGGTTGCCTGAGGTGGCTGCCAGCGGTGGGAGAGTGGTGGTGGTCTTAATAAAAACCAAAACTAAAAAAAAAACTCATTTTTGGAGTTTTTTCTTCTTCAGTTTAAAAACTGGTTTTTTAAACTGAAGAAGAAAAAAAATGGCTACCAAGCGCGTTTATTTTTTCCAGTTTTCAAAACTGAAAAAAAAAATTAAAAAAAAAGCCCTGTCAAACGGAGCCTTACCTTTATCCATTTGATTTTTGAGGGGGGTGATATAGAATAGGCTTCTATGTATTCTGTTTTATTGGACAATTTGCATGAACGGAAAAAAAAAAAAGGGAAAGAAAGGGGAAAAAGAATTGGGAAAGATCCACCAAGCTATTATTGGTCTGAATTTTGTGTAATTTAATTTAGATCTAGGAGAGTGTTAGTTGATGTTATTTGTAGCTTTTTTGGTATATTCAATTGAAAGATGCAGCTACAAAAAAAGACCAAAAAGCAAAAAGAAGCTTACTATTTTCCTTGCAAAGACGGTCAAACATCTCCGGTTAAAGTCGTGTATGATTTGTTCAACCTGTTGAAGCTCGATTTTAGTTAATTGAGAGTTAGGCTCAAAGAGTGAACTTTCGATATGGTAAAAGTATTTAGTTTCTCTATATCTCGGTCTTCTTAAAAAGCAGCTTAGCTACTCGTGCTACTCGTGTAATTAAGAAAACACACTCTTGTTATCTATATCAAATTCTCTTGATTAGCTTTAAAAAAAAAAAGTCAATGCAAAAACCAAGAGTTACACATTACTATGGCAGCAAATAATAAGTACACGAATATTTCAAGATATGTTACAGGAATTTTACCTATGAAATGTCTATATGCAAGTTGCCGTATGCTTATCGACATCTTATTGATCACTAAAGAACTAATAGTGTGTCTTTATCCAATTTATAGCACCAAACAAAAGTTTTAAAAATATTATAGAAAATATATATATAAATGAATGTTGCTTCTTTTTTAAGAGGTGGGGGGGCAAGTACAGCAAAAATGGAATTCTTTTTTGACCATTATAATTAATTGTACAGATTACATCTTCATCTTGAAAAGTATAGCACAGAAAAGCAGTCAAGATGACACCCCACCTCACGGCGGGTACGCAAATTTCATAATTAATTGTACGGATTACATCTTCATCTTGAAAAGTATTAATTATTACCCATTTCCTCGAAATGGCCTGTTTTATGGTTCCTTGTATTGTGTTTCAGAATTCCAATTTTGGGGAAGGTGAGAGACGTAAATGAGGTGATCTTATATTTCTTTGATGATGTGACAAGAGGCCGATGGACCATCGCTTGTGCTAAATTATAAGTTCTTTACTTTTGCGCTAATTCGTGTCCTAAAGGCACTCGTTAAACTTTATTTTAATGTTCAATTATTAACCTAGGGAGAATTGTTGTGTAAATATGACAAACAGTTTCAATATGGTGATTCACTCCAATTTCGTCTGTGTTTCACAATTTCAATAGATTGCTAAACATGTAAGGCTGTAATAAGAAAAAGAGTAAAATGCACCAGTAGCATCCATCTATGACCCATTTTTCATCACGATCATTGAATTTCAATTTGTTTCACTTGGTCATTAAACTCACAAATTTATTCAATTAGATCGTTCTTTGAGTTAGGATTAATCTTTTCTCATTAAGTGATCACGTGATGCGCACATGGGACATCACAACAGTGGCAAAATCGTATCTCTCTGTCTCTCTCTGTCTCTCTCGCGCGAGCGCACACACCCCCAACACACACATGTCCACATCACACGACGCACAATATTTTTACCCCATGAGATTAACACATAAGTGAATGCCCAACTTGATGAATAGCTCATACATCTAGCCCAGATTGGCGTTACCGTGAGAATACAATAGTGTGGAGGTAGCCACGGGGTCTCTAATGTATACCGCCACTATCTCCATTTCTGTGCGTGTCAACAACTTGAGAACTTCCCTGCTTTCACGGTGAGATCCAGTGAGTTCATCTATTACCAGCTTGTACATAGGTGAGTTGGGCAGAAAGACGGCAAACTTGGCCGCCATAGATGAAGTCACCCCACCCATCTCACACCCACAACAAACGCACCCCATCTGTTTGATGAAATGACCAGTTTCTATGCAGTGTAATGTCTCGAAGGAATGAAATTAGGTCGATATGTTGCTGCTTGTGTAGTGATTTCGAGAAGATTTGTACGTTCAGAGAGAGAGGTTTGTGGCAGGGTTTGGTGGTCCTGATTGGGTGATACTGGTGGCGGGTAGTGGTCTAGTGTGGTGATTGTATGGATGGCGGTGATGTAGTGGGGGGTGGTGGTGGTGTAATCCGGTGACACACAATCACAGGTGGTGGCAGCAGGGGAAAAGGGAGAAATTTAAATCCTAAATTAATGGATTCACTTTCATCTCAAAAAGAAATAAAGAATCAGGTAGGTATGGCAATTTTGCACCTGATTTAAGGGTCGTGTACCTCCCACATGACGACTTACCTGAACTCTTCCTAGCGCAGGCTAACAGAATGATATAATTGGACAAATTTGTAAGTCTAGTGGTCAAAATGAAACAAATGCAAGTTCAGTAACCATGATAAAATAATAATAATAGTTCGGTGGCCACCGGTGCATTTTACTTTAAGAAAAATCCTTAGTTTGAAAAATAATTTGGAGGATATATTTGGAAGAATCAAAGTGATTGCAACTAACGAAAGAAGTGCTAGCATCGGTCTTAGATGGAAATCCGGAATATAGAGTTTGGTGTCCTATTTATTACAAAAATATAGAGTTATTTATTGCTCGTTAGCATGACCCTCACTTTTTCTCAAGCACTACAGAGTAACTATAACGGCTTTCCTGACTTTCGTGTAGTTACAAAGAAAAAATCTTGGTCGTCACATGTGTTGAAGGAATCTTTCTCCCTACTCCCCATATAAAGATAATTTATTTAATGATGTTGAAAAAATGTTACTAAAAATTATCATTCGAAGGTTAGCAGAAAAGCCTTTAGAAATATTTAGTGAATATTAATTTTCACTATATACGGAGTTGGAGGAAGATTTCTACAATTCAGGTAGCGGTCAATATTTATCTTATTACAAATATTTTGGTGGTTCGAGAATTGTAGTCTAATCATTATGTACAACCATTTGTCACAAGAAAGTCTTCTATCAATATCTTTTTGGGACAAAAGAGAGTTTGTTAAAGATACATGTGCGATAGTTTAAGGGCGAAATCTCGCATTAAAATGTGTGACGAGAAAAATGGACTTATATACATATGAATGATGTTTGGTCAATTTAGATTCTGCCGTATATATCTGCGCTTTCAACTGTAAAATATTAAATGAGTTGCGTGATGATGAGAATAAAGCAGAGCAGTTTTTGAGTCAAGCCTGTAAGCATGAAAGCTCAGCAGCACCTCGCCAGATTTTGGCATGCAGTGGCCCAATGGCTTAGTTGAACAAGGAAGTCCGCCTGATATGAACTCAATATCCACACCATTCCGTCAGCTCTTATCAAGTCCATTGTATGTTCACATATTCTGAAAGGTTAGGGCCCTTTCGGTTCAAAAGTTTGAAGGAATGCCAGCATGCACTATTTGTCAAAAAGCTGTTTCTTCGAAACCCAGTTAACTTTCAGTTTCTTTTGTGCCTAATTTGTAAATTTTTGAAAACCCAACTTTCTTTGCGGTTTGGTAGAGTTTTGATTTTTGGAGCTTCGCAAAAGTTTACAAATTCAAGCCCATTTTTTAAAATCATGATGCGGTGTTTTAGAAACATGCTTTTCTCTCCCTCTTTTAATGAGGTCTAGCCATCGAGACTCACTAGCAACGAAACAAAGAAAAATATATGGCCGGAAAATGTATGGCCGAGTATGAAACCCTTCTAGCATTAGGGTTTTCCTTTCTCCTAACTTCTTCTTCTCCTCCTCCTCTGTTGCCCCACCCCACTGCTCAACTCCACCGCGCCTTTGTCTCTCATTTTCTTTCACCGCCTCCATCCCACTACCTCCAAAGCGTCTATATCTTTTCTTCACCGGAGCTACCAGTGCAAAGTTACGTCTCTTCTTTTCTATTTTCTTTCGCTCGTTCTTTTCTCTTAGCTTTTCCCCGATATATTTTTCTCCGACTTATATTGTAGGGAAAGCTAAAACAATCCATTATTCATTCTTAGCAAGCCTCTATCTAATTTTTCCTTTTCTGTTTATCTTATAAGGTAAAAATTGACCATAATCACTTTCCGTTTTGTGGTGCGTAGCATTTCACCCCGTTGTTACTTTGCAGTCATTCTCATCTCTTCCTTGGACGACTGATCAAATTTAAAACTTATTAAACAACAAAACTGGGCAGGGGCTTTAAATCAAGCGGAGAAAGATGCCTCTCAATTGAGGTTCAGTAACTGGTCATCTACGACTTTCAGCCGAATAGTATGAAGATAATCTGTAGGTGAGTTCTCTGTTGGGTGACCAATGGGCGCGTTTTCTGTTGCGTGATAGTCCTTGGCCTACTTTGTTTTACACAGATGTTGGCTCGTGAACAAAAGTATGAACAAAAACTGCACACACACACATATATATGGGAGATAATAAAATGCTAGTGCTGACAAGTTGCCAACTCTCTGATTAATATCTTTTTCAACACCTCATACTTCTTAAAAGACTAAAATGGATCTCTTTCAAGATTAGAACATGGCATTCCCGACCAAAGGAGAATTTGGCCATACAAAATTGGTAGGATGTGTTGATAATCATCTCGATTTATTTCGAATGTGTCTACAAGTTATGAGATTTAATCGACAGATTATCACAGTCCAAATACTGTCAACACTGGCAGAAATAAGCGAAATCAAAATCTACCAACCATACCAGATTTGGTTCATTTATCGATTTGCTAATAAAAAGTTGATGAATTTCTACCGACCGTACAAGGATGAGTTATGGAACACGTATAATCCGAATAAATACAAGATCAAAAGAATCAGTTGTATTCATGCAACCATTGAAATCATGATAGCTGATCCCATAGAAGCGTGCTTTTGTGATGGATGAAGGATAATAATCTTGAAATGGTGTAGAGCATCCATAGAGCCATCCAAACAGGTTCAAGATCAGGTAATCAAACTCTATGAACAGTTTAATAGCCAAGAAAAATAAGAACCTAATCGGCCTAGCCAAACTTTTGAGTTGTCCAAGGTGCGGAATCACTGGATAGCGAAAAATGACAAAGTCATAATAAAGATGTCTGTCATAATAAAAGAAAGAAGACCCTACAAAAAAAATAATAGAGGATTTTCACTATTGAAGAATCATATGTGCTTGATCCTTTCATCTATAAAAAGGGTCGAAGTAAGAGCTAGAATGTAACACCCCGATACCTTTTCGAATCTAATTAGAAATTTTATCGGCGAAAATATTTTAGCGACGAAATTTTAGTTAGCATCGATATTTTTTTAAAGAAACTTTTAGCGAGAATATTTTTTTACTTAACGTCAATGTTTTTCTTAACGACTCTTAGCGGCGACATTTTAGCATCACTATGCTTTTAGAGACGATTAGTGTAGCGAGGTTATCTAACAAACCCGCTAAAATTTTTCTAACACAAATTATAGCAAATAAGTTAATTTGGACCTATTTATAATAAGAGATAGTAGCGGGTACGATTTAAAATGACTTAACAAAATTGAAGGGAGGTTTTGGTAAGTGCTCATTTTAGGGTTTGTATATATACCCATATACTTCTGAGAGGCAGCCGACCCTGAGGTTTACATCCAAAATTTCTGAGAAACGGCTGAGAGATAGAGGGGTGCGGAGAGGAAGAAAATAGGGGGCTTGAAGCGGCAGATTTTTCTGGAGATCGGGTTGCTTTTCCAATAAGTTTTTCTAACCCTTTTCTCTTTAAAAATCATTCACGGATTTATGGGTTTTTAGGGGCTGTGTGAAGGGGGGGACATCTACCGAGTGATAAGCGTATGTGTTTAGCGATGCCGTGGTTGCAATGGGGTGCGTTTATAGGACGAAAGGGTGGATTCAAGCAAGTCACAGCCATGGTGGCTGTGACAGGGCAACATTGTATATTCGGTTGAGGGACTGCGGGTTAGAGAGAGAGAGAGAGAGAGTGGAACAGCCATGGGTGTGCGCAAGAGTCTGTGTTCGTGCTAAGCAATTTTCCGTGCGTAGATGGGTATGAATGTGCGGAGTTGCGTTTGTGAGAATGTGTGTTATGTATGAATGAATGGTGTGTTTTGATGTGAGTGTGGCTGCGTGTATATATATATATACATATCAGTGTATATGTGTGCGTGTATATGTGGAAGAGTTGGAAAAAGAAAAGAGAGGGAAGCAAGACCCACTGCCGTGAGGCAGTGGGTGTGAAAGGAGAAATTTATACAGTTTTTCTTTGAGTGTATGTGTGTGTCTTTGTGCTCAAATGTGAGAGGTGCAAGGGAGTGGTTTGTTTGGAGTACAGGCAACCATGGCTGCTGTGAGAAGGTGAGGGCGAGGGGGTTGCTACGTTGTGCATGAAAAAGGGCTGTTGCTGTGTTATTTTCGTGTGGGAGTATGGAGAGTTTTTGGGGTACATGCCGAAGGGAATGCGGGGCTGCCGTAATGGCAGCGGTAATGATGTTTTTGTGGTGCCCTTGTGTGCATGTAGAGGTGTAAAATGGGGAAGATAAAGGTACTGCCATGGCTGGGTAAATGCATGTTTGAGTGAATCCAAGAGAGAGAGGAAGAGAGGGCACTGTTGAGTGTATTGTTGTGCCTATTTATGTGTGGATTTGGAGTGGTTTTTTGTAGGTGAATGAAGGAGCAAAAAGGGAGGTTGCATGGCTGTGTGTTTAGAGGTGTAATGAGGTGAAAAATGGTGGGTTTCTGTGGCTGTTGTACCTGTGTGTGTGTGTGTGTGTGTGAGGACAGTAAGAAAAATGGCTGTGCTGTGACTAGGGATATTTGTGAATATGATGCTTTGGAAATGTAGAGTGCACACGTGAGTTGGGTAGTGCACAATGATTTTTAGTGCGTCAAACTTTACAATATAATACATTCGGCTATATTAGAATTCGTGGCAAACTTTTATAATTTTCTGAAATCGTATGTTTTTTTAGTATTTTCTGTAATTTCAGATTTGGAAAATTCTTTTGAAGCCTTTAAAACCTAAAAATGTTTTGGGAAAAATTACAGCAATGTACTTATGGTATACGTAAGACTGTGTTCGAATTTAATAATTTTTGGAGTTGATTTGCTATAGATTCCATATTGCATTGGTTTTAGCAAAACAAAAAAATTTAAAAATAGTTTTTATGTCTTTTAAATTCTGAATTCTATTTCTATAATTTTTCTATATATTTTAAAGTTCTTATAAAAATTATGGGGCATATTTTGCAGCTGGAAGTAATTATGGTTATTATTGGGTTTTTATTGTATTTAAAGAAATTATTTTAATTCAAAAATATTTTAAAATTCAGAAATTGCATATTTTGACTTTTAATAATATTTTAAGCTATAAAAGTGTTTTAGTGTGAATTATTATAAATTCTAGAGTGTCGGTACTCGTTAAGGAGTGTATAGGATTTTCGGTCAGGTTAGCCGTGTGCGAGAACCGTTTTAAGTGCGCGATTTCGGAGAGAGTGGGTACGCAGTGGGTAGTTGATATCAGGGTTTATAGTGTATTTGACATAAATTACGCTCTAACAAATAAATTGCCAATCTAGGTTTATTCAGAGAATTTTGATCGAGGTTTGGTAGCATTGCTTCGCTTGGACCGAGGTAAGGATTTTCTCTCTGAACCCTCCATCACTACTCTAATTTCAAATGCTTATAATAACAGTTTTTATGAACTGTATTTAATATTGATCTTTATGATTGATATGAAAATATTTTTAATTGCCGTGAAACCTTAAATTGAGCCTTATAACGATCGTTTGAAACTATTTATTCTCATATGTTTTATCGATTCAATTATCATAAAATGTTTTGAATTCTATTTATTGCTTCTCAATGTTGACATGAGTTAGTAACTTGGAGCCATAAGGATGGTCTGTATTGTTGGTGTTATAAGGATGTACCTTTGGATGGGTTTACCTAGTACCTAAATGGACTAGTCAGTGTACATATGCATATGTAAAGCGTATAGAGCACTGCCGAGGTGGCTTTGCTTCTGTACTGCTCATGTTCAACGTTTCCTATTTATGTTTATTGCACTTGAAGTGTTTTAAAAGTGGTTATTTATTTAAGAGAAAATGAGTTGATACTCCTCCCTATGTTTACATTAAAATGCTATGGGTTTCTTGAAAACCCTTTTAAAATTGTCGTTTGATTGTATATAGAAAAATTGTTTGAATCGCTCTGTTTCTCCACTTTCAAAATTTTCTATTGGTTTAAATGTCAAATCGTCCGTATCATTTTCTTATTTTTTTTAAACCATTGATCGACCTTACTGGGCTTTCGAAAGCTCACTCTCCTTTGACTTCCTTTCCGCAGGTGACAACCAGCTTTAAGTTGCTCGAATAAGGATTAGAGCCAAGCGAGCCGAAGAATTTGAATTTAAGTTTAGTATTGATGGTTAGAACCCCTGCGTGGGTGAATGTTATTGTTTAAGCTTATAAGACTTAGATTGATGTTTCACCTACGATAGTTTACTAAGATTATGATTAATGGTTTAGTTGCTCACATATTTTGTATTACTTGAGTGAGTTGAGGTAATATTATTTTAGTGAATTGATCGAGCGAGCATATAACATTCTGAAAAATTTTGGGATGTTACATAGAAGGTAGAGGAAGTTTCAGAAAGTGTGAAGTGTGTAAGAGTGTGAAGTAGTAGAAGACTGTGAAGTGTGCTAAGCTTTAGAGTGTGCAACAATAGAAGGAAACATTCCTTTCTATTACTCCTATGTAATATTTCCTTTTCCAGAATAAATAAAGAGGGGTACTGATTGTAGTACGACGTCTTCTACAGCATTTTTCAAACCAATATCCTGAAGGCTTGAGAGTGCTTGATAATAGCCATTAGCCATCTGAAAAACGTAAGGCAACGAGCTGCGTGTCCACTTGGTGAAAAGCTTGGATATCGAAAAGTAACAGGAGAAGCATGGAGCATGGCGGGCGTACATTCAAGGACCAAGAGCAGCATCTTTGTAAGTAGCAATATATTCTGAAATAACTTTATGTTTATATTCTATGTGATAAAGTATTAGGGTGCATAAAACAATATTTTTATAAAGTTTTGGGGTTAAATTACAAATATGTTAAAGTACCAGGGTCATCTAGCACTATTGAGGAAGAAGATTTAATCTGGACCGTCCATAAATCATAGACAGGGGCCAAATCGCGTTGGTAAGAAAATTAATTTGCCTGCACGGGTTGTGGATCGCGTCCACACACACACACACACATGCATCGACTAAAATGACTAATCTTTTCTTTCCTTAAAGTATCCTTTTCTAATTGATATGTGTTCCCAACCTATTATGGTTGCACCCAAAGGCCCACTGGGGGTCCCATTTCGCATAACACGTCTGCACAAGCAGCAGGCAACATTCAACGCCGCCAACCGGTCAATACGTGCACGCTCAACTCACATGCACTTCTCACTCTTTCTATGGGGCCTCGTCACCAAGAACTCATCCTTGCTTGACTGCTCATCATGCTCTGACCGTCGCACTTCATCCTTCGCCCGTCAGCACAACTTTGTGTCTACCAAAGGAAGTCGGCCTTGGGCTCGACCTTCCTCTGGGATTGGCCTTGGCCTCCCCCAATCGATGGCCTTGGCCTTCCCCCAAAGGGTTGGCCCTTGGCTTCCATACTTAGCATCTTCACCACTCTTCAAGGAGCCGGAAGTCACTCCGCGACCCCCATCGCCCGGACGTCACTCCGCCACCCCAGTCGCCCGGACATCCCTCCGGACTCCCGTCGCCCGGATGTCACTCCGCGACCCCAGTCGCCGGGACGTCACTCCGAGACCCCCGTCGTCCAGACGTCCCTCCGTTACTCCCGTCGCCCGGACGTCACTCCTAGACTCCCGTCGCCGGGACGTCACTCCGCGACGCTCGTCGCCTGAAAGTCACTCTGCGACCCCCGTCGCCCGGATGTCACTCCGCGACCCCCGTCCCCCAAAACTCACTCTGCGATCCCCGTCGCTCGGAAAACTCACTCTGCGATCCCCGTCGCTCGGAACTCACTCCGTTTGCTCGAACGTCACTCCACTACCGCTGTCGCCCAGACGTCACTCCGCGACCCCGTCGTCCAGACGTCACTTCGCAACCCCTGTCACCCGGAAGTCACTTCGAGACCCCCATCACCCGGACGTCACTCCATGACCCCCATTGCCGGAAGTCACTCCGTGACCCCCATCGTCCGGACGTCACACTGTGCCCCGGACACCATACTCATTCAGCCCCGCCCATGCGTCGCGCTGCGCCACTCACGCACTGGAGCCCCCTGGCTCTCTATCACACTACCATGCTCCTTGAATCGGTCCATCCTTTCACCACACCATGCGCACCTTGCCTTGGTCGTGGAACATGCTTCGACCCACTCTCCGGAGTGTGCAACATCATGCGGGGATAGGCGACTCCGGCGGGACACTATCTCCTCCAGGAAGCTCTTCAACTCCTCTTCCGCCAGGTAGACGGCTCCTTCGCGATGCTACCTTGATGCGCTCCGAGTGCTCCGGCACAAGGACTCACCGCGGGGGTAGGCGATTCCTCCAGGACACTATCTTCACTAGGGAGCTCTTCAACTTCCCTTCTGCCAGGTAGACGGCTCCTCCGGGATGCTACCTCAGCCAGTCGGGTAAACGGCTCCTCCGGGATGCTACCTTGACTTGCTCCTGGTGCTTCGGCATAAGGACTCACCGCGGGGTTAGGGGACTCCTCCGGGACACTATCTCAGCCAAGGAGCTCTTCAACTCCCCTTCCGCCAGGTAGACAGCTCCTCCGGGATGCTACCTCGGCCAGTCAGGTAGACGGCTCCTCCGGGATGCTACCCCGGCCAGCCAGGTAGACGGCTCCTCTGGGACATTACCTCAGCCTACAGAATAGGCGACTCCTCCGGGACACTATCTCCGTGAGCTAGCTCTTCAACTCCCCTTCCGCCAGGTAGACGGCTCCTCCGGGATGCTACCTCGGTAGGCCAAGTAGATGGCTCCTCTAGGACATTACCTCGGCCTACGGAATAGACGACTCCTCAAGGACACTATCTCTATCAGGGAGCTCTTCAACTCCCTTTCCGCCAGGTAGACGGCTCCTCCATGATGCTACCTTGACGCGCTCTGAGTGCTTCGGCACAAGGACTCACCTGCGGGATAGGCGACTCCTCTGAGAAACTATCTCCGTCAAGGTGTCTTCGTGACTGGCTTACGTGCTCCGGCACTGGGGGCTTACGTCGGCACCCCTATGGAATATGACCCCCGGGTCACTCCGAGACGGGAGCAGTTCTTCGGAGGGCATCGCACCTAGTCTACCTAGCAGTTGGGCATCGGGTCTTTCCTACCACTGCCATGCCTGTGGGACTCTATAAGGGCCTGGATTGGAGGCTAGATCAAAGGGGTTCTCTGGCCACACCGACGCTGTGGGAGCCAGTCTTTTCCAGATAGACAGAGAAATGATGTGCGAGGCAGGCCGGGTGATTATGCGATTCAACAGTCTGTGACTGTGGACCCCTCAGTGATGTGTCACTCCCGAGGAGCGCCACGTGTCGCGTGATGACATCATTATCTCAATCTTTATAAATAGAGGTCTTGAGAATTCATTTGGACAGATGGACATTTTCAGAACATTTTCACTTTAGAATCCTAGAGAGAGAAACATACAGGACCCTGACTCTAAACCTAAGCATCGAACTGTAACTGTCATCGTATATTTATTTTGTGCCATCGCCCTCGCAGCACTGCCACCCTCAGGCTCTGTCTGGGAAGCCCTTGGTCTCTGTCCTTGCTCCGCCCTTGTTGTGTCTCACATCACCATACTTGGCATCTGACTCGGACTGCATTCCTTGTGGCACCTCCATGTCGATTGTGAACCCACTTTCCTTGGCATCATTTTGGCAACTCCGTTAGGGAGGTGAGCATCGCAGTGTAGTTCGTCCCGTGCCCGACACATCCAAGCAACCATGCCTCAGCAACGCAAGGCTACCAAGACTACCAGTCACAGCCTCAATCCAGCCATCCATGAAGTCACATTATCTAGACTTAGAAAATTTTCAAGCTACGTTGCTCTTGCACAAGTCTACTGACACCACTCTTGATACCATCACCCACTACCTTGGGAGCTTCACCCCTTCCCAACCCCTTCAGCCTCACATCCCATACCGACTTGGTGCATGGTGCGCGGGGTGGCTCGAGCCACATTACTAAGTCTCAACTCTGTCAGTTGACACCCCCCCAGGTCTCGCAACGCCCCTGCCAGGTATGCATGCAACACGCCTCACCAACCTTCCCCTACCTTCGTCACTCAGTCGGTCATCGATGCCAGTCCATCACCCTCAGTGACTCCCTCACCATCTTTGACTCAGCTCAACACTTAGAAAAATTTTCATTTTTTTTTTTGCAACCGGTCATCCATGATCACCCTCAGCGGTCTCCCTCGGCACCCTTGTCCGAGCTCAATACTTAGAAAATTTTGTGACAAAAAAGAAAATTCACGCCCCTTCCCCAGCTCTGTCCAACACTCTTGGACAATTTCTCAACACTTAGACAATTTTCTCACCCCCTTTGCACTCTTCCCTCTCACCCTGCTTGCTCGTGGTCGGGCAGTACCCTATCACCCTCATTTTATACTTAGAAAATTTTTCATCTTCCCCACTACTCCCAACATTCATGCTCTCATCACTCTCCCTCTCACATTTTCCTCTCCTTACTCCCACAATCCTACTCTTCTTTCTCTTCTTGTACATTGTGAGGATTTTCATTGGGGGCTCCCTCCTTAGGGATGCCAAAAAAAAAAATTATAATTATTTTTATTTATTTATTTTAATATCCTAATTTATTTCAGGCCGGCAGAACTGACCGACCAGCGTGTTCTCTTTCTCTCTCTGTGCTATGCCCGACCCAACCCGAACCCGAACCTGACCCACCCGAACCGACCCGTGTCCCCCAAAACCCTAACCTTAATTCCCCTCATCTCTTTCTTTTCTCCTTCATGCACCGCCCAGCTTTGGCGTTGCCGCCCTCCTTCGGCCGCTCCTCAGCTAGCAGCTCCCTCGCCGACGATGCCCCCCCTCGTCGATGACCACCTTCCTCCTCCTTCTCTTCTCCCCTCGCCCGCCCGCTGCGGCACCCCGCCGCCGTCGCTGCTGCCCCCTTTCCCTTCCTTCTTACCCCGCCCCCCTCAGCCTTGGCCTCGGCCTCCCCACCCCATCAGCCTCGGCCTCCTACCCCCCCTCGGCCTCAGCCTTCCCCCTCCCAATTCCCTTCTCCCCCCTCCGTTCGCCTACCCGTGGCCTCGGGCCACCACCACCCCGCCCCGCGACTTGGTCGGCCTCGGCCACTTGGTCGGCCGGCCTTAGCCCTCCCCTTCCCCACCCTGCCTCCCTCCTCTCCCCCGCCCCCACGGCCGGCAAAGGCAGCCTGCCACCACCGCGCCATCTTCTTTCTTCTTCTATTTTTTTCCTTCCTCCCAAACTCCCCAAAGTCAAGGCTGACCCTCCCCCTTGCATCCGTGAACCATTTCACTTGGCCTTCACCCTTCTCCTACTTCGGCCTCCACCACCATACCGGAGCAGACGCCACACACAACTTTGGCTTGCCCACCTTCACCCAACGGCCGACAACCATCACCAAACATCATCGCCACCATCCTCACAATCATGAACAAAATTTTTTTGTCAACCAACGCGCACCTCGTGCACCCTTACTCGTCTCGTACTCTCCTACACTTAAAAAAAATTTCAATTTTGATCACGTCCCGTGTCATGACGACCCCGACATCAACATCCTTGGTAGGTGGTGCACAAGGCAGCTCAAACCACCTACTCCTACTTATTGTGCGACGCTTGTCGCCCGTCACCCATCGCCCGGTTGTTGCCTCCGCAACCCCCGTCTCCCGCAACCCGGTGCCCGTCGTGGACTGCCCCAGCATCACGATGGCTGATCGTGCCCTTCTTGTGCCCCTCATGATAATGTCCCCCGACATCAATGACTTGGTAGGTGGTGCGCGAGGTAGCTCGAACCATTTACCCCGTCGCCATCGCCTGAGCATCGCCTCCACGACCCCCGTCGCCCACTCCCGCGCGCCGTCTCTACGACCCCTGTCGCCCACTTCCGGACGCCAATACTTCGAAGCCCATCGTCCACACCCAGGCTCCGATTCCGCCACCCCCGTTGCCCGCGCCCCTGCGCTCTATCATCATGCCCTCGTGTCAACTTCTATCCATACTCAAGCTTCAGTAGGTGGTGCACGAGTTGGCTCGAGCCACCTACTCTTCACCTTCATCATGCAGTGACAACGTCAACAACTCTCGAACCAACAGACATAAGAAATTCTTCTAAGTGTGAACTTGCGAATATGCGTGCAGCGCCCGCTCGGGTTGCCCATTCGTGCACACCCCACGCAGGGGGCTTATGTTCCCAACCTATTCTGGTCACACCCAAAGGCCTACTGGGGGTCCCATTTTGCATAACACATTCGCACAAGTAACAGGCAACATTCAACGCCTCCAATCGATCAATACATGCACGCTCAAGTCACGTGCACTTCTCATTCTTTCTACGAGACCTCGTCACCAAGAACTCATCCTTGCACGACTGCTCATCATGCTCCGACCGTCGCACCACATCCTTCGCCCGTCAGCACACCTTGGCATCTACCAAAGGAAGTCGGCATTGGCCTTGGCCTCCCCCTTGGGGTAGGCCTCGGCCTTCCTCTGGGGTTGGCCTTGGCCTCCCCCAATGGTTGGCCTTAGCCTCCCCCAATGGTTGGCCTTGGCCTTCCCCCAAAGGGTTGGCCTTTGGCTTCGATACTTAGCATCTTCACTACTCTTCAAGGAGCTTGAATTAACTCCGCGACCCCCGTCGCCCAGAACTCACTTCGCGACCCCCGTCCCCGGACGTCACTCCGCGACCCCCATCGCCCGAAACTCACTCTACAACCCCCGTGGCCCAGCCGTCACTCTGCGACCCCCGTGGCCCAGATGTCACTTTGTGACCCCCATAGCCCAGACGTCACTCCGCGATCCCCGTCTCCTGGACGTCACTCAACGACCCCCGTCGCCTGGAACTCACTCCGCTAACCCCGTCGCCCCGACATCACTCCGCGACCCCTGTCACCCGGACATCACTCCGCGACTCCCGTCGCCCGAAAGTCACTCCACGACCCTCGTCGCCCGAACGTCACACTGTGCCCCCGACACCACACTCACTCCGCCGCGCCCATGCGCTGTGCCACTGACACACTCGCTCCATCTGGCTCTCTGTCACACTACCATGCTCCTTGCATCGGTCCATCCTTTCACCACACCATGCGCACCTTGTCTTGGTCGTGGAACATGCTTTGACCCACTCTCCGGAGTGTGCAACATCATGAAGGGATAGGCGACTCCTTCGGGACACTATCTCTGCCAGGAAGCTCTTTAACTCCCCTTCTACTAGGTAGACAACTCCTCCAGGATGCTACCTCAGCTAGTCGGGTAGACGGCTCCTCTGGGATGCTACCTTGACTTGCTCCGAGTGCTCCAGCACAAGGACTCACCGGGGGGGATATACGACTTTTCTGGGACACTATCTTTGCCAGGGAGCTCTTCAACTCCCCTTCTGCCAAGTAGACGGCTCCTCCGAGATACTACCTCGGCCAGTCGGGTAGACAGCTCCTCCGGGATGCTACCTTAACACGCTCTGGGTGCTCCGGAACAAGGACTCACCGCGGGGATAGGCGACTCCTCCGGGACACTATCTCCACCAGGGAGCTCTTTAACTCCCCTTCCGCCAGGTAGACGGCTCCTCTGGGATGCTACCTCGGCCAGTCGGGTAGACGGCTCCTCCGAGATGCTACCTTGACTTGCTCTGAGTGCTCCGGCACAAGGACTCACCGCGGGGATAGGCGACTCCTCTGGGACACTATCTCCGCCAGGGAGCTCTTCAACTCCCCTTCCGCCAGGTAGACAGCTCTTTCGAGATGCTACCTCGGCCGGCCAGGTAGATGGCTCCTCCGAGATTCTACCTCGGCCTACAGAATAGGCGACTCCTACGGGACACTATCTTCGTCAGGGAGTTCTTCAACTCCTCTTTCGCCCGGTAGACGGTTCCTCCGGGATGCTACCTGGTTCGTCAGGTAGACGGCTCCTCTGGGATACTACCTTGACGTGCTCCGGCATAAGGACTCACCCGCGGGATAGGCGATTCCTCCAGGACACTATCTCTACCAGGGTGTCTTCTTGACTAGCCTACGTGCTCCGGCAGTGGAGCTTGCATCGGCACCCCTATGGACTATGACCCCCAGATCACTCCGAGACGGGAGTAGGTCATTCGGAGGGCATCACACCTGGTCTGCCTGGCAGTTGGGCGTCGGGTCTTCCCCACCACTGTCAGGCCTGTGGAACTCTGCAAGGGCTTGGATTGGAGGCTAGATCAAGGAGGTTCTCTGGCCACACCGACGATGTGGGAGCCAATCTTTCCAGACAGACAGAGCGATGCTGTGCGGGGCAGGCTGGGTGAATATGCAATTAGACTGTCCGTGGAGCACCGGCAGCTGTGGACCCCCTCGGTGACGTGTTACTCTGGGGGTGCGCCACATGTCACGTGATGACATCATTATCTCAACCTCTATATATAGAGGTCTTGAGAATTTAATTGGACTGATGGACATTTTCAGAACATTTTCACTTTCTCACTCTAGAATCCTAGAAAGAGAAACATACAGGACCCTGACTCTAGACCTAAGCATCAGACTGTGACTGTTGTAGTATACTCATCATGCGCCATCGTTCTCGCAGCACTGCCACCCTGAGGCTCTGTCTGGGAAGCCATTGGTCTCTGCCCTTGCTCCGCCCTTGTTGTGTCTCACATCAACATACTTGGCATCTGGCTCAGACTGCATTCCTTGTGGTACCTCCACGTCGATTGCGAACCAACTTTCCTTGGCATCATATTTCAATGAAAGATTAAAGGTGAGTAAGGGTGTTTTTGACTTCCATGGGATATCAAGCATCTTTCTTAAAATACCCTTATTCAGATATATGTTTTGGTTAGAGTTAAGGATAGTTTTGACTTTTGACTTAAAACTTTTTTTTTCATTAAATACCTATTTCTGAAAAGATTGTGATTAAAAAATAAGGGTATTTTTTACTTCTTATGTGATGTCAAGCTTCTTTCGTCAAAATATCTTTATTGAGATATGTGTTTTTATTACAGTAAGGGGTTGTTTTGACTTTTATTGAGAAAAAGAATAAGAAACCCTATGAAAATTCTATAAAATTACTCTTGAACTCTTACATGCTCTCTAATAATTAAAAAAATTCCTATCAAACCATATTGCCTCCATTCACATAAAAACTAAACTACCTTAGAGTTATTACATCTTCTCCATCATATTTGACTAAAGAAAATAACTTTCAGAGAACATAGTATTCTATACCCTTCTTCAAGAACTATAATATACCTAAACTAGATTGAATATTTTATCAGAAACTTAATCTTTTTTAATCTTTTATTTCATATTTGTATGTTGATGCATATGCTACAGATTTAAATTATTCTGCATGTATATAAATTTCAATACAAACATATTAGTACATTAAAATTATCGTAAACCTGAAGTGGACATTTTGATATTAGGAAGCTTCGTAAAGCTAGAGTTTATTAAGATTTTCTAAATGCATATGTAATCCTGATTGAAGTAAAATGGCTAATCTTTTTTTTTCCTTTTCAGATGCCATTTTTAAACTGAAGCCTTCATGCAAAATTAATGTTGACTAGGGGTACTTTTTACTTGAAACTTATTTTGCATCAAATACTCATTTTGAATTAAAATGTTGTGCATGAAACAAATAAGTGTATATTTAGCTTCTCTTAGGATATCAAGCATCTTTGCTTAAATATCCCTATAGAAATCTATGCTTTAGTTAGAGTTAATGGTTGCTTGTCTTTTAAAAAAAATAAAAAATCAATGAAAACGTATAAAATTACCCTTGAACTCCTGCATGTTCTTTGATTACCGAAAAACTTCTATCAAAACCCACCGCTTCCAGTCGCGTTAAAGCTAAATACCTCAGAGCTACTACAACTTTTTCTTCAATTTCAATTAATAAAAACAACTTGCAGAGAATAGTATTTTCTATAGCCTTTAAGAATAAACATAATCTACCTAAACTAAATTGAATATTTTGTCAGAATCCCAATCTATTTTTAATTTTGTATTATATACTTGTACGTTAATGTGCATGCTACAAATTTCAATAGTTGTGCGAGCTTGCGTGCGTGCGTGTTTGTGTGTGTGTGTGTGTGTGTGTGTGTGTGTGTGTGTGTGCATTTCAATACAAACATATCCGTACATTAAAACTATCATATAACTGAGTTTAATTCTAGATTTTAATTACCGACATATTGGTGTAAGAAAGCAATCGTAAAACTGGAGCTTTAAAAATTTTAAATTCAAAAGAATCGCTATATCATACAACTTTGCTCCTAATTAAAGTTTGAGTTTGTGGCAAGTACATAACCCTATATTCGTATTAGAGTTATTGGATTACCCTTATTTGTATGACATCATATCCTTCATATTGTTATTATCTTTCTGTAATCCACTGTATCCCGAGATATCATATATTTACATGGTAACTTATTTTTCATATAGTGATTATCTTCATATATTTCACTCTTACAAATGATAAGATTAGATAAAACTCAATTGATAAAGACTACGATCTATTTCAGCTCAAGTGATTACTAATTTTTTTGAGCTTGCAAACTCTCAAGTTTTGATACACAAGGGATTAAATAACTGAATATTTTTTTCTTAAACTATTCTTTTCAAGTTTAAAAGTTTTCTAAATATTTTGAATTTTAGAAGGTGAGACTAAATTACTACTTTTTTGGCTAACGTTAAACATTTTAACACTAAAGAGGTTCACTAAGGCATTTTTTTGTGACAAAAGACTATGAATATAATCAAAACGGGTAAGGATCTGGCCCCAACGTATAAAACTGCTAAACATTTTATATGCTTTTTAATAATAAAAGGTTTACAAAAATGAAGTGTATTTTTTAATTTAAGAAGGTGAGACTAAACTACAAAATTTTTAGCTAGATATAAACTATTTGCTGTTAAAGAGGTTGAAAGTTTACTAATGTATCTTTAAGTGACAAAAATGTGGGAGCAGATCTAGCCTAATCTTATAAATATAATGCTAAGACTATGTTCCCCTTTAAGGAAACCCTATCAAAACATAACCTTAAAAATTGCCAACATGAAAATAACCCATATCCTTTAGGTTAGGGTAAAATTACAATCAATGACATTAAGTTTTAATAGGTAAAGCCGTATTGATCCGTTAAAAAAAATACTTTTTATTTATGTAATCAATATGTATTTTTAAATGTCAATACTGTCCTCAATTTTCTAAATTAGGCTTCCAACCTCAATTCTCCCCACCCCACCGCCGCACCTTCCTCTGCAAGCACTCAGTCTGAAAGTTGGCAAACTAACTCAGCCCCACTAGCCTCATCCGGACGCCAATAAACATCGACATCTATGTTATCTCACCCCGACAGGCTGCCTCCACTGCCGTAAACGTCCTCGGCAACAGCACAAACATGAAAATTTTTAAAGCAGCCTAATCAGTCATAAATCAGTAACATTAGTTTTGTGTGTGTGTGTGTGTGTGCGCGCGCGCGCTCGTGTGTTAGCTAGAGGTATGGTGGGTTGTGGAAGGTTGATTGATGGCGATTATGGTTTGTGGAAGGTCAATTTGAGGCAGTGATGGGCCATCTGGTGGCGGTGGGTGAATTGGACAGGTGGTGGGCTGATTGGATGCAGTGGTAGGTCGATTAGTGGTGGTGAAAAGCTGCTCTGGTGGTGGTTAATGGTGACGGTTGTTGTGGTGTTGGGTAGTAGCTTGACGCAAACAAGAATCTTATACGTCATCTTCTAGATTTTGAACCCTAAATTCAAATTTTCATTTTTGTTCATTTGGTTTGTTGAACATAATGGTTTGTTACAAGTGACTGGAGTGAGAAAGTTGTGACAATTGATTAGGATGAGAAGGCTGAACAAAGGTGAGAAAGCTAAAGAACACAATGATGGTGGGATGCGAATGTGGCTGTGGTTGTGGCTGATTGTGGGGGGGGGGGGGGTGTTGAAGCTGAAGAAGTGTAAAGGGATAATGGTGGTGGGGTTGTATGATAAGATGAAGGGACGAAGAATGACATTAGAAGAATTACATTCTTAAGTGATGGGCAGTATTTCTATTCGGTCAACGGACATGTGTGCTATTTGTTCCACCTAATGGACACGCACGTAATTTTATCCTAACCTCAAGGTCATGTGTGCAATTGACCCTATAATTTTCTCAACTCTCAAGACCTAATATGATAGGTAATATTTTTTTTCCTTTTTAATTTAATGATACATGTCTTTATTTGATGAATGATCTGGATTATAATTTATTCTTGATAAACTTTTGTTGAGTTTGTATTTATACTAAACATGTAAAGCGTATATATAAATATAGGGTGAAAAACGTAGGTTTGTGAGCACTATTGAATTACTTAGCTCATTACCATTATCTCATATCAACCTCACACATTTATTTCGTTGTATAGATTTCAAAAGAACACACACAGGCACACATGTATATAAACTTTTTAGATGATTAGATTTGGTACTATTCTATAAGTCTGTGTTAAAAATAAAAGTCCTTATTTTACTACTAAGATGAACAAGATCATGCAAGGAATAAAAGAAAGCTTTAGATTACAATATCAAGAGAAATTTAGATAATACTATAGATTTTTAATTGAAAAGTAGAAAAAAGAAAGTATAATTAAGATTAAGCGTAATTTTAGACAATTGTACTCGAACATTAGAACTTAAGATATAAAAAGTTGAAAAAAGACTTGCTTTGTATTTTAATCTTAAAATAAGAAATACATGAAAAGTATATTTCCTTTGTCCTAGATTATTTCATCATATTTGACTGCATGCCTATTCAGGATATGAGTCTTATTATATGAAATTTTCATTTTATCCTTGGGGGGGAGGGGGGGGGGAGAAGGGGAAGAAGAAAGTGGTTCAGTAGAGAGAAATTAGTTGGTGGAGGATTAAATATGGAGAGAGAAGTAGAATAAGAAAAAGTGTACAAAGGGTAAAAATGTAAAAATATTTACAAAATCTTTCTTAACTTGGAAACTAATCAAATTTTTTGAGATAGGCCAAAAATAAAATATGATAAATATCTTTGGAATAGAGGGGGTAATAGACTAGATAATTACCAAAAGCAAATAAACTGCAGGGTATATTTTGACCCCCAATAATCATCGCTGGAAATGGTCTCACTGTACATAAAGAAATAAAATGGATAATGAATGATACTGAAAATTTTAAGCGACGATATTTTGAACTTTAGTCGTGATGCTTGCAGAAAAAATTGTCAAAAATCTAAAAGTGAACGATAGAAAATTTTTGAAAAGATTACTGAAAGTTAAGGCTACTAAATTTGTTGCCTAAACAGTTCAGTCTCTTTATATGTCTTGAGTTCATTTGATTGTTCGTTTTAAGAATGCAACATTTAAGCTCCTAATCCATTTTGTCTTACAATCTTTGTTATACATTGTTAATCATAACTTCTGCCCCTTAGACACTTTACTTTCGACAATCCTTTTCAGGTTAATTTTTGAACTTCTTGTTAATATTACTTAACTATAATTCAAACTTCTTCTTAATTTCACTTCCTATATATATATATATATATATATATATATATATATATATATATATGTCATGAAAACATATTACAGGAAATTAGGCAGCTCCAATATATACACTTGACATTAATTATCCCTAAATACTTTCTTCGCTTTTATTAATGTACAGTCAAATTTGATGTAGTGTTTGGTGAGAGGTAGATACTCATGAAAGATGTTTGGGATTAATTACAATGTCATTATACCATTGCAAATAAGATATACACATGAAATAGTCATGATTCTCTTTAGCGGCAACTTGATGTAACGAAAGAAATACGTATGATAAATATTAAAAAATATTGGCATGAAAAGTTCGGGTTTGAAAGTAAGATCATGTTTTGTGCAATTAACTTTTCATACTTCGAGTCTTTGATTAGTAGTTAACAACTGATTATTATTATTATAGTTAAATTATAATAGGCGTACCGATTAATTTCCATTATGTTTTTCACCAAAGTTCACAATATTTTTATTTCAAATTACTACATAACGTGCAAAGCACGTGATCTTTACTAGTGTGTGTGTGTGTGTGTGTGAATAATTGACCAGATTCATTAACTATAGTATATTGATTTGAAAAGCTAAAAAATTGACTATAATCTCACAACTTTCATAATCTATTAAAAATTGACTATATTTTGTTAATTACCAGTTCCATTAATTATGTCTATTGATCGATTTCTTGTAATATGTTTGTGGCACCATCTAAAAATAAAATCACATCTTCTTTGACATAGTCACGTCGTGTACATTGCAAAGTTTCTAAGATGAGTGATTGTTATAACGATGATGATGTTGTGGAAGTTAGTGGAAAAGACATTTTTTAACCATGGATCCACAATAATGCTTATATATTCATTGATTTTTTGGATAAGAGGTTAAGAAAAATGAGAGGATAGATAACAATTCTACATCTGCGTACTGCTTGGACATCTGTTAGAACCTAATTGATTGAGAAAATTGGTTTTCTTAATACACAAGAGCAACTGAACAATAAGTATCACTTATTGGCATCTGATTATGAGCTGTAAACAAAACTACTCTCATCAACAACTAGACTAGGACCAGATTATTTTGCAGGCAATGTCATCGCTGATGATGAGATGTGGACTAGGTTAACTAAGTTATATGTTATATATTCCACCCATTCTTTATTTTTTTCCTTTTTGTGCATATTTTAAAAGGTCCGCAAAACTCACGTGATTTGCTTACTTTCTCAATACATAGGATTATGGTTGGTCTAAGAAGTTTTGAAAAAAGAGTTACCCTAAGTATCACAATTGCAAAATATTTTTGGTACTACGATTGCATTGAGTATGAATACTCCAGCTTCAGCAGATGTACCATCTAACGATGAAGATGATGAGGTAGGTGTTAAGAAGTAATGTGATGATGTTAATGATAAGGACTTGCCTATGAATCGAAAAGGGGGTATGACTTCTACAAAAAGAAATGGTAAGAAGGAGAGCTACGATGCAACCTTGTAAAGTTTCCTAGGTGGTCTAGCTGAGAGTTCCAGAAAGAGAACAGAGCTTTTCAAGAAGATGCTGACGTTAACTTCATCTTAGTGTGAGGCTAAAGGTACCACAGAGTGTAAGACTGAAATCGATGACTCCAAGAAGGAGGTTAAATAAGCTATTGCATGCTAAATATTTTTGAGGGCATCGAAGGAGAGTAATATGCAAAAGGTTTTGAGAGACAGTATACTGACGAACTTTGGAGGGATGCGTTCATGGATATGCCCAATGGTGGGAAAGTTTACGTGGTCCATAACTTGAAGTGACATTGTTGAGTGTTGACTTAGTCTACATTAGCTTGCTTTTAATACCAATTTGTTAGTTTTTGTTAACAAATTGTTGCATTTTCTTGTTACGTTCTCCTTTTTGGTGTTTTTGAACTAGTGGGGTTTTCCTCGCTGATGATTGTCATAAATGGATTTGGTTTGTGATTATAGTAACCTATTAATCATGCCTACGTTGTTGAACAACATGGACCCAGATATGGTTGAGATTTATAATGATTATAAATTGCTTTATAAGGTAGAAAAAAAATTAAAGAAGAGGAGCTGTTTGAGGTGACAGAGGTTATGGGCATACTAAGAATTGTGGAATATCAAGACATCTACATGAATAGAAGGCCCATTACAACTTCATCATGTGTTAGAGCTAATTAAGGGTCATCAACATAGATGCTATGTTATGTTGAGGATGAACCCGCCAGTTTACATAAATGTGAGCTTTTGAAGGTTGAAACTGGTTTGAAAGATCTTAGACATCTCATTGCCCTACAATTGGCAATTTTCCTACTTGTAACTTATGCAAAATGAAAGGAATTAGGAGGTTACGGAGCGCTTCCAACATTCAGGCCAGACAATGTCTTATTACTTCAACCGTGTTCTCAAAGTCTGCAAGTTTGCACCGAAAATCATTTTGCCTTTGTATCAAAGTGATGTTCCAGCAGAATAACCCAAAGAGTTATCCCTATTCCAAGGTAAAACTTTTATTTTTCTTTTTAACAAATGTAAACTTGCCAGATTTGATATTTCTATTTCTATTTATGTGCCTATGTGTTAAAATTGTATTGGAGTAATTGACACTACTCAAATTGGTGCTTGTATATCGGCTTATGAGCAAATTCATTACCGTGGAAAGATAATTGACACAATGCACAATGTAATGTGCGTGTGTTCTTTTGACATGTTCTTTACCTTTGTCATGACTAGTTGGAATGAACTGTGCATGATTCCCTAGTATTTTTAAAACAATCACTTACCCCACAAATAAGTTTTCATTACCTGTCGGAAATAAACATTTGCCTCGTAAGTGTGATGTTTTACTTCTTGATAATATAGTTAAAGTTACAAGATTTACTTAATATTTCAAATTGATGTTATGGTGTTGATTACGGTTACACAAAGGTGATGCAAAATCTTGGAGAATAACATCACTTAGCTGATTTTCAAAGAACTAGGCGACTAGCACGTATTAAGAATTGTTCAATTGTAGACGGTCGTCACTGCGCAATGCAACTGAGAGGTCCTTTAAAGTTTTAAAGGCACGCTTTTCGAATTTAAGTAAGATGACACCCTATTAGGTTAAAACCTAGAAATATATATCAGTTGCATGTTCCCTTCTCCGCCATTTTTATAGGAGACAAGATCGAGATGGTCGATACTTGCATGAATTTGCAAAGGAAGACATGATCGTTCAAGGTGTTGACACCAGTTTACAAGATCTAGTCCCGATCAGATTAAAGTAATCCTCGATAACAATAGAGAATGAAGGTAAGGAGAGACTACAATATTAGAAAGATTTGGGATAGAAGAGGTTGACTTATTGTTGATATTCATTTGATAGACTTAGTCTCGGATTATGGATGTAAGATAGTTATGAGACTTGTGAAATGTTATGGTTTTGAGTCTGCAAATTTGTATGATATGATATATTTGCATTCTTATTGTTGATTTTTGAGCTTTGATACACTTTTGGCAATATTTGTTCAATTATGTTTGAATGTACCAAAAAAAAAAAAATCCAAAGTAGTTGTCCTATATCAGACGTAATATTATGTTTTAATTTTAATTTTTTTTTTTTTGAAAACTGAAACTCTGCCAAGCGTCTAACAATTTTTCAAAACTACTGCAAAGAAAAAAAATCTTTTCTATATCAAACATAATATTGTCGTATATTCAAAGGTACCAAAAAAAAAATACAAAGTAGTTGTCTTATATCAAACGTAATATTGGGTTTTAATATTTATTTATTTTTTGAAACTGAAACTCTCCCAAGCGTCTAACAATTTTTCAAACTAGTGAAAAGGAAAAAAAAATCTTTTCAGTTTTCAAGAGAAAAAAAATTAAAAACTGCAAACTCTGTCAAAAGCTACTTTTCAACAGTTTAGTTGTGATAGTTGTTAGTATTAATACTTGATGTATTAGCATACTCGAGAGGACAACCCAACATTCCCTTGCGCTATCAAAATATCCAAAAGGTGCACCAAATTAGTTTTATAGCCATTGTAAAATGTAATGTTTTATGATTTAAAAAATAAGAGCTAATGCCAAATCTGTACCCTAAAGTATCACCCCAATACAGCTTAAGTACCTAACATTTGTAGTACCAAAATAGTATCTCAAACTATTTTTTTGACCTAAAGTAGTCCAATAGCTAACGAACGTTAAAAGATCGTCATTATAAAAAAAAATAGCCCTTAATAGATTCACCGGTCATTAAGACATCATCTTAAAGACACATGGCATGATCGCGACCATGTGATTTGCTTAGTGTGAACACTCCAGCTTTGTATTTTTATTTTGTTTTTCTTGTTTGTTTTATTGGACTTTCTTGATAATTAAGTGTATTACTATTATAGATTTAAGCCTAATAATGTAATGAATCTAATCTATTTAATTAAGTCCAATAAGTGATCCAGTCCAGTTCAGCTACAGTTCAATGTAGTTGGTTAAACCAGTCAAGTTATTTAGGTTTAACCAAAATTAAGATCAAGAGATTGGGTTCAATTAGATGGCCTGAGAATATCTTGGGATTGATCGACGATGCATGCAAATCTTCTTGATTTAGATAAAAATTGGAGATGATTTTCAAAATCCGGTATATCTCATATGCTTTATTAGAGATAATTACCGAATTAAGGATAGATAATCCCCCAAATTTTAGAAAAATATCTTAAAAATATCATGGGGTAAACCGACCAGTTCTCGACAAACCAGCAGGTTTGTTGACTTTTGCTCAATTTGTAATTTTAATTAAATATTTGACTCTATTAGAGATCTCAGACTAAAAAGTTATCCTTATCAGTTCGATCATCCCAAAAATCTATAAAAACCCTTTTTGCTACAGTTTAAAGAGATGCTACTCTCCATAGAAATTTTCGACCATTTCTCTCTAGAAGTGGTGTGTCATTTCGAAGGATAAATTGAACATTAGATTTAAACACTCCATACTTGTGATCTACTTGCATCGTGGATTCATCGTCGAGGTGGCTCTGAGTCTTCAAAGCAAGCATCGTTTAGAGGCAGATTATAGTATGTTTCGGTTTAGGCTAGATTAAAAAATCTAGAGTGCTTCCCGTGGCTAGATCTCAATTAAGAACATAAAAAGATATAAGTCAAGTCTTCTATGTCATTTTATTTAGAATTCTAGACAACTAGAAAAGTAGTCAATTAGAGTTCTAAGTCCATTCGACTAGAAGAGTTGTGTTCATCATAAGACTAAAAAAATAGAGATTTATGTCGCCATCCGTAGGGTCCAATCGAACTACAATGGTTTTGATTTCAGTTTGTCCGACCAGATACGTAGGCCATTTGACTCCGATTATCGAATTCAAACCAAATTCATAAAATTATGATAGGGTAGATTTACATATGTATATGTGCATATTCATGTGCTATGTGTTAAAAGGCCAAACAATCATGTAGAGACTGACAAGGAATAATGGGTGCCTAACTCCTTACAGTTGTACAACTTAGTCCCTAAACCCATCATTTCTGTTTTCGAAAGATTAGAAGCCTAATTGGCAATTTTTAGTGTCTTTTAGGAATTTTATTTTTCCTTATTTTATAAAATAAGACGGCGACTTTGAGTTTTAGACCTTCGATTCCCGGATCTAACAATGAGAGGAATATGAGTTGGCCTAAGTGGCGACTTTGCTGAGGACTAAAATAAGAGGACTAGACTTAACGTTTTATTGTTGTTTTGGCCTTTACTTTTTTTTTCTTCATATAAATGTGCTTTAACTATGGTAGTTGTGGTTTTTATTTGTGTGGCTCATATATGTGCATGATTGTCCCAAACCCACCCATTCAAGGGAGAATATCTGCCAAGAATACAACATATCTGTTGGGAAACTGACCAGGATTTCAAAAACTAGCCACTATTCTAGCTCAAGGTAGATTTCAGAAAAGAGGGTTTTGACCAACTGACCGGTTTATCGAATAGGTAAACTGGATATGTTAGTCAACAAGTACCATTTATGCAAAGCTAAATCGGCCAGTTTTACACCCTAAAATAACCCAAAGAATCCATCACTGGTCAATCGGACGTTTCTCCCGTGGCCAACCTTGGAATCCCAAAAAATTGAGGTTCTAACCAACCTGCCGTTAAACCCCGAACCAGTCGGTTTATTAGAATCCATATTTCTTGCAAGGATAAAATCGGGCGGTAAACCCCAGACTAGCCGGTTCATCAGAACCCATGTTTTTTGCAAGGTATAGCCAGTCTGATATGTTTTTTATAATGCCGTGGTATGCTATTGTGCGCCCTCTAATTTTGTTATTTTATCTAAGTGCTAGTTTCCTAGCTTGAGTCATCTTTTCCTTCCCTTTAATTCCTACAGTAAAAAAAATTAAAAACTTTGATAAAAAGTCCAAAATATTTCCTTTCTTCTCTTATAGGTAATAGCCCTGGCATTGGGACCAAACTCTAGCAATGGGAACAATCCAGAGAATTCTTGCATATCTCTATTACCGAAGAATATCTTCAAGTCAACGAACTTGCCCCAATACTCGTAAGTTACAAAAGGAATTCATTCCAAGGCAACTTTACCACCCTATCAGCCCAACAGGCGAAAACTACCTTCGATGTAGAATTATTCATGAAAAAAGAGCAAAACATAAAACCCAGAGAGAAATAAAAGTGGAAAATAAAGAAGAGAAGAAAAGGGAGATCCTAAAGCTTAAAGGGAATTCGCAGTATTAATCTGACAATGAAGGAAAGACCATTATCTCAAAATGGAAAGACAAATTGGAGCACTAGAGTCACAGATAATCGGATGAAGAGAGTGGACCCATTGGATCTTATTATCCTTACCTTACACCCCGATAACAGACTTTCTCCTAAATTTAAGATGCCAGACATAGATTAGTTTGATGGGACTTTCAAACAGAAGATCCATATCAAGATGTATGTGCGTGCATTAGCTCCCTATGGAGTTAACCATAACCATTTAGTCCAGCTGCTCCACCAGACCTTAATAAGGACTACCGCTCGATGGTTCCTCACTCTTGACAACTCTCGAGTGAACGTGGGAGGACGTGGTGCGAGATTTTGTGAATCAGTACCAGTATAATGCTAATCTCGACATCATTCGAAGAGACTTAAAGACTACCAAGCAATAACTGACATAATTGATATCAATATTCATCATACGATGGAGGAACAATGATGCTCAGATGGTTAACCGCCCTCACAGGAGGAGCAAGTGAACATGATAAAAAAACAATTTTATGCAAGTATATCATAAGTACATCTTTGGCCATTACCACAGCACATTTAAGGCATTGATGGGTTTTTTCACTCAAATTGAGGATGCCATCAACAATGGAATAACAACCAAATATGGGAATCCAAAGGATACAATATTGATCCTATGAATCTAACACTCAGTCCAACGTGTTCACAAACAATAATGTCAGTACGGTCAGATCTCAAGAGGTGGTTTCATGGAAGCCAACCCTCACTAAGCGAGAACTCACAATCTACATGCCCATATGGTCAAGGTGTTCGAGTGGCTACTTTAGAGAGGTATGATTGCCAAGCTACCACCTACTACTATACCTACCATCATACCCGAAAGGGTATGACATCAATGCTCAACGTGAAAATAACCGAGGATATGGACACCACACAGAGAAGTGCCTCACATTGAGGCACGTTACTCAAGATCTCATGGACAATTATGAGATAAATTGTCCCATTAGACCTGGTGTGGAATAAGAATCCCTGCCTGCGTACCAAAATAAGCATGACTAAGACATATCTTCAAGCACTAGATCACTCTATGCTAAACCAAAGGAAAGAAATCAGGGATCTGGCTAGCCAGATCACCCAGTTTGAGGCAAGGTCTATTTGCTGTGGAATTGATTGTCATGATGCCGAGCCATAACCTTAGCTTCGTATTGTTTTAGATGGTTTTCTTAGTATTTCTCAGATTGTCTTTTTCCAGACTAGTTCTTTCTATTGACAATATAGTCGTTGTTTCTGTTTACTCTTTGATTGCCTACTTAGTCTGATATGGCTGATGATGAATGAAAAAATAAATAAATAAAAGTCAAAAACATGTTTCACTTCTTACAAGTCTCTTTTAAGGTTTGAGTAAGATAGACGCTGTGTCGCTTTTAACTTCAAAATTTCCATCCTAAGCAAGTCGAGAGCATACACAAACTTTTCAAGAGCAAAAGATAATTGTCGATTTCATATGTTTTGAATTCATAAGTGACCAATCACTTTGAGACATTATATTAAATGGTTTTTGAAGTTATTCCTAGTGGTCAAACTCGTTGTCTTTTCTGCGCTTGGGGATGATGGTCACTGTTAGTGCAAGCTTCAAAAATTAAAATCCCAATTTATTTAAAATTGAATGTCAAGAAGCCTAATAGAAGAATTTGGTTTAAAATTTAATTCGAGTGAGAATGTAAGAGAGTATCAAGAAAAGGTCGTAACTTTTTTTCTTGACCAACACCTCGTTCACCAGAAATAAGCCAAACCTTCAAAGATAGAGTTGTCATATCAGTGTTAAGATTTCTCATGTTCTAAGCTCAGCCACTCTCTTCTTTATTGGACCATTTATCTTTAAATAAGAAAAAACCTCACGAGAATGTAGGTTTGCACAAGTCTTTTCTGAAATTAGCATTCCTGATGGTTAAAGGCCATTGTTTGGCAACCACGTGTCATTCTGGTTACCCTACGCTAGATTTTTCTACATACTAACCCTTTGCGTCTAAAAATTTTAGCGTTTCTTTTCAGAAGCCTATATTTCTAACCTTTGGGTTGATAGTTTCCTTTGTCACCTATGTACCAAGTATTGCTGCAAAGTCAACTCAGCATGGAAAAGGTTCCCCTCTCATAGGAACCAAAGTCTTGAAGATAGATGATAATTAAATCATGATGATCATTTGTTCAATCTCAAAAGAAGCAAGAAGTATTGAAATAAAAAAAGAAAGAAAGAAAGATTTCCATGGACTAAGTGCGAAGAATAGATATCTAGCAAATCTCGTTTGAACTACGCCAGACTTGATTCTCCCAATGGAGATACGTAGGCAACATAGTTACCTTCTAGGCTCAGTTTCCATGGGCACACACTAGGGTCTTTGGTTTATATCTGGGTGTTTGAGCCTTATTACCATTCTTTTTTTAGCCCATGCCCTAGCCTATATTATGCCCCATATATAAAGTACTCCTTAAGATCATGATTATTAAAAAAAAAAAGACAAATGATCTTTTACATTTTTATGAGGTAAAAAAAAGAAATTAATAAAAGAAGAAGCAAATGGTCCATGCACATTTTGAGCTTGCAACATTATGACACTATATGTTCACTTCTCTGTGGCTTGTCTGATGACGCTTCGATTCCTGACTCTCTGGACTTAATGTGTTCACCTCACTGTGGACTGATATTGAATCCCATGACTTACCTAGAATCCCATGTCTTGTGCAATAGTTTGATATTTTTGCCAACAGTTCAGCTATAATATGTGGAGCCTCTTGACTATATAAGCCTCATAACTTTTCTATCAGACACTTTACAGTCATCTACTTTTGCTTACATCATTCATATATACTAAATCTTTGGCTAATCATGGGCCGAGATCCTATTGGTCTCATAGCTTATACAGTCTGCAGCATACTGGCCTCACAACCCATGCGCTGACATTTCAGTACATCCTCATTATCAAATTTTTGGGCTCGAACTTTTCGTGATAAACCCAGAGATTCAAACTTGGGTGTTTAAGTTAAGAAGTAACTTCTTCTGTGAAGTTGAAGAACATTTAATGAGGAGGAATTTAAATGTTTTGATCAAAAAAACTCTGGTGATCTTCCTCTATTTGGGTAGGGATAGGCGCATCAACAGAATGGGTACCATTACCCATTACCTTAAACTCTAAATGACAAGATGCAAAAGAAAAAAGAATAGCTCTTGAAGTCAATTTTTGATTTACGATATCTGAATCAAAATGAAGTTCAACTCAAACTTGCTCTGGAACTATGAAATGATATTAACTTTGTCTTAGGTTCTTTTTTGTAGATGTTTTTAAGAGGCTTTCCTTTGTGATTGCCTTTTCGTAAAGTTATACTACTATTAACCCTACTTGCATTTTTGTCTAGGGGCTCCTTATGAGTCCCCTTTCCTAACAGTATAGTGTTTGTCTTTCTCTAGTCGATTGCATGGTCAGTCTTGTCCATATGCATTTCATGTAGGGGCTCCCTAGGAGTGCCCTCTCACAATAGTCGAGAAAGTATTTTTCCACGTATCCTTCTTATGTTTACCCATGGGGATTCATACGAGGCTCTTCTCCCAACAATCATAATACTGTCTATCTTTATTTTTCCAGCTTATTGCATGATTAGTGTCGTCTGCATCTATTTGGTCTAAGGACTCCCTATGAAGTCCTCTTTCATGACAGTCAAGATGCTGCATGTCTTCATGTTCATTCTTGTCTAGGGACTTCTTGTGATTCCCCTTCCTTGACAGTCGTGATGGTGCGTATCTTCATCCGATCCATTTTATTATCAATTTTGCCTACATTCATTTTTTCTAATGGTTCCTTGTGATTCCCCTTTTCTTGACAATTATGGTACCATTTGTCTTTGTTTGTCCACTTTATTATACTATCAGTTTTTTTAGACATTTTTGTCTAGGGGCTCCATGTGATTCCCTTTCACGACAATCGTGATAGCGCCAGCATTTTTTTTCACTCGGATCATCACATGTTCAGAATCATATCTACGTGCATTTTACCTAGGGGCTCCCTGTGATTCCCCGTTTCACGACAGAGTTGATAGTGTCTATCTTGCTTGACCCTATTGCATGATCTGTTTTGTCTACATGCATTTCATCCAAGGGCTCCTTACGATTCTTTTGACAGCCAAGATAGTGTTTGTTTTTATTTGCCAAAATAAATTGCATTTGCCAGTTTCACGTATCTGCATTTTATTCTAGGGGGTCCTTGTGATTCCCTTCTACTAATAGTCGGGATATCGTATGTCTTAGTTCGCCCAGTCCATTCCATTATCAGTTTCGTCTGCATACAATTTGTCCAGGGGCTCCATGTGATTCCCCTATCTTGACATTCGAGATCAGTGTCTGTTTTTGTGTCTAAGTCTAGGTCATAGAATTGTACTTTGTTCCCATAGTGTTTAAAAGAATTTTCTAAAAAAATACGAATTGAAAATTTAGTTTAAAAATGTAAAAAAAAAAAAAAGAAAACAAGAAGAAGTAAGTGTTGACTTATTAATTTTGATGATTTCAGTCTTGTTATTTCTAACATTAATTTGACAACTTTTTTAAGATAAATATTTCAGACTTTATCTTAATCATACAAAGACAAGACCTTGACATGGCCTTAACTTGGACTCGGACTCGGGATTTAAAGACTTGGACTACGTTGAAGATTGAAGAATCTGAAGTCTATTTTTCTTTGTTAGCATTTCTAAGCCCTTCTTAAAAGATCTGACAAAAATTTTAGTAAAGAACCAAAACCGTCTCTTTCAGTCGAAGGAAAATTGTTTTCAGTCGAAGCAAAGTTTTTTTTTAGTCGAAGGATAAACTTTCCGTCGAAGCCAAGACTTTCAGTCGAAGCAAAGTTTTTTTAGTCGAAGGATAAACTTTCAGTCGAAGCTATGACTTTCAGTCGAAGCAAAGACTTTCAGTAGAAGGCAAACTGTTTTTTGAAATCTTTTCTTTCAGTCGAAGCTGTGACTTTCAGTCGAAGCAAAGATTTTCAGTTGAAGGCAAAACACTTTCAGTCAAAGCTAAGACTTTCAGTCGAAGCCAAGACTTTTAGTCGAAGCTATATGTTTTAGTCGAATCCTTCCTGTTTGGCTTTACCTTCTTAACGGCTCACTATCTCTTATTTGTATAAATAAGGGATCTGTGAAAGCACCTATAACTTTTATTCGTGTGAACTTTTTTCCTCTTCAATAACTCTCTCATCTCAATTTCTTATTCTCATCTATTCTCTATTGAGTGAGTTTACTTGTGAAAAAGTTCTTTGTAAGCTTCTTGGTTTGGTTCTTGAAAGAATATAGATCTTCCCACCTAAGAAGGCTTAGTCTTATATTTTCATTGTCCTCTGCTCAAGAACGAGCTTGTTTATTGTATTCAAAGTGTAAATCTCTTTTCATTTGTAATCAGTTGGAAACCTTGGAAGGGTTTCAGAAATTGTACTGCGGTTTGTGCTAGCACCAGAAGCTAGCTGGTTTAGTGAAAGGCTCGAGTAGGACTCCCTTGTGTGGAGTGCTCGAGGACTAGAGTAGGCTGGTGGGGCCGAACCAGTATAAATCTCTGTGTTAAATCTGTTATCATTATATCTGTTATTACATTGTAATCTCATTTTTAAATTGATACTCAAAGTTGTAATACACCTATTCACCCCCCTCTAGGTGTATTTAGGGACCTACAAGTGGTATCAGAGCCGTGTGCTCTGGTTGTTGTCTGTGACTTAATCGTCAAGAGCTAAAGATCACGTTATGGAAGAAGGATCAGCAACCACCAGGCCACCCTTGTTGAAGAATGACAACTATAGCTACTGGAAAAACCGCATGAGGAATTTTCTGAGACAGGATACACACGTATGGTATGTTGTTGAAATTGGTCCTATAATTCCTATGAAGGATGGACAGGATGGAACCAAGATTTTGAAAGGAATTCTTGAAATGGATAGTCATGAGGCGCAGCTTTTCTCTATGGATGATAAAGCTAAAAACATTATCAGCTGTGGCCTTGACATGAACGAGTACAATCGAGTCTCAGCATGTGAAACAGCCAGAGAAATGTGGAGGCTGTTAGAGGTTACTCATGAAGGAACAAATCAAGTAAAAGAGAGCAAGATCAACATGTTGGTCCAACAGTATGAGGCCTTTAAGATGAAGGAGCACGAGTCCATAAATGAGATGTACTCCAGATTCACACTCATTATAAATGGACTAAAACTTTTGGGTAAAGTCTATCCAGAAAAGGAAGTCGTCCGAAAACTTCTCAGATCTCTTCCAAAGAGATGGGAGGCAAAACTCACAACTATTCAAGAAGCAAAAGACTTGAACATGCTGAAGCTTGAAGAATTGGTGGGTTCTCTAATGACTCATGAAATTACAATGAAAATTCATGACGAAGAAGAAACCACCTCCAAGAAGAAAAACTTAGCTCTAAAAGCTGAGACCTCTCATGAACCTACAGAAAGCAGCGATGATTCTGATCCTGAAATGGCTCTCATAACTCGAAAGTTCAAGAAGTTTCTCGCAAGCAAGCGAGATGGGAAGTTTAGAAGAAATCCTACAAATCAATCACATCAGAGAAATAACAGTGATTGGAATGTAAAGGATAATTCTGATGCCTGCTTTGAATGCGGTAGAACTGGGCACAACAAAAAATACTGTCCACAACTCAAGAACAAAACCGCAAGCAGTAATAGTCGAGACTTTAAAGAAAAGAAGTTTAAGTCCAGAAAGGCTCTGCTAACTTGGGATGACTCTGATGAAAGTGACAAAGAATCCAGCGAAGATGATGACGTAGCTCAACTTTGCTTCATGGCCAAAGATGACGATCCCAAGGTAATCTCTGAAAATTATTATAATGAACTTAAGACAGCTTTTCTCGAACTCAGTGAAAATTATGAAAAGTTAAAAATTAAAAATGCTAATCTAAAAAATAAGGCTCTTTCTTTGATAAGTACTGTTGAAGAGTTAGAAGGCGAAAAAGAAGAGTTTCAAGAAAAGACTGAATTTATATTTCTGAAAATATGTCTTTAGAAAACAATCTGAATGCTTCTAAGAAGGAAAATTCTCTTTTGTCTTCTGAAATCCAATCTCTCCGAGGAGTTAAGGTTTCAGTTGAAAAAGATTTCTTAAAATCTCAACTGGAAGATGTTTCTTTACAAAAAATCTATTTAGAAAAGGAGATTGAAGATCTGAATTTTACCCTTTCAAATTTACCCAAGGAAGAGAGAATTTGGATATTCTTTTGGGAAGACAAAGATGTGTTTTTGAGAAAAGTGGAATCGGATACAATCCTTCAATGAAGCAAAAGGGTTATAAAAATTTCTTTAACAAAAATTTAGCTTCTTGCTCGCCCTTCACTCTCTGTACAATATGTAAGAAGAAAGGGCACTTAGTTAAAAATTGCCCTCTTAGTGCTATCAGAAATCAGTCATTCTCTTCCATTACAAAAACCAAAATGAAACAAGTTTGGATGCCAAAATCTTATTTATCTAATCTTCCAGGACCTAAGAAAGTGTGGGTACCTAAAGGAACGAAACCAGAATCTATTGTAGGTATGCTTGAAAGTAAGGATAGATTCTAACAAATGGATTCTCGACAGCGGATGTTCAAGACATATGACCGGTGACTGCTCGCTTTTCTCCCATATCACTCCGAAGAATGGAGGCTTTGTTACCTTCGGAGACAACTCGAATGGGAAGATAATTGGTAAAGGTAGAATTGGCACCGGTTTCATTACTGTTGACAACGTATCCTTGGTTGATGGTCTGAAGTTCAGTTTGATAAGTATTAGTCAACTCATCGATAGTGGACACAAAGTTTGGTTCCAAGGCGATCAATGTCTAATCAGTCATGCCTCAGATGGAGGTACCTTGGTTGGTAAGAGAGTTGGTAATATCTATACTTTATCTTTTGATGCATTTGACTCCTCTCGTGAAGTCTGTCTTTCTGCTCAGCATAATGATATTTGGCTGTGGCATCGTAGATTAGGTCATGTTCACATGAATCTAATCAAGAAACTTCTCTCGAAAGAGCTGGTCAGAGGCCTACCAAAGTTATGGTTTGTCAAGGATAAGGTCTGTGATGCCTGTCAATATGGTAAACAGTCAAAAACATCCTTTTAAGCCAAAAATGTCGTTTCTACTACTCGTCCTCTTCAACTCCTTTATTTAGATCTTTTTGGCCCTACGAGAAATACCAGCCTAGGTGGAAACTTTTATGCCTTTGTCATTGTAGATGATTTTTCTAGATACACATGGGTTCTTTTTCTAACTCATAAGGATGAAGCGTTTCAAAAAAAAATTAGTCTTGTTAAGCAGCTTCAAAATGAGAAGGAGTTGAAGCTTATAAAAATTCGAAGTGATCATGGCGGTGAATTTAAAAAAGATTTTATTCCTTTCTGTATTCAAAATGGCATTTCACATGAGTTTTCTGCTCCTCGGACACCTCAACAGAATGGGGTTGTTGAGAGAAAGAATCGTACTCTACAAGAAATGGCCAGAACCATGCTTCATGAAAACTCTCTGCCAAAATATTTTTGGGCCGAAGCCGTCAGCACTTCCTGTTACGTGTTGAATAGAGTAATCATCAGACCAATCCTTGATAAAACACCTTACAAGTTGTTCTCAAATCGAAAACCAAAAATTGATTATTTCAAGGTTTTCGGTTGCAAATGTTTTATTCTGAACAATCGTGAAAATTTGGGAAAGTTCAATGCGAAATCTGACGAGGGAATATTTCTTGGTTATTCTTTAAAAAGTAGAGCATATAGAATCTATAACCGTAGAACTATGACAATTGAAGAATCTATGCATGTAGTATTTGAAGAGTCTAATGTTGAAAAATCGAGTAAGAATGCAGGTGATGATAGTGAAGAACTCTCCCTGGACTTGAATAACAAACTTAATGTTTCTTCAATCGAGGAGGAGTGCTCAACAACCTCTCACAACAACAATGATGAGATACAGCCTCTCCCAAAAAGCTGGAGATACTTCTCAAGTCATCCACTAGAACAAGTCATAGGTAATGTTGAACATGGAGTTACAACACGCTCTACGGTAAATCTCTTTTGGGCAAATTTTGCCTTTCTTTCTTAAATGAGCCTAAAAACATTTCCGAGGCTCTAAACGATTCTGAGTGGATTCTTTCCATGCAAGATGAATTGAATCAGTTTGAGAGAAGCGATGTTTGGTCACTAGCTCCGGCTCCTGTTCAACAAATGGTCATTGGAACAAAGTGGGTTTTTCGAAACAAACTTGATGAAAATGGCCATATTGTTCGTAACAAGGCTAGACCAGTTGCTCAAGGATACAATCAAGTCGAAGGGGTTGATTTTGATGAAACCTTTGCCCCCCGTCGCTCGACTTGAAGCTATCCGTATGCTTTTAGCATTTTCATGTCATATGAACTTTAAGCTTTTTCAAATGGACGTGAAAAGTGCTTTCTTGAATGGGGTAATACAGGAGGAAGTTTTTGTTAAACAACCTCCCGGTTTTGAAAATGAAAAATACCCCAATCATGTTTTTAAGCTAAAAAAGGCTTTGTACGGTCTTAAACAAGCTCCTCGAGCTTGGTACGATCGTCTTAGCAGCTTCCTCACTGATCATGGATTCTCTCGTGGCAAAGTCGATACTACTCTCTTTACAAAAATTTGTAATTCCCATATCTTAGTAGTTCAAATATATGTTGATGACATTATTTTTGGTGCCACTAACAATGATCTATGCCAAGAGTTTGCTGAGAATATGCGCAGGGAGTTTGAGATGAGCATGATGGGAGAACTTACCTTTTTCCTTGGACTTCAAATCAAGCAGTCAAAAGAAGGAATTTTTATAAGTCAATCTAAGTACACACGAGAGCTTTTGAAATGGTTTGGCTTAGATAATGCTAAATCTAGAGGGACTCCTATCTCTCCTAGCGTTAATCTTGTCAAAGATGAAAATGGTAAAGATCTTACTGCCTCTAGACCTGACATCATGTTTAGTGTTTGCATTTGTGCCTGTTTTCAAGCTTGTTCCAAAGAATCTCATCTATCTGTAGTTAAACGTATTTTTAAATATCTCACTGGCACTTTAAACTTAGGTCTTTGGTATCCTCGTAGTTCCTCTCTAGATCTGGTAGGTTTTTTTTATTCTGATTATGCTGGTTGTCTTGTTGATCGAAAGAGTACTAGTGGCACCTGCCAGTTTCTCGGTGATGCTTTAGTATCATGGCATAGTAAGAAACAGACTTCTGTCGCTCTCTCCACAGTTGAAGAAAAATATGTTACAGCCGGAAGCTGTTGTGCCCAAATATTGTGGATGCGTCAGACTTTACTAGATTTTGGTGTCTTAATAGACCATATTCCTATTATGTGCGACAATAGTAGTGCTATTGACATTAGTAAAAATCCTGTCCAACACTCGCGCACTAAGCACATCGATATTCGTCACCATTTTCTCCGAGACAATGTTCAGAAAGGATTAATAGAACTCAAGAAAGTTGGGTCTGAAGATCACCTCGCAGATATCTTTACAAAACCCTTAGCTAAATCCTCTTTCTGTTCTCTTCGTCGTCGTCTTGGAATGTGCGATCTTAGCTAAATTTCTTTTACCGAAATGGCCGCTCAGTTTTAATCATTCATCGCTTCTGCCGAGTTTTAGTCGACTAAAAGCCGTGTTTCAGTCGACTAAAAGCCCTTAAGTCGACTAAAAATCAACTTTTAGTCGACTGCAAGTTCTCTTCAACTTTACGCATCCATTTGGTTTCAGTCGACTAAAACTTTTTTCAGTCGACTAAAAGTAATGTTTCAGTCGACTAAAAGACATGTTTTAGTCGACTAAAAGCTTGTTGTCTATATATAGGCCCACCTTTTTCACTTTAACTTTTTACTGTTCCTTTTTCACGGTTTGTCTTTCGTTTTCACAGACTCTATTCTTCTCTCTTGTCCACCTGTCACTCTAAGGACCCATATGGACCCCAATACACGACCTCATAGTCGTCGTCGTCGTCTTCTCATTGACTCTGACGTGAATCCGACGTGGCTCCTGCCTCAGCTGCTGCTACTGCTACTCCACCGCCGCCATCCTCCCGCCACCGCCCTCGTCCAACATCAGCTACTGCTCGTTCGTCGTCCTCTGCACCTGTCCCTCCACCATCTACTGCTCCATCATCTTCAGGTAATGTTGCTCCTCCTCCTCCACCTGCTACCTCTTCATCCTCTGCTCATCAACCAACCTGTCCACCACCTACTTGCCCTTATATTTCTCCTATCGATAAACTTCACATTCCCCATTTCTTTCCCTCTGTTGACGACCAACTCACCTACTATACCCATTTCGTAAATCGGGAGGTCGTCCTCGGTCATCCAAGTGATGTCACTCTAATGACTCAACTTGGTCTTACTGTCATTTTTGAGCAAATGGGCAGTCTCTCCATTCTTTCTCCACCCACCACTTATTACCCTGCTCTTGTTCGCATGTTCTACTCCAACATGCATTTTAATGCTCAACCGCCTACCTTTTTGACCACATATGTGAATGGGGTCCACATCCATCTTGATGCCACCACCTTGGCCCACATTTTCAGTTTTACAAATCAATCGTCTACCCTTGTTTTCACTGCCAATACGTGGTGTACCACCAGTTCCTTTACCCCTCTACAATAGACCCAAACTCTCTTAGGCGACCCATCCACCTCTCGACCCCGTAAACCTAGTCTGGGTGACTTGTCTCCTCTTTATCGTGCTCGCCGTCGTCGGCCTTAGTATTTTTATTTATTTTTTCTTTTACTTGTTGCACAAGTTGCCCCCTCTTTTTGATTTGACAAAGAGGGAGAACAAGTACTTATTGATCATTCTTTGTATTGATAATTTTTTTGTATGCATCTTTATTAATTCATTGATTAAATTTTATAAGATGTTCTTTATGTTAATTCTTTGCGTAAATGATTAACTGATTAAGGGGGAGTATATCTTTATAATGTTAGAACTAATATTGTCATCATCAAAAAGGGGGAGATTGTTGACTTATTAATTTTGATGATTTCAGTCTTGTTATTTCTAACATTACTCTGACAACTTTTTTAAGATAAATATTTCAGGCTTTATCCTAATCATACAAAGATAAGACCTTGAGATGGCCTTAACTTGGATTCGGACTCGGGATTTAAAAACTTGGACTCCGTTGAAGATTGAAGAATCTGAAGTCTATTTTTCCTTGTTAGCATTTCTAAGCCCTTCTTAAAAGATCTGACAGAAATTTTAGTAAAGAACCAAAACCGTCTCTTTCAGTCGAAGGCAAATTGTTTTCAGTCGAAGCAAAGTTTTTTTTTAGTCGAAGGATAAACTTTCAGTCGAAGCCAAGACTTTCAGTCGAAGCAAAGTTTTTTTAGTCGAAGGATAAACTTTCAGTCGAAGCAAAGACTTTCAGTCGAAGCTGTGACTTTCAGTCGAAGCAAAGACTTTCAGTCGAAGGCAAACTATTTTTTGAAATCTTTTCTTTCAGTCGAAGCTGTGACTTTCAGTCGAAGCAAAGATTTTCAGTCAAAGGCAAAACACTTTCAGTCGAAGCTAAGACTTTCAGTGGAAGCCAATACTTTTAGTCGAAGCAATATGTTTTAGTCAAATCCTTCTTGTTTGGCTTTACCTTCTTAACGACTCTCTATCTCTTATTTGTATAAATAGGGGATCTGTGAAAGCATTTATAACTTTTATTCGCGCGAACTTTTTTCTTCTTCAATAACTCTCTCATCTCAATCTCTTATTCTCATCTATTCTCTATTGAGTGAGTTTACTTGTGAAAAAGTTCTTTGTAAGCTTCTTGGTTTGGTTCTTGAAAGAATATAGATCTTCCCACCTAAGAAGGCTTAGTCTTATATTTTCATTGTCATCTGCTCAAGAACGAGCTTGTTTATTGTATTCAAAGTGTAAATCTCTTTTCATTTGTAATCAGTTGGAAACCTTGGAAGGGTTTCAGAAATTGTACTGCGGTTTGTGCTAGCACCCGAAGCTAGCTGGTTTAGTGAAAGGCTCGAGTAGGTCTCCCTTGTGTGGAGTGCTCGAGGACTGGACGTAGGCTGGTGGGGCCGAACCAGTATAAATCTCTATGTTAAATCTGTTATTATTATATCTGTTATTACATTGTAATCTCATTTTTAAATTGATACTCAAAGTTGTAATACACCTATTCACCCCCTCTAGGTGTATTTAAGGACCTACAGTAAGAAATTCTGAGTATTGCTATATGTAGTGAACGTCCTCAGAAAAAATTCCCTACACCAGGAAAGGATTTTTATAAAGTCGTCATCCTATTTAATTAGAAAAAATATGAAAAATCCTAAAAATGACTCTAAGATGCCCAAAAGAACGACTAGTCTATTGAAAACCAGGAGATAGGTTCAGAGACTAAGTTACACAACACTATGGAGTTAGGCACCCAACACGCCCATTTGTCTCTACTTTATTTTTATTAATTTTTCTCCTTAAAACATGTGACATGCAATAAATACCACCTTAAGTTTATTCTTATGTTCTTAGCTCGAACTCGGCATCAAAGGTCAAAATGCCTACATACCCGATCGGACTAACCGGAGTCAAAATGGCGATAGTTCGACTCTGGCCTTTGGGAGGCGACCTAAATCTTGATCTTTGACTCTTTTGATGAGGCGACTTCTTCTGTTAGCATTGACTTAGAACTCTTAAGTTGGCTACTCTTCTAGTGGTCTAGAATTCCAAACAAATTGAAAGACTTTGAATTAAATTTACATGTAACTGAGAGAGAGAGAGAGAGAGAGAGAGAGAGAGAGAGAGAGATTCAAAACGTACCCTCTTTGCCTCAGCACAATCACAAGCGAGGTGTCCTCGCTTTTTGACAGCTATAGCATTTGATTTTAGACAAATTCTTTTCCCATCACGTTTTCCTCTCTTGCATTAATTTATTTTCCCTTTTTTTGGTGCAGAAGTTCTAGCCTCACCTTTCTTGCCTTTCTCATTTTGTCTTCAGCGCTTGAGATTTGCATTGCGCAATCCCCCTTGGGCGACATAAGTAAGGGGCTTGTCAGCATCTAAACTCTCAACCTCAAGGATGACATGCTATGAAACATCAGAATAGTTCCTAATGTTTCCACTAAGTCAATATCTATTTAATTTCATATTGGACCTTGAGGCATGAAGGGACCATATAACAACTCTGACTTGTTATTCATTTGTGAGCGCATGGCCAACATCCCTTAGCTTACCAACCCATGTAAGACATCACCCTTAGATGTTTATTCATGGTATGCCTAGGTTCTTTTGTGTATTCCTCAAACTTAATCACAAGGCTACAAAGCCGTGTAGCTGAGGTTATACCAAGAGAAGTTGAGCTGATCTCATAAGGCTTTGCAAGTTGGAAGTTCATTAAACTGCTCGATTAGATCATTTTGCAAGCTACTCAACAACGTGTAGCACACATTATGATCTTTCTCATGCCATTTCCAGTAGGCGATGTGGTCTCTTAGGGATTGCCCCTCAGTAGGCGCGACCATCTCTTTGGTCAAGTGCTCTTCGAGTTCTTGTTCCTTCAACATGAATTTTATCTTTTTGTGCCAAACTTCATAATTATTTCTATTAATTTTTTCACCCATAACGAGATTAACTATGATATTCTTGGTGGCCATTTTTTCATTACATTAGTTCGCGCAAAGAAAACGACATTAGTTATAATCCTTTTATTTATTTTAAAAAATTCAAATGAAAAATATTATCCTTTCTCACATCATGAAATGAAAATTTTGCTAAGCTTGTAATTTTATCCCATTATGCAAGTTAGGAATACATTTTTCAAATAATCTTTTTGCAATATATTTGATACTGAAAGATTCATAAACCCTTAATATTTAATCCATAATGTAATAAACCATTAAAATGATAATTTAAAACGGTTAACATTGCACCTACAATAAAGTGCACAAGGACTCCATTAAGACCTATTGGCATTCTAAAACTTATGCTAAGAAAAGTTCAGTTCGAATAATGTGCGTGTAAAATTACATACACATACAAGACTTTCCGAAAAAAAATACAGGAAAATAATAGAATACAACATCTCTGAGAATTCTACCACAAACTACTCCAACAAAATAAATGGAGATGCAGTACATCACATTGAATTTTCCTAAAACAGAAGAAAAACATATAATCATAAATTTATTTGGAATGTCGATCTAATATCCATTCATTTAATGTAAAACTGGCATGCGAAAATTAACAAGTTAAAGGGTAATTTAAGGATGAATAGAATACCTTGAATAATTGGTGTAAAAAGAAATGTTAGCAAAGCCCAAACAACAATTATACCATCAATAAAGGGCATAATTACACCGTAACGTGAATCAATGCAAGTATGTAACCGAATATGAACTGCAAAATTAATATTTGCGCATTATTCGTATTTTTCATATCACAAAACTACCATAAAATAGTCACAAATAGCCAAAGAAAGAGATATATATATTCTTAAAAGATGATAGACAGTCGATTCAACCATAATATACCTCCGGAATTAACAAAAAAAAGAATGTGTACTTAAAACAAAACTTTAAAGCTAATTACTTTAGAAAAATGTCATTTAAAAATTCAAACAGAATTCACAGAGGGTATAAAACTCATTTTGACACCACAGAAAGAACCAAAAAAGCAAGACGGAGCTCCACTCGCTGGCGATGAGGGAAAAAATGGCCAGAAAAGCCTCCACATGCCTCATACACCACTGTTACACGTGGGGGAGGGCTGCACAGGCCTCATGCACCAAGGTCATCCGACACGGCGCACGTGGCCTTGCGGCAGAGACACCACACGAGTGGGCATGCTCTGCCCTTCTGTGGTTTTGGGGGTTCGGGGAATTCATAACCCCCCCCCCCCCCCAACCAAAACCCTCAATTTGGGTCTTCTGAGTTTATTAGTGCATTCAGATTGACCATCGAAGGCCTCTAAATGGCGAGTATGCCGTTGCAACGATTGGGCCTTGATGAATTGCATTGTTCGTCTTCTTCCTTAGAACCCTAGAATTTTGAGCGGCTGCCTATCCACCAGACCAACTTCTGGAAGCCATATCTCTCTTACTTTTTAGTCAAATAGTATGTGTTATATATCATTGGAAAGCTTATGCGACGTAGATACACTCTGTATTAACCAATCATGATAAAAACGATATGTCATGCTCCGAATTTGAGCCCCAAAACTCGAAAAGACCACAGTTTTAAGAAAAATAAAGTTGTGATTTCATGCATTCAATGATCATGAAATTTCATGGAATTCATACTTAGGCATATGGGAACAAAACTATGTTATTATTTTTCAAAATAACTTGCTCAAAAAATTTTGAGTTTGATTGATGTGTCCTATTCATGAAAATCAGAAAAAATCGCAATATGCATATAAATTATACTAGCATGTTAGAAGGCAAATCAACAAGTAATGATGCTCTTGTAAAAATGTTAAAAAACTTTAAACATATAGTGAGTTCGGGAACATACCGTACGAAGTATCTCGAAAATTTCGACGAAGGATCCTTCTTATTATGAGCCTTCAACACGCTTGACCTTTTATTCCCAAGGACAAAAAATGGCTACTAGAGTCGAGTTCTTCATATACAAACCAAATCCTAGAGCTTGGTGATGCTCTAGATAGAGTACAACTGGGAAGGAATTTTTTATTTGCAGGGAAGACTTATGTCTTAGGACTTAGTACTTCTCCTGGGATATCTCTAACCATTATAAGAGATAGTATCAAATACTGACTTTATCTCAAACGTTTTGGAGATAGATACTGTATTTATCTCAAACACAATTGACTGTAATTATCCTGATTAACAAACATTATTTGTTAGTGAGCAGATAATGAGTCCACCGACCCAAGTTATTAACACACAAATACTGACGTTTAATTTCCTGTTTCGCAGCAGCATCTATCATTTTTGGGTTCATTCTTAAAGGAAGCCAATTTTATGTGTCTCTCTTATTCTTTTCCCACGACTTAAAATGACATATTGTTAACTATTACACAGGTGTTAGTGAAATGCGGTTAATTTGTTTCGTTGGCCTTGTTTAATTGTTATCTATCCTTTTGCTCAGAATCGCCTTTTGGAGTGCAAAATATTTACTTTAACTATCTCGTGCACTTATTTTATGTTGCATAATCACATATAAATCTTGTTTGTTGAGAAATAATGCTTCCCAGCGCTACACACTGGCATATGAATGAAATATAAATATTTTCTATGTAGTTTGGAGGGCATATCCCAATCTTTCATTTGTGCTTGTTATTACAAAATAAACCTGAAGGAGGCCATCAAGGAAGCCATCCAAAACCTAATTCCCATACTAGGCTACTTAGAAAGTTCAGGAACTAGATAGGAACAAGAGAAAGATCCATCAAAGAATATCCGCCCCCTTTTCTTTTTCCACGAAAAAGGAAGTATCCAAACAAAACTACTGGCGTTTGTAACCTAAACAAAGACACCATGCACGCTCGAGCTCACCAGAACAATTAAGGTGAACTCAAACCAAATTGTGTATGTTGACATGCATAGTTTATACTATTTAAAAGATTGAAAGGTCAATAAGCATTGACATTTCAGAAGGGATAATGAAATCAATTCTTTCACAACCAGAGTGCCATAATAAATATTCTGCTTATTGTCTTCTACATATAATTTTGATGTGACTTCTCACTCTGATCTAATTAGGTGATCCAAAACCTGGAAGTTGATGGTTTGTATACTTTGTTTAGACACTGATCCAATCTTTACTTGCAAAGTTAGCTTTGAGAAGGTAAGGCTTCTAATTGGTTTGCCGTATTACGTGTAAGTTTAACCATGTCTTCATAGACTATTTGTTTAACTATTGGGTCCCAAATCTATATAAACTTCCATAGGCATAAATCTCTAGAGTAGTACATCAGCTCAGCATACCACAGGTGAACGAGGACAGTCAGGATTGTTCTTACATAGCAGAAATAAGGTTGCTTACTTGCTAGACGTACATTAGGTTGTGGCTTATGTGTTAAACAATAAGTTATGCCCATGTTTAACGGCAAGGTTCAGTTGGGAAGTTTAAAGTTGGGAGCCGAGCGACATCAATGTCTCACCTGCAATTCAGGTTAAATTAGACAAGTAGATATATTTTCACTTCCTTGAAAAGATCTTATAGAACGAAAGCGTGCTCTGTTGCTTTAAGCATCTGACGAGATGTCACTGCACAACTGGGAACTTTCTAGGACTTAATGATGTGTAGACCGAGAGTAAGAGAAGTTAAATGGATGTTGCCTTGTAAGATCCTGTTAAAGACTTCACGATTTCGTATTTGGTAAGCCCTTTCAGCAGAAGTAGATATGAAATTTCAGTTTCCTGCTACGTAGCACACAACTATGTGCAATAAGGGTACGGGCAGGGGAGACTAGGGGGTAGGAAGTGGAAGCCTTGGCCACCAAAACCTTAGAACTTCGCTGATACTACGAATGGCAACTGATGTATTAGCTTTGGCTAGCTAAACAATGAGTTGCGAGAAAATGTGATGGATTACTAGTCATTCTTCCTCAAATTAAGCCTTCTATCTTAGTTAATTTCGTAAGCATTTAACGAATATAGTTAAATGGAAAATAAACCGCTAAAACAATTTAAATGTAATCAACTGGTGATATATTGCATGAACGTCAATATTTTTAATTAACAACTAAACATTAGTCCAATTTTGATGAAAATTTTCTAATTAAATCACCTACGTTTCACTTTGTTGCGGTGTGATCTGGGGTTTCTTTGCATACCACCCATATACAATGCAATGCAGACGAAAAGCCACAGAGCCTTTATTTGATATTTTTGGACCCTTTCCAATTAAACAGAGACTGACTAAGAAATACAAGGAATTGTTTTACCTTAAAAAAAGCAAGTGGCTGAAGCTACAGAAGTACGTGCCGAGGACAACACGTGCGAAAGATGAAAGACAAGAGTGGTGGCAACCATGCCCAAGTCATCTCATGTCCTGAATCCTCCGCCCCTGGATATGAAAGCTGTTGGGGTTGAAGAGTAAATATTGTGGAAGCATTTTTCACAGAAAAAACAGAAGGATGGATTGCAATATTGCATGCTAAAAAAAAGGGAGCAAAAAGATAGCAAATCAAGAACCCCACTTTACCTTTTGATAAATCTCGTATCGTATAAATAATAAAAATATATATATATGGGTCTATCATGTCAGTTAGTTTTGAGTTGGGGTGCTTTCACGTGGTATTAGCAAGTCAATTCACGCCCTTCAGACAATTCAAAATTAATTCATTTAGCGCCCCTGCTCTAATTTATCTACGTGCTAGGCCCGTTTAAAGAAGTCTGACCAAACGTAAGAGGGCGTCTTGAAATATATAAATTTCGTATCGGACAAATAAGAAATAATACTTCAATATATAGGGCCTTACGAATCTCTCCCTTAATAACCAATTGGTTTTGAGTTAAAAACTTTCACAATCAGTTAAACTTTACTTCTGTAACAAAAGGTTTTTAAGGTGTCTCTTTAATGAGATGGTTTTGATTTTTGGTGACCAAAGTGGAGTGCAGTTATAAACCAAACTTTTTGCCCAAATGGTTTTTAGTCTTTCCAAAAGATGTCTTAAGACTGCAACTAAAATGCTCCGTACTGAACCTTATTTAGTTTGGAAATTGGATGCCTAAACGGCTCCACTGTTCCATCTCTTGCTCATGACAGCAGACATTAGGTTACACAATCGTACTCAAACCCACGGTTTGAGGTTAGGCAACAGACAGACTCTTTAGTTGTAGCATCAGTATTGAGAAAGTCTTTGATTTGTTTGAATAGGAAACAGAGCGGATCTGCAGGGAATGAAAACAAAACATTCTCGGACGACGACGTAGTCGTTATATACTAGGAGAAGCCATGTATATTCTTTGATAATGCCTCCCATCTTTGTTTTTAAAATTGTATGCTTTTAATATGGTAAAGAAATAAAGTAAATTTAGCTCATCAAGCATACAGTTATAAACACTAGTCATCTGGCTATTTTGTTATTCACTTGTTTGACCCGCTTGAACGACAGTTTGACAACACTTGCCAGGCATTTAGACCCACCTGTTACACACAACACCACGTATAATAAGAAGGATTTGTACCCTAATCGTCCTCAAACTATCGCATGACAGTGAAAAACACTCTCACTCTCATTGAACTTTTGATTGCAAAACGTTCTCTCAACCGTCTAAGGTTAGCCTTTGCAACTAATTTGTAAGGAAAATTTGTTTTTAATCTCGTGCAGTGGACTTGTGATCGTGTTATAAGTCATACTCGGAGGGGAATTTCCACTGTTACGTATAGCCCTTTGGATAATATAAGCACTTTCCGTTGCTACAATTGTTTTTACAAAACGTGAGAACAATGCCTTGCACAAATTCAAAGCGAAAATGAAAAGAAAATCTAGGGACATGTGGACGTGAGGAACTCCCTAGAACTAAACCTAATATATGTCAATCTAGCCAATTGAGCAAATTTTCTGCAAGTAATTCTCTAGCTAAAGGTAGCTATAGCTTAAGAAGGACAATATGAAATTATTGTATTAAAGGTCATCAAAGATTAGGAAGGTCCGGTATAAGATTTTTGCAAGAAGCGTGACCGTTCAACATGTATATCATTACTTTAATACTTTTTTACACGTGCAAACTTCTAACAACGTGCAGCTCCAATTGAACATGGAGAGGCCACCAGAGACACGAACAAATATTGAGATAAACCATTCAAAATTATTGACTTATGCAAGCTTGGAGATTTCAAAGGTCGAGCTAATTACCAAATCAAAGCTTATTCAGAAGAAGCTCAACTTGTTTATCATTCTCGAATAACAGGAAGATAAAAGGTTGTAATAGATCTTTAAGTAATACTTTTTAATGAAGAAGCAAAAGCATAAGGGTTGATATTAGGGTTACTAAATACTCCCAAATACGCCAAAAACCTTGTTATGCTACAAATCAAAACCAGAAAGGGCTAAAACTCAAATTTGCATGTTTGTATATAAGCTGAAACAGCCGATAACACAGACTGTAAGTAACGACAATGGCTAGAAGACCCTACAAGGCCGGTTTCAGACGGCAACAATCACCTTCCTCGCCGGCTACCTCTACTTTGCCAGCACACACTCTTCATTCTAATTCCCCCTTTAAAACCCCCTTCACTTGAAGACTCAGTCATATCCCTCTATTTGTTGTTCTCTTATTAACTTTTTTCTGTTTGCATCCGACATTTGCCACCATCGCGTAAAGAAGCATTTTCATGGCGAAGTTATCACAGCATGGCCAGAAGAGCAATGCAGCCAAGAGTGCCAGTAATAATGCTAGTAGCGTCAATGGTGTTACCAAGGTGAAACGGACGCGGAAAACTGTCCTTAGAGACTCTCCTCCTCAACGTAGCTCAATTTATCGCGGTGTCACAAGGTTGAATGTTACATTCATTTTATTTAAGGTTTCCACAACTTACTTCACGGGAAGATTGTATGATTTGTTTCCAGCCATTTGTGCTGAAAGTGGGCGATTTGTGTGATTTAGGCATCGGTGGACCGGTCGATATGAAGCTCATTTGTGGGATAAGAATTGTTGGAATGAATCACAGAACAAGAAAGGGAGACAAGGTTCATGATCCTCTCTTTTCATTTGCTTTTTAACTTTCTCCAACTGCTGGAAGTGTAGTTCCTACAGAAATGTACACCAACCAATGCATGTGAAACTGCACTTCTTGTTACAACATAATTTCTGCTGAACTTTTTTAACAATCTATTACGGCCAGTCTTGTTAACTGTTTGTCTTTCTAATCTTTTTCCGGTGGTACTTGTCTGGCTGATCCCTATGGAAATGCAGTGTATCTTGGTAAGTTCTACTTGCAGCCAATGGTAAAGGATAAATATCTACCTCTTTGGCATCTTTCTTTATCCTCATTTGACCCATCATTATTCAGGTGCGTATGATGATGAAGAAGCAGCTGCTCATGCTTATGATTTGGCGGCACTTAAGTACTGGGGTCAAGAAACCATCCTTAACTTTCCAGTAAGTCAATGTCTCAATTAGTTTGTAAGAGTCAAACTTCTGTTTTTGAATATTTCTTCAGGATGACGATACTAATGCAACAAATGGCTTTTAGTTATATACGTACGAAAAGGAGTGGAAGGAAATGAAGGGTCAATCAAGAGAAGAATATATTGGATCACTGAGAAGGTATTTGTTTAAACTTCAACTACCAAACCATGCAAACAAATTCGAAAAGCATGCAGGTATACCACATTAGGGGTAGACATATTGAGCCAAGCTCTGTTTTCTGAAATGCAGGAAAAGCAGTGGTTTCTCTCGAGGAGTGTCAAAATTTAGAGGAGTTGCAAGGTACAATGAGTATACAGGCATTAGTTGTTTATTGCAGTAAGAGAAAATTCAGAGGCTTCTTCTTGTCTTGCAAAATAGTTCATTTCTGCTAATAGCTTTTTCATTCTCGTAATGAGCAGGCACCATCACAATGGGAGATGGGAAGCTCGTATTGGCAGAGTTTTTGGCAACAAATACCTTTATCTTGGGACATATGGTAATTCCTCCACTTAATCTGTGACAGTTAACGAATATGTTATCTACGATGATACCCACAAATGTTGTATGTGCGTTATTTGTACCACTTAACGTCTTCATAATAGATTTGTATGTTATGAGAATAGATAGACAGACATCAAGAAGTACAAAATGGTAACGACCACCCATCAATAATCTAATCAATGAAAGATCCATTATTTAATTCATGTCCCAGGCAAATATAGTTACGTTTGTTGCACCAAAAACTGCTAGCAAAGTTTATATACAAGTTAAAGCAGGCTTTCGGATAAGGTTTCATGCATGCATGTGCTTGACTCGTCTTCTTGATATCTTCCTCATCAATCACAATCACTTGTTTGAGTGAGTCCACCAACCCTAACTTGTCCTTAATCTTGAAAGTCTGCCAGAAATTATTTTCTCTCCCTTTCTATATCTTCCTTCTTCCCCATTTTTCACCATCTCTCCAAACATTTGGTTTGCCTCAAAAATTAAGGAAAAACTAAGTTTCGTATTGTACTAATTAACAAAGGGAACATAAAAAATGTATACAAAAATTAACAAAACTATATTAACATCATAACTTGATCACCTTGAGCAGAAATTATACTCACTTCTTCCTTGTCAATCGCGATCACTCAACTGGGAGAGTCCACCAGCCTACTTAACCTCTAAAGACTCGTAAACATCCTACACTATATGCTCACCATTTTCAATCATCATGTTCCTATCGCACTGTTTTCACAGCTACACAAGAAGAGGCAGCAGTGGCATATGATATGGCAGCTATTGAGTACCGCGGACTTAATGCAGTGACCAACTTCGACCTTAGTCGTTACATAAAATGGCTAAGACCTGACTCGAACAACACCAACCAGCCAAACCCTAGTGCTGAGATTACTTTGACACCAAACCCTAGCCGTGACCTCGGACTAAACTTCTTCCACCAGGAACACCAACACCTACAACAACAACAAGAACAACCACCATCAAGCACAACTGATGTGACCCTAACTCAGTCACGGCCAACCACTGCTACCTCAGCCCTAGGCCTTCTACTGCAGTCATCAAAGTTCAAGGAGATGATGGAGATGACCTCTGCAGCCGAGTGTCCCTCAACACCACCCGCGCGGTGCAGCTTCCCGGAGGATATCCAGACGTACTTCGAGTCTCAGGATTTCGGAAGCAACTTTGGTGAAGGAGAGGACGTTATTTTTGGCGAGCTCAACTCGTTTATGCAACCTTTTGTTACACTCTGACTTCAATGCTTAGATCTAATTGTTTTCCATTCAATTATTGTGGGGGGTTCATTATGATTATTATGCACATTTGCAAGGGGGGAAAATAAGTTCCAGATGAAGAAAAACAAGTCTGAGATTCAGCTATTGACTAGGGAATAGTTGCTAAACATTTACAGGCAAATTTTTTTTTATGTAGATAAGAAATAAAGATACAGTATTCACATCTGTAATTTAATTTTCTTTTTTTATCAATAACTGATAAGTTTGTTTCTCTTGTTTAACTTGGTCATTTAGTTGAGTGATACTTGGGAGCTTTAGTTGAATGTGAAAGTAGTTTTCCAATTTCCAGCACTGCGGTTGAACCACGGCTACGCTGAACCGGTCCGTTATTTAATCCGGGGTCATTCCACGCTTAGCGGTTCCACGTCCGGTCAAACCCAATTAAAGGCTGAAATATTTGTCCAGTTCATGAAGAATTTGGTTGGTAAAGGCAAGGCATTGGCTGCCCACGGCTGACCGAAAAAAAGAAAAAAAAAAGCAAGTTAAGTAGGGACACGAGGCTGCAAACACCTTATTTTTGTAGGTTTTCTTCAAATTTAGTCCAGTTCATAGGCTTCATGTCCTTTTCAATCAAGTTCGGTCCGGTGCAATCCAGTAAGTCTATCTTTCCTTAGGTTTTATTTCTTTTTTCTTTTATTTATTCCAGTTGAGTCCAATACTATCCAGCCAGTTTATTTGTGTTAGGTGTAACACAAGTTAGAGTAGGGTAGCCTAATTTGCCTTAGATTGGTTGTCGACTTGTTTTTATTGTACTCACGTGTATTTTATTGGCAGGCGGATTTTTCTTTCTAAAAAAGGGCTTTAAAGTAAAATCGGAAGGAAAAGTATACTGACAGGTACATAATACATGATGCATTTGAACATTCATTATTTTCTCTGATAGCGGATAATGTTGCATCTTATCCTTTTTGTATAGCTTTTCTACAATTCTAGACCACCATATAAATAGCCCACAAGCACCCCTAAATATGTTGAAAAAATCCCCCACATGCTATGATTATTTTGTGAGGTTTTTCCATCAAGAGAGATATAAATTATGATCTCCTCCCTCATATACATAACTCGATACACATATTGGTATGCCTTTTTCTGCATTCTTTATGCAGCGTGGGTACCTACAAACCCGCCAATTAGAATGTTCAGATCAAAACAAAAGTTTTTTCTAATTCTCTAGTTAGAGTAGAGTAAATACCCTCCGGGTGATCAAATTTTAATCCTTCGACAATAACAAAGCCAGTATTTCAGTACTAAGTTCCGTAGAATCTAGGTGCGTAACTATATATCTCAAAATTGCAGACCAGCATTTAGGTCACCTTCTTAGGGTCGGATTACAAGGTTTTGATCTTAATTAATTTTGGAATCCAAGGCTGAATTATTGACTTTCTTGAAGTGTAGACATGAACCTTTGGTTCTAATACCACTTGTTAAGATTGTACTAAACCGCCTCGAAAAAAATCCCCTCCCCGATTTTTATGGATTCACCAACTTATTTAATTAAAAAAAAGAAGGGAAAATAAGAAAAAACCCTTAAATGACTCTAAAATGCCCAAAAAGATGACTAATCTATCGAAAACCAAGAGATGGGTTCGGGAACTGAGTTAAGTAAGGGGTAGGTATTAAGCACCCGCCACGCCCTCGGCTCTACTTCATTTTTATTGATTTGACTATATAACATGCAAAATGTAATGAAATAAACTTTAAGTTTATTTTTTTATATTTTTTGGTTTGAACTTGACATCAGGGGTCGAATTGCCTATGTATCCGATCAGATTAGCCGGAATCAAAACCGTCCTATTTTGACTCTAGTCCTACGGGAAGTAATCTATATTTCGAACCTAGACGTAGACATAGAAATGGAAAGGACTATTTATTTTTTGTATTTTCATATAGAAATATGATTATGGGGTTGGGAGACAATATGATTTCTATGCTACAAAGCTATTAAAGATTACCTCTTGAAGTAGTTGCTTTGAAGACTTTTAGCCTGTTTGCGAGTTTTGAAATGAGGGAAAAGAAAAGAAAGGAAGGGGAGAGAAGAGAAGCGAAGAGAAGGGAATACAGTTTTCCTTCCTCTTGTTTGTGAGCTTAAGAGAGAGAGGAAAACATCATTCATTTCTTTGTTTGTGAGTTCAGAAGAAAAGAAATGATACAACATTACATACATACCCTTATACAATAGTGTGCTAATCCAAACAAAGACTTTAAAGTATTATTTAAACTAAGAACATAATATAAAGGGAGAAAAAAACTGGTCATCAAGGACAAAACAGAAAGTTTATACCATAATAATGTGATAAGTTTTCACCGGTTAATGCCACAATAAAAAACACACAAACTAGCTATTGAAAAAACACAAATCGGTCTTCTGTTTGTTTGTAATAAATGGTATGATAGGTTTTTTGTAAAATATCCTAGAAGTTAAAAGTCATTAAAAATTGAGTCATCATAATCTCAAGGATAATATAGGCGCTATTAAAGTATTACTTATGAGAGTTTCCTTTCTCTCCGTTTCTTCTCAATTTTGGGAGGAAAGATTTAGAGACAAAAGAGGCCAAAACTTTCCACCCTTTTCTTTTCTTTTCTTTTCTTTTCTCTCCTTAAAAAAACTCACAAACTAGAGAAAAGGGAGGAAATGGGCCACTTTCTTTTCTTTTCCTCTCTTTCCTCTCCTAAAAAAAACTCGCAAACAGGCTATTAGGGATGCTCTCCAAATGATCCACAATGCAAGACAAAAGAAAACCTTTTGAAAGCGAGTTTGAATGCTAGAATTCTTAAGAGAGCAAAAATATTACTTTGCGGAGAAATGGTATGCAAATTGAACCCCTAGAAATGAAGGCCAAGACATCTATTTATTGTGCCCAAGTTGCAAGATCTGATAAGATTTGTTATACCAATCTGCAAGGCTGGAGATAAGTCAGAATAAGTAATACAATTGTAGATTGACAAAAGTCAATTAACTGGCCAGTTAGTCGAAAATCGGCCAGTTCATTTCATAATTTAAAAAATGATTTTTTCAACTTTTGAGGTATTATTCAGCTCTTAATTTTGGCAATTATCTCTAATTTTGTAGACAGGATGTACCAAATTCGCGATTATTCCTCTTTTGACCATATAATTGATTGATTTCATCTTGCATCAGGGATAATTCATAGATTATCTCCCCTAATTATTTAAATAAACAATATATATATATATATATATATATATATATGGGAAAGCGAATATAAGGCTAGCCTCACGCAAGTTACACGAGGCCAGCTACCAAAACTACGTAGTTTTTGACACTACGTAGTTTTGGTCAAATAAACAAAACCCTTTTTTTTCTTTTTTTCTCTCTCTTTCCCTTCCCCCTGTTTTTCTCTCCTCCCCATATCTCTGTCGCATCAGCCCTAGCAACCCATGACCGTAGACCACCAACTTTCCTACTTACAAACAGTGTACACCACATATAATCACCATAATTTTCATCGTCACAGGCCACCGTAGACCACCCATCTTCTAGCGTCGGCCGCTGTAAATGGCTATTCCTGTCGCATGCAGTTTTCATCACCCACACCACACATAGCCATCACAGGTTTCACCGTCATAAGCCACCCCCAGCCTCACACCCATCATCCCTGTCGTATACCATTTATGTTCTATGGCCAGCTGCCGTCAACGGTATTCCCTGCCACAACCACCACAGTGTGCACCGTCACAAGCCGATTTCCCTCTCACCCACCATTCCAGCCCCCATCTATTTTTCTACTAGAAGCGACGTACAGTGCCACAATTTCAGCTTCCACCGTTCAGATTAGAACATTGTCTTGAATTATGTTCTTCATCACAATGAAGCTCATGATTGTTATTGTGGTTCAGGCTCAATAAAGCTCATGGATGACGTAGAATAATTGGTGACTAAGTCGCGCGTGAGGCATGTGAAGCAAAGAATGCACGTGACTTGGGCGGGTGCACTTTGACTGGTTCGAAGCATTGAATACTGTGCTTGTGCGGACGTGTCATGCAAAATAGGACTCCAAGTGGACCTTTGAGTGCAACCAGAATAGGTTGGGAACAAGAGTTAAACCAATAATTTGATGGAATCCACAAAAGTAAAGTTAAAAGAAATAATCAACAACTCTGCTCTCCCAGGAGTGTCCTCTATCTCACTCTAATTATTATTGTACTTGTTGTATGTGTATGATAAGGGCATCAGCTCTTATTGATTATTTGTGCACTGAGTTCAACAGACTACAAGGGTTCCAAATACTAGCTCTTGTTGTTTGTAAAATCAGGGTAGTGATCAGTTGTCCACAGAAGATTAAATTAGTTCTTTGAACTTTTCTTTGTCTCGTGTTGTATTGTAAAGTATGCTGCAGCTCTTCCAGTCACTCTCACGCATAAATGATTATTATCAATAAACATATTATAAATGAAATGGTAAAGTTCAAGCATCTGAACTTGATCCTTAAGATGATTGTCATTTTGGAATTTACACTTACTGATCAACACTCTTCCAGTGGCAAAGCAAAGATCCAAGGGAAATGAGTCCATTAAGAGAGTTAGTAATAAAAAAAAAGCGGAAGAGGGATTTGGCAAATTTATTTGTGGGTTTCAGTGTGTGTGTGTTCTGTGGGATAATGTGTTTAGTGTGTGTATGTGTGTGTAGAGGGCTGGGAGAGGGCCGTGAGTGTGTTGCAGTGTGAGTGTTGTGTTTGGGTGTCTCGGGTGCGTGAGTTTGTGTGTAATTTTTGTGTAATTTTGTGTGTTAAGTATGTGTTTGTGCATTATGAGGTGTACAAGTGCATGTAGGAGGAAAATTGGGTGACGTTTGCGTGTGTTTCAATGTGTGTCGTGTGTGTTCCTTAGTGTTTACAGTGTGGGTGCGGGTGTGTCTGAATGTGTCTGCGCGCGCATGCGTGTGTGCGTGTGTGTTACAGAGCTTCGGTTGGTGTGTTTATGTGTGACAGTGTGTGTATATATATGAGCGTAATACATGTGTATAAGTGTGTTAGCGGGTGTGTTTAAGATTTGTATATGTGTAATTGTGTTTCTTAATGAATGAAGTGTTATGTTGTGGGAGTATGTGTTCGGCAAAAGGGAAATGAGGAAGAAGATGAACTGTGTGTGCATAAGGTGCAATAGTGGGTGCATTGATTTGAACAGTGTTTGTAAGTGTCACTAAAGATAGGGATTTTAGGCAATATCTTTCCTAATTTGTAAAACATGCTTAGAAATTTATTTGGACAAAATTCAAAAACAGTGGCCCTTAATATTTTTACGATACGTATGCTGTGGAATTATTTAGGATTTTCAGGTGTCCGCGCGCGCAGAACGCTTAGTTATAGTAGTGATTAAAAGAAAATCTCGAATTATTTGACATGATAAATCAGGTTATGTTAATCTGAAAATTTCAAGAAATCCTTAATTCATTGAGATGTGTTAGTTTCTAAAATTTTGTGCATTCCGAGGTTGATAGCTATTTTTAGATGAACCGGCTTTTGAGCGTTCAATCCGGACACAGTTCAAGATTTCCGGACGAAAATTTTCTGAGACACTCTATTAGCCCAAAAATAACTTTAGGACACTTCTTTCGATGCCAGGAATCTCCAGGGTATTTTGGTATTTTTCTCACCCAAAGGGGATATTTTGTAATTTTACCTTTAAAAGGAATTTTTGGGTAAATTCACAAAAAATAAGGATATTTTAGTGATTTCGCTTCTAAGTATGACAGGGGTGCTTTTGGTAATTTTACATATAAGGGATATTTTGATAATTTTACCTACCCGGTGTGGGAGTTTATATTTGGAGTATGCGTGAGTCAGTATTGAGTTTATAATATCATAGTGTAAGGATCCACGTAAGGATTTTTATCGGAACCCTAAGTAAGGATTTTTATTCGAACCTTAATTTCGATAACTTGTGTTCGCAAGTATTTTTTCTTTTTCTTATGGCTATTGTCGAACATTGTGATATGTATTGATATCAGCATGTTATTACCAAGTAAACCCTAATATTGAACCTGAGTCGGTTATTTAGAAATCTTATCGATGCTCGCCTTTTATTACACGCTAAGCAAATTCAAAAATTATTTGCATTCTTTCTTCTGAATTGTTGTGCCCAAATTTGATAACTGTTCGTACTTATTCTTGCTATTTGTTTGTGGTTATTCTTGAATTATGAGTGATGAATTATATCGACATGCTTAATTGTCATTGAAACCTTAATTGATTTCAACTATTTGAATTCATGTTGATGCCCATTTTTATTGAATATCAAGCATTGAACTTCTTGTTGATTACATGATTGTTGCTTTTTTTGTTGACCTTGGAATCTATTCTATGGGGAGGCAGTGTAAGGGGTTTGAACCTACGTAATTATGCAGGGTTAATACCTTAATGAGAAGGTCAAATTATCATACATCATGCAATGTACACTTTCTGTGCATTGCCTGAATGGTGCTGCCTTTGCCCAGGATCGATAACTATGAATTTGTTTACATTGTATCTTATAATAGTTGTTTTTAAAATGATTGGACACGAATGTCTTGATATCTTATTGAAGAGGATTGAGTTGGAACTCTTCCTCATATTGTGATCAATTATTTGTGATTATCTAAAACCCTTCTCCATATTACCTTTAAAGTATCAGTGTTTGTTTTGAAACTCTTTTGGAAAATCATCATTGCATTTTAATATGATGGCTTTGAAAATGATCTTCAAATGATCGTTTGGTTTCTATTTATGATTGCTTATGATCGTTTGTAAAACTTATCAAACTGTTTATGATTGTTTGACATGTTTGGAAGCTTATCATCGTATAGACTCTTGAATCATTTTGTAATTCCTTTGGTTGTTCCTTGAACGACTTTACTGAGCTCTCAAAGCTCACCCTTCGTTTGATTCCCTTTTGCAGGTAACGATCAACTATAGGATGTTCGGGATTGGGTTTAGAGTCTGTGTGAGATTTCGGGGAGCCCACCACTACTTTGTAGTAAGACCCTAGTGAGAGTCGGTACTATTAACTCATTCTATAAGAACTTGAGTTCTTAAAGGACTTAAGTTTTAATAGTTCAAGTTTAAGCAGTTTTTGTAATATTGTATTTTGAAGAATTTGAGTTGATGTCTAGGTAGATGTTCTCAAGTATGTGTCAGTAAATAGTGTTTGATGTGATTTGATGCGACATGGTAGGTTAACGTTCTAGGAGTTCATGACGACGGAGCTCTGGATTTTTGGGTCATTACAGTTGGTGTTAATATGTCTTGTGGTATTTAAACTATACGTATATGTTCTGCAAATACTTAACCACATAGTATAGGTAACATTTCGGTTAATGAGAATGGGGTATGATGATAGTAGAGTTAAGAAGTCTGCTTTAACTTGTAATTGTACTGTTTTCTAGACATGTGTTAGTATAACACTGATAACTATTAATTGTATCAGTATGGCTCGCACTCGTAGCTCTGGTAGTGGAGATTGTACAGAGGGCCATGAGGTGCTCGATAGGGAGGTAGCTCGACCTAATAGGGAGGAATAGCAGAATCCAAAACCAATGGCGGCACTGATAAACACTATGAACCAGAATCTGACCTAGATGATACAAAATCTGGCTAACCAGTAATAAGGAGTACAGAACGCAGTTCGGCCCTAGCCATAACTATAAGACGAGAATACCTTGGGTGAATTTAACAAAAAAAATGCAACTAGTTTTATGGGGTCATTGGACCCTATGGAGTCAGAGAACTGGTTAATAAAATGGAGAAATTTTTTTTGACCCATTCACTATAGTAAGAGGCGAAAGATTAAATTTAGTATCTATAAACTGAAAGATGAGGCCGATCAGTGGTAGAAAATGGTAGAAAAGAGTTTGACTCGTCAACAGTTAGACGACATGACTTGGGAACAATTCAGGGAATTGTTCTTCAATCAATATTTTTCGACGAGTTATCATGAATAGATGTTGAGAAAATTTGCCAATGTGGCAAAAGCAGATCAAGAATCGGTGGATGAATTTGAAATCACCTCGCCAGATTTGTAGTAAGGATGTTGCCAATGAAAGGAGATAGATGTCAGAAGTTTGAGTGGGGCCTTAGGTCTAGATTGAGGGATGAAGTGATTTTTGCTAGGTTAACGAGCTATAGGGAATATGTAGACTTGGCACATGCTTTAGAGTAATTCAAGTCAATGAAAAGAGAATGGTATGAACATAGGCGGGGTAGACAGAAGAGAGCTGGGCAAGAGTCTTCCCATGATATATTTACAGAGGCTGGTAAGCGTCAACATTTTGCACAGTCAGCACAACAAGGTACCAAAGGCCCTAGGATCAGGTAGAATCGGGAATTCAAGCTGTATTCGCTTAGGGATTTAGACCTGGGCAGAGTATCAGATTCGAAAAAGCGCTGGGTGTAGGTGCTCAACTAGTTCAGAGTACTAAATTTGAACTATCGCAAGGTTCTGGGGTTCGACCTACAGTGAACACTGGTCACGGGCTAGCTTTTTTGGCCACCCCATGTGTCATGTCTGGGAGAAGTCATGGTGGTAAATCATGCTATAGATTTATTAGAGGATGTTTTAAGTGTGGAAATGTTAAGCATTGGGTTCGAGACAGTGCATTTGTTAGAGATAATCAGTCAATTTTTCATCTTGCATCTATAGCTTGTGCATCAACAAGCAGTGGTCCTCATCAGGAAAGAGGACAAGATTAGCAGGGGCAGATTCAGCAATCTTAAGTTCAGCAGGGGCAGAGGGGCGGGAGATCAGCTAGACTTTATTCAATGCCTGCTCAGGATGCTACTACTACATTCGATGACGTGGTGTCAGGTACACTATAAGTTAACCTATTAGATATTCGTATGTTGTTTGATTCTGAAGTGTCATATTCTTTGTATCGCTTATTTTTGCATAGCGATGAGGGTGAAAACCCATCATTTACGAACTGATCTTGTGATAGGCACTCCGCTGGGAGAGTGTTTGACTGTTTCTACGGTTCTCTGTAACTATAGTACCCATATAGGGGATAGAGATCTTCTTGTGGAAGACATCCCATTTGCTGTTCGAGACTTTGATGTCATATTATGCGGGGATTGGTTATTCTTTAATTACGCATCCATGGATTGCCAGGGAAAACCCTAGTAGTGTTTCAAAGTTCGTAAGGTATGAGTAGTAGTTAAGTTAGTGATTTGATTTATGAGTTAGAATGGTGCTTTTGAGAAATTACTGGTGTTAAGTGTGAAAATTAGTTGTAGAGTACGATATGAAGGTTGTAGAGTACGATATGAAGTATGTGATCCTACTTTGTCATCTCGTTAGTTCGTTTGTATGTTGAATTTAGTTACAACTTAATTGATAAAGTTTATACGGCTGCGCCCCTCTCAATCGTATTCAGCACGAACGGGCACAAAGAAGTTGATCGGATCATGCGGGGTGACCGATGCCAACTTGCTCTAAGATGTCGGAGAAGATGTCATTCTTATTAAGTTGCTCAGTTCCTTTTCCAGGATATTTATCTAGTTCATTCAGATCTATTTGGACTTGATGGGATAGTATATGACTCACTGACAGTGGGAAAGTTACGAATCCTATTAAAAACCAATAACTCCTATTAATTGTGTTTATTTCGAGTTATTAGGTTGACTTTTCTTCGTCATACCTATATCATTGTTTCTATACTTGTCATTTTTTGGAATGTTATAAAATTGTATTGTGAATCTCGAGAGCCAATATGTATGATTTTGTTAAAGATTTTCCCGTTTTGACCGTCTGATTGCGATTATTGTTATATTTGAGCCCTTAAATGCTTGATTGAGATAACTGTTTGATGTGAATAATGTTCAACATTTTGTTGTATAATCATCACGGTTTTATGTGATTGGTGTTTGTTTAACGTGTTCCAAAATGGCAACAGGTTATGATTGTTATTCATACCTAATCTGATTATTAGAACTCAGTGATTTTGAAATTAATAGTATGTTATATACGTGTATACTTACCTTTATATGGGATTATGCAGACTCCTAATCATATGTGAGTGAGAGTAGACTCTCAGAACATGGATTAGATTTTGACAATCTATTTGATGATTTGGTATAAAATTGAGATTTTGACTAAACACGTAAAGTAGACCCCATGTTACATGCTTTTAGAACCAAAATATTTTAAACATTTAACTGAAACAGATGATTGAAGGATAAAACTATAGATTTTTGGTAAATAATGTAATTGTGAATCATAAGTGAGGTGATAATTTAGAGCCTTTAACTCTAATGAAAGTGCAATACATGCATATGCAGGATCATATTTGCCCTATGTAAGACAACCTATCTCTCCGTGATGAATTCAAGAATCAGTTTGAACTCATTTATTTGAGATATTAGAGTGCACATCAAAAGGCTAATGGTTACAGTTTTCTATCATTTGTGATATGTAAGTGCTTCTAGGAATTGGTTATCCACGTTAGCCTTGAGCTTAAAGTTAAACTTGCTATTATTAAATAGAATTGTGCAAAGGGTATAGTCTAGTATGTCATAAGTATAATACAGTGAGTCTAGTATGTCATAAGTATAATACAGTAGAAACATGACGGATTAGAACTTGATTTAAATCATTCTTGGTGCCTTGAATTTAGAATAGTGTAAATTCACTTCAATGAGTTTCATATTAGCTAAGTCATTGTTTGTGAAGTAGCAGAACGATTAGAGCGCAAGTGATAGTCTGACACCTTTGAGCTTACCGTTATGATTTAGAATCTAATTGTTGTGTTCGGATATTCGTGGGACATGATTTTGGGTGTGAATGTTAGATGTAGCTCAGTTACTATATGGTAACTATCAGAGTTAGGCAATGGAAGCGTAGTGCCTAGAAATTATAGGTAATATGAAACCCGATATCAAATTTCGAGGATGAAAATTTTTTTATAAGATAGGAAGAACGTAATATCCCGCACTTTTTTGAGCGATTTAAAATAATTATCTGTGACCCGAAAGATAAACGGAAAAATAATTTTGAGCAATACTCGGGTATTAGTATATTATGGACGATAAAATGATTTTGGGGTCAAAATGTAATTTTTAAAACTTTTGGGGTAATTTTTTAATTTTGAAAACTTTGGGGCTAATGTGCAAATTTAAAAGGTATGTATTAATGTGTCAAGTTCTTAGAGAAAATGGTTTTGGGAGTGCCACCTCCTACTTGTGCATTTGTAGACGAATACCATTTAATATTAAACTAAGGTTTTGATTGTTTGGAGAAATTAAAGAAAAGAAAAGAGAAAAGAAAAGAAAAAAAAAACAAAAGAAAAGAAACAGAACAAGAACAAGAACGTAAGTAAAAAAATAAAGCTTCGGGGAAAAGAAGAACATAGAAAAAAAAGGAGAAATTGGAAGAAATCCTCCAAGGTAGTTTGTGAATTTTAGTGTGCTAATTCACTGTATGCATGTGTGAATTTCAGTGTGTGTTTCTGTGAGTGTAGCGTGTGTGTGTCTACTGTGTATTCATGAGTGTGTAAGTGTATATAGGTGGGTTTTCAGTGTGTGTGTGGGATAGCATCTGTGAGAGTGTGTTTAGTGTGTGTAAGGGTAGGGGAGAGGGTCGTGAGTGGGTTGCAGTGTACAGTGTGTACTTTGTGTGTGTTGCTATGTGGGGGGCGTGAGTTTGTATGTAATCTTGGTCTAATTGTGTGTGTTAAATGTGTGTATGTGTAGTATGAGGTGTACAAGTGCATGTAAGAAGAAAATTGGGTGAGGTTTGTGTGTGTTTCAATGGGTGTCGTGTGTGTTCGTGTGTTCTTATAGTGTGTGTGTGTGTGTGTGAGAGAGAGAGAGAGAGAGAGAGAGAATTGGTTGGGTGTGTTTATGTGTGTAAGTGCATGTATATGTGTGTAATACATGTGTCTAAGTGTGTCAGTGGGTGTGCTTTAGATGTATATATGTATAATTGTGTGTGTGTTTTAATAAGTGAAGTGGTATTCTATGGGGGTATGTGTTCGGCAGAGGGAAAATGAGGAAGAAGATGAATTATGTGTGCATAAGGTGAAATAGTGTGTATTGATTTGAATAGTGTTTGTTAAAGATAGGGATTTTTAGTTAATTTTTTCCCAATTTTTAAAGCAAGCTAAAAATTTTATTTGGATAAAATCCAAAACAAAGATCCCTGATATTTTCATGAGACGTGCCCTGTGGAATTAATAGGAATTTTTTTATGTCCGTGAAGGACGCTAAGTTAGGGTAGCGATTAAAAGGAATTTCATGAATTATTTGACAGGGGAAATAAAGTTATTCTAATCTGAAAACTTTAGGAAAACTTTATTTTACCGAGGTGTTTCAGTATCTAAGATTTTGTACAATTCCAAGGTCCATGGCTTTTTTTAGCAGAATCGACTTCTGAGCGTTTGGTCCGGACAGCGATTCGGAATTTTTGAGCAAACATTTTTTAAGATACTTTTCAGCCGAAAATGACTTCAGAATACTTAAAATAGTGTTTTAATCTGTTTTGAGATTTTTTCGGTTCGAGGAATCCTCCTGGGTATTTTGGTAATTTGCCACTAGAGGGGTTATTTTGGTAATTCTACCTATAAAAGATATTTTTGGATAAATTCATATAAGAGAATGATATTTTAGTGATTCTACTTAAGGAAAGGGCATTTTGGTAATCTAAGTATGAGAGGGGTGCTTTTGGTAGTTTTACGTATAAAGGGCCTTTTTGTAATTTTACCTACGTGGTGAGGGGGTTCATTTTGGGAGTATGCGCGAGTTAGTATTGAGTTTATAATATCATAGTGTAGACTATATTTTGATTATTTAATTATTCCGTTTATGTTAAAGCAAAAGACTTTTCGGTTAGGATAATTTTAGCTTCGAATCCACGTAAGGATTTTTATCGGAACCCTGAGTAAGAATTTATATCCAAGCCCTAATTTCGATGTCTTCATACGTATTCTTTTGATTCACTTATGGCTATTGTCGAACACTCAGATATGTATTGATATCACCATGTTACTGCCGAATAAATCCTAACGTTGAACCTGATTCGGCTATTTGAAAATCTTATCAATGCTCTCCTTTTATCACATCCTGAACAAATTTTCTAATTGCTTGCATTCTTTCTTCAGAATTGTTGTGCCTAAATTCGATAACTGTTTGTACTTATTCTTGCTATTTATTTTGTGGTTGTTTTGGAATTTTGAGTGATGAATTATATTAGATTGCTTAACTGTCATTGATGATTTTGGTTATTTGAATTCATTTTTATTTCATGTCAAGCAATGAGTTTCTTGTTGATTATGTCATTGTTGCTTTCGGTGTTGACCTCGGAATTTGTTCTATGGGGAGGCGTTATAAGGGGTCAGAACCTACGTAATTATGCAGGGCTAGTACCCTAATGAGAAGGTCTATTTATCCTACATCATGCATATGTACACTTTATGTGCATTGCTTGAATGACATTGTCTTTGTCCAGGATCAATATCTTTGAATTTGTTTACATTGTATCTTACATAAATGTTTTGGAAATGATTGGACACGAATGTCTTGATATCTGATTGAAGAGGGATTGAGTTGAAACTCTTTCCCATATTGTGATCAGCTATTTGTGATATCTGAAACCCTTTCTCATATTGCCCTTGAAGTATATGTGTTCGTTTTGAAACCCTTTCTGAAAATCATCTTCGCATTTTAAGGTGACGGGTTTGAAAATAACATTCAAATGATCGTTTGATATCTATTTATGATTGCTTATGATCATTTAGGAAAGTCGTCAAACTATTTATGATTGTATGAAATGTTTGGAAGCTTATCTTCGTATAGATTCCTGAATCATTTAGTAATTCCTTTGGTTGCTTCTTGAATGATCTTACTGAGCTCTCAAAAGCTCATACTTCGTTTGATTGCCTTCTGCGGGTAACGATCATCTGCAACATGCTTGGGATTGGGTTTAAAGTCTACATGAGATTCTGGAAAGCCCACCACTACTGTGTAGTAAGACCCCTACGTGAGTCGGTACTGTTAACTCATTTTGTAAGAAGTTGAATTTTTAAAGAACCTAAGTTTTAATAGTTCAAGTTTAAGAAGTTTTTGTAATCTTGTATTTTGAAATTTTGAGTTAATGTCTAGTTTGATGCTCTAAAATATGTGCCAATAAACAGGGTTTGTTGTGATTTGATGTGACATGGTAGGTTAACGCTCTGGAAATTCAAGGCGATGGAGCTCTAGATTTTTGGGTCTTTACATGTACACGCTTTCTAACCCAACTAACATCCTCATCTCGATCTTGCTCTTGGGCATTACACGGTTCAATTTGTATATATGTCTCGACGTCATCTTCAGACGCAATTGCACTCATATCAAAAGCATCTCTAGCAATTGTCTCGATCACAACATGGCATCCGCCAACATCTTCTATGCAAAATACTTGTTGAACTTGAGAAGCTAGAACCAATAGTTCTTTATGATGAGTTAGCCTTTTGAAATTCAGTAAAGTGAATCCATTTTCATCCTCCTTCTTTCTACTGCCTTTCGACACCCAGTTGCTTTTGAATCAAACAACTCTTTTAGATCCTGAGTATTGTAGCTCGATGATTTCTTCAAAAACTCCATAATACATTAAATCTCTTAAAACAAGATTGTCATCTCTAGCACTAGGAAAGCTCGGTGTCACGGCATTAACGACAAGACCGCTATTCTTTTTTTTTTTTCCGTTTCGGCTCAAGTTCTTTGATATGGAACCTAAAACCGTTAATAATAAACCCCTTATATCTGGTTACAACTTCATTTGGACCTCGAGCTAATATCCTTAGCTCTTCAGAGATTCGCTCATCTTCGGCAAGATACAACTCTAAAACCTACTTTAACAAAGAAAGGTAAGAAACGTAAAAGTGGCATTGTAAATCTATTTCAGTATTACCCTATTTTACTTACGTGGCTTTCAAACCAAGATGCAAAAGTTGCGTCATGGATCTGTTTTGGCTGACGAATATGTCATTGTGGATTTTCAGTTTGAATAATATCATATTGTTGGCTGCATAAAAATTTGATTAAGAAGATTATTCATTCTAGACATCATAATAAACCATAAAAATAGTGGTTTTCTTACTTTGCATATGGTGCAAGATCATCACAGTTGAACAACACATATAAATGTGCCTTCGCCAATGTTTCATCGTTTAATAATCCCATCTCTGCCTTTCTGAGTGGTTGCCTCGGGTTTAAGAAAATAGGCAGCCAAGAATTAACACCTTCTAAACTATCATTTCGAATCTTCCTATTGAACCTTGTCATAATGTTATCTCCCAAGTTTAAATAGCAGAATGTTAAGCATTCTTCAGCTATATACCTTTCTGCAATAGATCCCTTAGGACGACCTCGATTTCGCACATAGGATTTAAGCGTCGCCAAATACCTATGGTCTCAAAAATGTATTAATGATCCAAGTTTAAACTAAAAACCTGAATAACAAAAACTAATTCATAATTATAAATTACCTCTCAATCGGATACCTCCATCGAAAATGAATGGGGGCAGCAATTTTTGCCTCAGTAGCCAAGTGCACTATAAGATGTACCATAACATCAAAGAAAGATGGTGAAAATATCCTCTCTAGCTGGCAAAGAATTTTTGCTATCTCGCCCTTTTGTTGAATTGAGTCATGAGGATGAAGAAACTTTGAAGCATAATTATCGAAAAAACTGACTCAGTTTAATCAAAGGGAAGCGCACATGCTTAGGTAAAACTTTCTACAATGCTAGTGAAAGCAATTGTTGCATTAAGATGTGATTGTCATGACTCTTCAGCCCCAAAATCTTGGGTGGCTTTAGTTGCACACATCGTGAAATGTTCGCATATCCATATGAAACTTTGACATTTTTCAAGACTTGGCAGAATTTACCCTTCTCCTCCTTATTCAATGCAAAACACAAAGAACTCGGATATACTTGATTGGACTCGTCATACATAGGATGGAGTTCTGGTCTTATACCTATATCTTGTAAATCAAGTCGTGCCTTTAAGGGATCTTTTGATTTTCCATCAACATTCAACAATGTCCCAAGCACACCGTCACAAACATTTTTTTCAATGTGCTTCACGTCAAGATTGTACCTCAATAAGTTATCCTCCCAATACGGCAATTCAAAGAGTGTACTTTTCAATGGTAAATCTAGGTTCTCTTTAAAAACAATCTACCAAATATAATATGAATGTCTTTCAAATCATTAGGATCATCATCTCAGTCAAGTAGCAAGGTGGATTTATGTGTTCTTCTTTACCATCAAAGGAGTGTTTATGTTTCCAAATGGATGACTAACATCTAAAAATCTACGATGGCACATATAACAAAACTTTCCACCATATTTTGACCATTGAGAACAAGATCTTCATGACATAGAGGGCAAGCAAAATCTCCTTTAGTACTCCACTTAGACAAGTTAGCGTAAGCTAAAAACTCATTAATCGTCCACATTAACACAGCATGCATTTGAAAGTTCTCCTTCATTGATGCATCATAAGTTTCTACCCCATCCTCCCATAATTCCTTAAGCTTCTCAATTAATGGTGTTGTGTGTGTGTGTGTTCATAGTCCTAAACGGATAAAATCCATCACATGCTAATCCTAGCCTTACATTCATGGGTCTTTAGAAAAATTAGGACTTTGGTGGTCAAAAGTTTTCTACATTGGGGAATCTGTTGGATGTCGCATGCAACCATCTTTGGTGCAAAATTCATAAAAGAAGCTATTTTTATGACATGAACAGCCGCTCTAACCTTGATTTCAGTGGGAAATAATGCAAAACTTTTGCTGCTACTTTTTTACCCTTTCTAGATGAACTTGACTCCTCCTCTGAGATATCCTCATTTGTTGTCCACCTAGATGCATGACATGCGTCGCATTTCCTCTTTGTTGCATTCTCCTTCTAGTACAACATACAATCGTTTCGGCATGCATCAATTTTTTCATAACCAAGGCCTAGGTCCGTTATCGCCTTCTTTGCTTTGTAACAGGACTTTGGTAGAGATACACCATGTGGCAATGCTTCATTTAGAAACTCAAGAAGATATATAAATTCCTTATTGTTTATTTTACCGAGAGATTTGATATGATGCAAACCAAACAAGGAAAGAAAGTATAGAGAAGTTTTTGCAATCCTTATATAGTATTTCTTGAGAATCCTACAGTAGTTTATAAAATTTCTCCGCCTCTGTATTAGACCCTCTCATTGCAACATCAATTGCACCATCTCTAACTTCATCACTGGACATATGAAATCTATAAAGTAAAAGTCCTTGCATATCATCACTCACGTCTAATGCAACATGTGCACAAGATAAGGCTGGAGCAACAGATGACTTAACTTCCCCATGAATAACCCCTTTAGTGTAACCCTTTATAAACCCATTACAGACTAGATGCCCTCGTGCATCTATCTGCGACACCCAAATGGAATTCCCATAGATATTATAGAAGCAACTAATCTCTCCATAAATACTTACATTAGCAGATGCAAAATCAAGAAACTTTTCCAATCCTTTAACATATGCACTGTTGGTCCTACGTTGGTTCATCCAACTCTTATCCATTTGTCTACCTTAAGCAAATAAACAATCTACATAAGTCTATTTTCCCAATTCAGAATTCTATCTTAACTAAAAGCTATTCAGTATGTACGCATTCAAAACCATATGAAAAAAAGACTGAAAAAGAGAACAAAGTGTAAGAAGTCAGTCCATTCCTTTACCTATGTCCACCTCAACTTTGATTAATATCTAGAGATTCACCTACAAAAAGCAAAATAAATACCATTAAAAGTTGAAAGAAAGAACCTATGCAACATTACCATGGAATACCGATGTGGCTTGATGATGCATATGCAAATTAACTAATTAATAAATATGCATGATGTGCGGTTTTCCTTAATCTCTCTCTATCTCTGGAGACCCATGCACAGAGCCAAGTGGAATCATCACAATATGAGATATATTCACCTTTAAGCTCAATCGAGCCTAAAAAAGAGCAGCCAAATAAAGGCACCTAAATTCACTAGCCTCCGCGTAATGTAACACAAACACATCAACACGACATCACAACAAAGCAAGTGGAAAACATGCATCGGATTGTGCTCTATTCCTTGGAACAAAGTCAAAATTAAAATTACCTTCAACACCCAAATATGTCAAGCAAATATAAGCCTGCATCACTGAAGCAAGAAAGAAAGGGGCCAAGGGGTCCCCTTGCCTTAAGCTCTGGAGGGAGAGACAAAAATAATCGCAAGGCAAGCTAGTAACCAACAAAAGAACTTGACTGAAGGAATGCAAAATCCACTCGAACTCTTCCACCCACCTCCATAACCCATCATTTCCATCAAATGAAAAAAAAAAGTCTCGCAGTTAACATGATCATACACCATCTCCATATCTAGCTTGGACAATAAACCAGCAAAGACTTAGCTCACCCAACACTGTACTCGTCTGCCTCCCTTGCACATAGCAAAAAATGTGAGTCAAGAGGTAGAACCTTCCATCACTCTGGTAGACTCAACGATCCGGTTTGATACATTTAAACGTTGGATAATATCTCGTTCTAAGTAATAATCTTGCCATTCTGATTCACCGACCCTGAACTCTAATGTCCAACATAGCTATTCAGCTCATTGTTCATGTCTACTCCACTAGAGAAACCTCTCGTTCAGTCAAGCACATACAACCTTTGAACCTTAACAACAAACCTCACGCCTCTAGAACTTCACATTTCCGTTTCGGTATGAATTTCCAGTGGAGCTTAAATTTCCTTGCCATACAGCATACATTCTCATCTTGATACATTGATATCACAACAACAAGATTCAAAGTGAAAGAAAGGGGAACAAGCCCTATTGTTTGCAAGACTATTTTCTGGCACATTCAACTGATCAACTTCAGTCCATAGCTTCTAGAAATTATTGTCTGTCCAAATCAAAATCCTTCAAAGTACAACCATTGAGGAGCCCTAACTTCGATACCAAGCTCTAACCAGGTGGAAAATATACATATTATTTATAACAGAAGTCCACCAAATGAAATCAACATATAAAACTTGTGCAAATCATTGGTTGGACTTCGCAAATCAAATGGCTGTCTGAATCCCATTCAAGCAGTTCTAATTTACTTCACAATCTAATGAATAGGTTTTGTGCCTAACAATTTCGTGTCTGCGTTTCCAGGTCGAAGTCTAAAGCTTTTGCACACTTTAATAAATGCAATCGACAGAGATCTATGTTAAACCTACAAATGCCAAAATGCAAACTACTTAACTGGTCATAGCACAACGTGACTGCTATCAAGCCCATGAAGGATTTCTAGTCAGCATACCACCATTTTACTTGGGAAAACTGAACTAAGAAAATGACTCGCCATTGTTATTCTCGGCCCAAAGACCAAAAAGCTGGGGACATAGTGGTTCCTCTATCACTAGATCTTCCGTCGTAGGGAATAATCCCCATCAATCAGTAGCTAATCCGTATCCTATATGATTTCCCCCCAAATGCACAATAAATAAGTAGAAGGTATGATAGAGAAAGGGAGGAGCAAGTTACCTTTAGGTTTTCAATTTCCTTGGATTAGTCATCTTGGCCACTTTGTTGTTAATGGATGGAAGATGAGTGGAGAAAGAGACTGAAATGGAAATAAAAAATGCAAAAGAGAAGTAAAACACATAGCTGAAATGGTGTAGTATTGAATTGGCGGCATTTTTCATCCTCCCCCTTTTTTGTTGCGCTACTTAACTCTTAAGTCGAAACACTGTCGTTTAAGCAAAGCGTCCATATAGCTAACCAGAAAAAGGGACACTTATTAGGTAGCACCCCATATTCAACTTTTTAGGACTTTTTAGTAAAGTGTTCCTTTACAGGCGTCCTTACAGCCCAATTTTGTTGTAGTGGTTGAAGAGGTGGATGTTGGCTTGAGGTACTTTAAGCCGAACCATTTAAATCTCCTTGTCAAGTATTGCTAACTCGATATCTTTACTTATAACTCAATAATTTCTTGAGATTGTGTAGTTAGCATCGTCATTGAATTATTGTTGGCTTTGATTGAGGGGAGCATACATTAGGGTGGCATATGCATATGGTAACTTACTAAGGGGAACTTACATGCTTGAATCACATACTATCTTGTTATTCTTCAAATATACACGAAGTAGATGAGATTATTGAGCCACATTACATGTATTTCCTTGGATCATGAAGGAACTCTTGATGTCATCCGTATGAATTCATGAGTTATATGCACCTCACGCCATTATCTTGCTTATAACTATCTTTTCACACATGCATACCCATGTCTTCTTGTTGATGACAAACGGGAAGAAATAATCTTGATTCTATATGCAATGTATTGTGGTGTGTTTTCTAGAGAACATTAGAGGAAGAGCACATCTTGTTTTAGCTAAGGGGGCGCTAGCTATGAGCTTAATTACTATATGAGATAAATTGACATATCTTCAGTATACAAGAAATGATTAAATGTTCTATGTGAGATTTATATTGTTGTGAACAATTGACTATCATATAATACATCTTACCTTATATAGAATCAATGTTTGTCATCATCAAAAAGGGGGGAGATTGTTAGCCTTATGGTTGGATAACCTGGGCTTACATCTTGTTTTGATGATAACTACACGTTGATTATGTTCTAATGTGTGCTTTGAGTGGATTCTTAGTAAGTATATACATACACACTCATGAACTCATAATTGAGAAGTTGGATATACGGATTAAAGCCAAATAAACTTAAAGCTATAGTGGACGTGCTATAAAAGCTTCATAAAGTCCAATCTCAAAGAGCAACAAATAATGCATAGGCTAAGTTACTATGAATTATGGTTGATCTTTACTATTATGTAACAAGTCTTGGTTTGATGCCTGGATTGATGACAATGACCTAAAATTACCTTAGAATACCTTGTGTATTGCATGTGACTTCATAACCATTCGCACAAGTGTGGTTCGTGAAAATTAGTGAACTTTGGAACTTTCTCAGATTTTCTCCGAAAAAAAAATTGGTTCTAATCTTTTCATTTATTCATAAAAATTTTCATTAGCTTTCCAATGCAAAAAATGGCACCCCAATCTGATTTTTGTAGAGAAAGTTATATCCAAAATAAGAAAAGTGATTCAGTGAGGCGGTCGAGTAATAGGCAGTAAGGTAATGCAGTCGACTATATTGGAAATGCAGTCGACTTTATTGATTGTTGGTTGAAAAATAATGACTAGTTTTGCCAAAATCAAGTCAAATCTTTAAATATTGAATATCCACCCTATAAAAGTGATTTGGCTTCATCATACATCATAAAAGTCATATTCTAAGCCTTCATTCATTAGAGAAACACCAAGGTTCATAGATTAAACTTGTATGTCTTCATCTTCATGATTGTACATTAAGAGTATTTTTGTGAATAATTTTTTGATTGATAGTGAGCATTCTTCAAGTCATCAATTATCTCATCTCTTTATCATACTAGAGCTTCATGTGTACTCATTTCCTTTCAAGAGCCTTTCATTAACTAAAGGAAACATGTGCTCTAGCAAGGAAACACGGTCACTAACCCATTTTAACGACCGCAAAATACGGTCGCTAGAGGGCAGGTCGCTAAATTTTAGCAATCGCATTTAAAGTTAGCGACCGCATTGACCAAATTTAACAATTGTCAGCACGGTCGCTAAATATTTTTTAAATTTAAATTGGTTTTTAATTCAGCGACTGCGAATTTTAATTTAGTGACCGATATTGGAGTCGCTAAAAACTTTTATTATTTAAAAATTTTTATTTAGCGATCGATTTTTCTAATTTAGCGACTGCCATTGCAATAGTAAAGTTTTTTTTATTTTTATTAGTGACCGCAATATCTAGCTTAGAGACCGCGATGTGTGGTCGCTAGACCTGGGTTATGTTTTGAAAAATCAGGTCGGTTTTGACCTCCTGTCCAGTACCTGTCCGAAATCAATTCAACAACATGTCCCGCATTCATTCAACAACCTGTCGAAAACTAATATGCTCTACACATCCAAAAATAAGCCCCGCATTCATTTCAATACCCCAATCCCAAACCAAGGACATTAATAAAGTTTTACATCATCAAACTATAAAAATAGGCCATTAAAATCACATCAAAGTGACAAAGAAAAACATCATTCTCAGTTACATACACAGTCTTTAATCAAAAATGAAAAAATGAGTCAAGAATATGTTCATGAGCTACATAACTACAATACATAGGACCCCAAAAACATACTACTCGGCAGACCCATCAACCTCATCGTCATTATCTTTTTCATCCCTTGTTGAAGGCACGTTCGATCCCACAATGTCCTCACCACCTTGAGAATCACTAGCAATAGGCACAGTACTGCTCTGCATGAAGCCATACAAATGATTCAACATAATTGTAGTAATACCTTATCCGCACTGATATAATCAAATCAGGATCACATACTAAATGGCCGCAATACTTAACTACTAAAGAAAATTGATGTCTAGCTCTAGACATAATAAAACCTTGTTGGATCATCATCGCGATTTTTTCTTCAACGAGTCTATCAAAGCACTCTTTCTCCGTCTCTTCAAGTTGAGAACCGCTACAAATGGTCGCACCTGATGACTATTGTCTGCCTAACAATGAACGTGCGGATTGACGAGGGCGGTCGAGGATACAGTCCTTTTTAAGACCCCCTGTAGCTTCTGACCACAGAGATCTCTCGTCCACTGCTTGGCGACCATCTGCCTGGGAGTTGGCCTAAACTTTTTCCTTATATGCATTCTCTATAAGAAAGTAATAAATGTTATAGGAATGCAACTGGTCGCAACCAATAAGGATACAATAGGAATTTAAAAGTGAAGAATAGTTGATTGCTCATCGCAAAATGCTATGCACTATCAGAAATCCACTTCCCATCTTTATTTTTGTGTGTAACCTCAAAGCCTTGGAGCATCGTAAGGGGCCTTTTGTCAGGGTCATGTTCTCTCAACTTTAGATTGTGCACAGCATATGGACGTGATCCAGCACTATGCTTCATCTTCTTCTCACTACTCGCCATATCCTTGCCTCGCTCACTGAGCTTGGCCCATTCAGCTATAGACCAAGGTTAGGGCATAACCATTCTTAAAGAGGGAGTCCACAATCTTGTTCCTGAAATTTTTTTCTCAAATGAATGTAACTTGTAGTACTACAAATGCTTCAAGGCCACCTATCACTGCTTGGAGTGCATGACAGGTCTAGAGGTGTGTGTATGTCGCTAAGATGTAACTTGCTAAGATGTGTTTAAGTTGCAGAAGAGACATCATTTTTCATGCATTATATCCTATTTTCCAGTCGAGTTCCAAGTTAACCTTCAATTTGAACAAAATATATTGAGTAGTCACTAAAAAATAAACATGAAAAACCTAAAGTCTTTTCATAAAAATTCACTTTGGGAATGTTCGCAAATAAGGATAAGAAATGCTACTTTATGCATAATAAACTAAGTAGCACAGACAATAGGTCCTATTTTTCTAAGATATATTGTACTTAGTGAGGAGTAAAAAGAATAGTTAATGAAATAGCAAAAAGATCGTTAATGGTTTCATCTAAATTGTTATCCTATTGCTATTCCTTAGAACAATAGTCTAAGGCGGGCTTACTTTTGTACTGAAATGACGATGTAGATTAGTTGATAGGATAGCAATAAGATTACTTTTGTATTGAGATGACGACGCACCATAATGTGCTTATTTCAATTTATACGATAATATTCCAATGTTGTCATTTGCCTAGAATGTTTGTCTGGAAGGTTTCTTATTCAACAGTACGCCCTAAACCTTCTTGCAACTACACTATGTACTTTCTTGCTCTTAATAGACATAACAGGAGGAGAGAAAACTCTAAAGTAACAACAATCTTCATCTCAAATCCATTAAGTAGTAACTAAGAGCTCAAAGAAAACCACATCTTCTTATTTATATTTCCAGCAAGTGACTCGATCCTACACTTCTTAGTACAAACAGTCTGTTAGAATCATATCCAAACTGGGTCATCCCTAGCTATAAAATCTTTAGCTGAACTGAACTTTAAGGGAATTGATACTTCCACTCCAAAAACAAACCAGTTGTGACAGTTTGGAGTGGATTGATTCAGTTTTGGGAATGTATTTCTCACTTCCTAACTCTAATTCCAGCTAACTTAGGAAAAATCTTCCCTAAATAAATGACATTGTCTAACACAAGCAAATAAATAGGGGAACAAGAACCACAAATAAAATACGACAAACAGGCACACACAAAAAAACACTGTGAAATGTACAAATTGCAACAACAAGATACAAGTCACACAATATATTGATTTGTATGTCTCTCAATAGACCAAGGTGCATATATGATAATAATGATATACTTGTTTCTTATGCTTTCAATATCTAAAATTGAGCTTCATTATGCTCGACTTTATGCACACACTCACCCAAGAATTGAAAGAACAGGAGTTCACAAGTTTCTTTTGTTTGAAACATTGTAGGATTAGACAAACATTATAGTGGACCAATCGAAATTCAAAGGATGAGAGACTGAGAGAGAAGAGCACAAAAGACACAGAAACATTATAAAAAAATACATAAAAAAAGTAGGGAAGACTTATGTTGGGGAGAGATGGTGAGCAGCGGCGGCATAAGTAGCAGCGTAAGCGGCGGCTTGGCGGCGTCGTGATCGTTGCAGGGCCGGCATCAGCAATGGCGTGGGCGCCGATAGGTGGCCTTGGCGGCGGCACTCTATGTTCAGTGGTTAGAGGCGGCAGATCGGGGAAGTGTTTTGTTCTTAGTCAAAATTTAGGGCAAAGTCATAAATGTAAAGAAGGAGTTTATTTTGATTAAATGATTAGCAACTGCCAATGGCGGTCGCCCAACTGGTCGCTAAATTGAGCAATTACTCTCCCCAACGCAAACGTTACCGACGGCATAGGGAGGTCGCAAAACGTGGTCGCTAATTTTAGCGACTGCACAATAAGTCGCAAAATACGGCCGCTAAATTTAGCGACCGATGCAGCAGTCGCTAAAAGGTGGTCGCTAGATTTCGCGCCAAGTTTCTGTTGACCACGCATAGAATATGCGAATGTTTAGTGCCTGCGAATAAAAGTGGTCCCTAAACTCCAATTTAGCGACTATCTCTCTTTGCAGTCGCATAATCTGGTCGCTAAAGCTCTTGTTTCTTGTAGTGTTTGTATTCGATTGATCTTTGTAAAATGATGGTAATCAAGGCTTGAGTTTCTCAAGTTTTGGTTAGCTTTGTGAATTCAACGTTTGTGTTTAGTGAGGGAATATCAGTAAATGTTGTAAGGGTTTTGATTTTGACTCAGAAGAAGATTGTTACTAGTGGATTCTAGCACTCTTACACGGACTTCCTTGAAGGGGTGTATGTAGGCTTGAGAGTAGTTCAAGCTAAACCATTTAAATTCCTTTGTCAAGTATCGCTAACTCAATCTCTTTACGTACAGCTCTATAATTGCTTGAGATTGTATAGTTAGAATCTTCATTTAAATATTGTTTGGTTTGATTGAGATTCATTATTATTAAAAACCCTATTACCCCACCCCCACCCCCTTCAGTTGTTTTATTGGTTTCAATTAGGTTGCCCAAAAATTCATAAAGTTTGTCACTACATAATTTAGGTAAATGGTTCAGATCAAGTTTTTAACATCTTGCTTTCCGATTATCTAAGAAAGATCATCTAAAGCAAGGGCCATGTCATATAGCTCAAAATAATCTTCCAATCGTTGGCGACAACTGGCATTCGCAATCAAACTTGGTTAACTCTGGCAGTGATAATTACCTTATTCAAAAATTAAGGTTTCGAAAGAACTCTAAATTTAAGGATAAGGCCCAAAGCCTAGCTGTCATTCTTAATTCTGTTAGGGTTCTAACACATATGCCTGTGTCAAGGAAATATATAAAGAGAATCCGTCCAGATCTACAGATAACTACTGACACACAAATACCATTGTTCTTCTTCTTTTAAGAGTTCTATCATGTAAATGTACTCTGACTTAAGGATCAGAGTTCTCCTAACAGGAGTCCCACCCAAGGTTCGCTCTTTATTTATCTTGTAGGTTGTTATTTCGGGTTGTGGTTCCTGATAAAAATTTTAGCGGCAATAGTGGACAACGGCCATTGTGGTAAGAAGAAGAAACGTTTATTGGCTTCCAAAACTTATTTCAGTAGCTGTTCTTAAAAATGCATGACTGGTTATTATAAAAGTACATTTCGCACATTATTTCGAATCGAATGTTAGAAAATAGGGAAGCCATTAAGAAGTCATATTCCGTACAAGCCTGGTCTATGCTTCTTCGAAATTTAATGTGGAAAGACTTTTTCAATATGGCCGGCAAATAATTGAAATAACATGCCGTGTCAGTCCCTCAGACGTTGACTCAGTATTCCAAGATTGTTGTGCTTTCCTTGAACTTTCCAATTTCCAGTTTTCAATTTCTTACGTATCACTCCCTCGCAATTAGCTCTTCCTCTCATTTACGTATCCAGGTATGAGCCCCAACAGGAACAAGAATGGACCCGTTCAAATCGAAACTCGATAACTAGCAACTGCTATAAAGCCATGTATTGAGGCTTTCTCTTAAGATAAGACAAGACAAACCAATTCAAAGGTAATGGATTCTTGTAAGCTGCTGGGGTTTATAGACATACTAAGGCAGACAAACAAGATCATATCAAAAAATGGGAAGCTCATAGCCCTCATAGCCACAACCAATCTCCTCATCTACTGTCTGTTTTACTTCTTGAACATCTTCTCCACCAAACCCTTCCTCTCTGATTTGGTTCTCAAAGAAATCAGTTTATCCTCTACGACCCCGACCAGCCCTGAATTCGCCAAAGTCCTGGCTGCTATCAAAGAGGACACTGGAATCCTCCTGGCAATCGAGTTTGTTTTCCTTCTCGCCTATTCATTCGTCTCGTTTTTCTCAAAAACCGCAATAGTTTTCGTATCAGCCCTAACGTACAGTGGCAAGAGCATATCTATCGCTGAATTGTTTCTTCGAGTCGCAAGAGCATGGATAAGGCCATTTATTACTTCATTTTACACGGCCCTTCTTGGCGTGGGTTATTTTCTACTATCATTCTTCACCATACTATCTCCTTGGTTAGTCATTTCTGATCATCCTGCCGCGTCAAAGGCCACCCTGATTGTGCTCTCTATTCTTGCTGCGATCTTCTATATCTACTTATCCATTGTTTGGGTTTTGGGCTTAGTGGTTTCAGTAATTGAGGAGAGCTTTTATGGAATTGAGGCACTGGGTAAAGCTGAGGGGCTTGTCAAGGGAAAAAGACTTCATGGGTTTCTTCTAAACTTTCTAGCGAATGTATTGGTGGCTCTTTTTCAGGTTTTGTACTTGGCTTCGATGAAAAGGTCGCCGTCCGCGCAGTTGCTGATGGGGATGATTATCACATGTTTAATTTGCGCGGTGAGCGTTTTCCTGTTTGTGGCATACACAGTTCTGTACTTCCAGTGTAAGAAAAAACACGGTGAAGAGGTTGAGCTACAAGGGAGCATGGAATATGGTAAAATACCCACTACACTACTTGTTGATGGAGGTAGAGCAGAAGAAGCAGACATTGTTTAGCTTGTGTGAACTTCTCTTTTTCTTTGCTTTTTTATTGGACTGGAGAAAATTGTTAGAAGGCAAAAGAATGAGTAAGAACAAGTCGAAAGTGTTGAAGTGTTTTTCTAAGTGTTGAAGTATTGATTGTCTCTGCTTCCCTGTCCGCTATACAGTATAGTGGACGTCCAAATATAGAAAAAAATTTCTCTAAGTGTTGAAGTGGGCTTCAATTATTTCTGCTTCCCCATCCGCTACACAGTATAGCGGACGTAGAGGAAACAAATTTGTTTTAGGAGTTGGAGATCAGAGTTTCTGTATTTGGACATCCAAATTACACAACAATGACAACCTCAATCACAATTCTCTAATGCAAAATTAACAACCTTAAATTAAGAACACCTTAAAATAGTTCAAATAACACAATCTTTCAAATTAATAAGTTGTTCAAATTACACAAAATTAGGGCTCAGAGGTCAACATTGGGGGGGGGGGGGGGAAGCTTTTTCACAAGTGCTATGGTCAAACACCGTCACTTGAAAACGCATATGCCCCTTGTGTTCAAAGATTACAAAGTCCCCTTCATTGAGGTCGTGCTGCTTACAGAAATTGCTCCAACCCTCTTCAAAACAAATTTGATCTTGGCCGCGCTTCTTCTTGATTTTAACAAGCCATGACCCCTTGCGGCTGGTTAAAGTTGCTTCGAACTAGAGTGTGGTAAGCAATCTGCAAAAGGCTACCGATATGGCCTATCATATTCAATATAAGACAGGTAAGTTTTTAACCAAAGATAAAACATTTAACACCCGCGAAAACACAGAGAAAGAGGGATGGCCTACTAGTTCTGTATGAAACCCAGGCATCATGACCTTGAAAAAGTGTCTGCTGACTGAAACGTCCCTGTTCACCGAAGCAGAAGCCATCAGGACGGTCGCCGAAGAGGGGGTCGCGGGTGGGTCAGATGTTCGAGACAGAGAAGTTTGACGGGAGAAAGAAGAAAGGCCGATCTGATTGGTATTTAAAGAAGTAAGACACGTACGAAGAAAGGCCGATTTGATTTGTATTTGAAGAAGTAAGACACGTCCGCTACACTGTGTAGCGGACATAAGGCATACCAAGGGTTTTCTTGTCCGCTATATTGTGCCGCGGATTGTCCCCTATAGTGAATCGCGGACACTCTAGACAACTAAAAATTTGGTTGTCTGTTGCGCCGTCCGCCACATAGTGTAGCGGACGGGCCAACTACAAAAAAAAAAACCTAAAGTTAGATTTTATGGCGACTCTAATAGGTCCATCAGAAATAACCTTCCAGTCTTCGGTCGAAAGATAATCTCATCAAAAGAATATTACGCATTATTGCAAAAGTCAAACAGACTTGATGGCTTATACAAAAAACTAAAGGTCCACTGCAGCTGTTTCTTCCTCATTTTCGGCGTCATCTTCTTCCTCGTCTTGCAAAGCCCCTGGACTTATCCCTAGTGCCTTGTAATGGTTCCGCTTGTCATGGTCGGTCATTTTGTTGCACAATGCACACCTTCTCAGCTTTTTAGGTTGAGTTGCCTGTTCAATAGAGCTCTTCATCCGCGTAGATCTCTTGCGGCCTTTCGTTTGCGATATAATTGGGTCCAAAGGCCGGATATCATTGTCGTCTTCCTCCCCCGGCTCATCATCTTCTGATCCTGTAGTAGGCTCAGTGTCAACCGCATTGCTGACTGAAGCTGCTTCCAACTGGTCGACGATGGGCTCTTGCTGCTGAGCTACCTCGAGGAGATGTTTATATCCGGCCATTGTAGCAGCACCTTTTACGGACAAACGGGTGAACATCGTCACCAGATGATTATACCGCAACGTCTCTGATTCTTCAAAGTCAGTATACGGGTGCTCCGGAAAGGCAATGGTACCGTGCAACCTGTTTGCACCTTTCGTCCACCGTGGCAGGACATATTTATCGGGGATTGTCCTGATATTCTTCTGGGTGAAAAACCGCAGAATGTGTCTACACAGGATGCCATGGAACTCAAACTTCTTGCAAACACATGTCACCGAATCCGTCAATGTGTCATGGCTCACCGTATAAATTCTGCGCAGCTTCTCAGGGACGAGGTCATTCACGAGCGAATAAACCTTGTACTCACGCGTAGACATTTCTGCCACCTTGTTTATACTGTATCGTCCCGATTTTTGCAGCTCTACTTGGTATAGCAAGAAGATCTCCTTCGTATAGACTTTGGCACCGTTCAGCTCCAGCGGGGTCTCAAGCAACCTTCTCCTTTGTTTGTACGTTGTTGCAAAGTCTGCAGCCCTTTCTTTTACGAACAACGAAGCAACCGCTTTTTGTGCGGATGCAACGAAACTCTTCAAATTGGTAGCTGTACCCACATAACTATCGAACGTGGCATTCATAGATTCACTCCTGCCCGTCGTTTTCATGCCCGCTAAAAAATACCTCCTCGTGTAAACGCCAATCCATTGCTCTTTGCGCTCGTACAAGTGCTGGAGCCACTCGTTGTCTTGCAATGAGTAATCCCGAACAAGCTTTTCCCACCTCTCCTCAAATTCCTCAATCGTTAACGACTTGTTAACGCACTTGTCAAAATCCTGTTTAAAGTCTGGATACTTTGCATACACGTGATGCAGACGTTCAGGGTATTTGTTGCTTATGTGCCAAGTGCACAAGTTGTGCCGGGTGTCTGGGAAGACGGTAGCAATAGCCTTCTTCATTGCCAAATCTTGATCGGTGATGATGACTTTGGGTGCTTTGAAGTTCATTGCTTCCAGCCACGTCCTAAACAACCATACAAAAGAACCCTCGCTCTCGTCCCTTAACAAGGCGAACCCGAACAGGATGGAGTGATAATGATGATTGACGCCCGTGAAAGGAGCGAACGGCATCGAGTACTTGTTGGTACGGTATGTGGTGTCGAAAGTCACGACATCCCCAAAATGCTTATAAGCTAGCCTCGAACGACCGTCGACCCAAAAAATTGTACTAACTCGATGCTCGTCGTCAAGTTTATAATCGAAGGTAAACTGCGGGTCCTCCATCTGCATCCGTTTCAATAGGCTCATTGTAGATTGAGCATCATTGAGGTCATACGCGGCTCGTCTATGGGTTCGGACCGCGTTACGAACGTCTGTCGTGTTAAAGTTTAAATTTTGAATTCCCCCAGCCTGTTCAGCAAGAACATTAACAATCTCAGTAGGTCCAATTCGCGCATTGCTCATTGTGTGAATTAGGCTCCTCGCGACCTTACCCATCTTCTTGTGTTGATGCATCTGACTCACCTTAGAAGGAGTTACTAACGGGTGATTGTGTGCCAGTTCCAGGCTGGTAATAAGCCAATGATCTTGCTTGGGTTTATAGCTTACGAACATCTTGACCTGGCAATTTGTGCGCTCAAAGCAGTCCCGTCTTCTACGCGAATATCCTATTTCGTCATCACTGTCATCATTGCCTACGCGTGTCTCATTTTGCTGTGGGTTTCTGCCCCTATGACACTCGTATAAGCGAGAGCATATCTTTTTTCTTACGTTGCTTGTTCTTGTATTCTTTATTCTAATGCCAAAACCAACCCTCAATGAATACGCTCGAAAACATTCTTCAGCTTCTTCCAATGTTTGAAACGTTCGTCCTAGATACGGATCACTAGCATCTACGGGGACGTTGGAGCTCGAGACGAAATCAGACATTGTGAAACATGACCTACACGAAAATCAGACATTGTGAAACAAGACCTGTGTAGAAATAGACCACGCTTAACAATCAAATGTCATTTCTAACTGAAAATATTACCTAAAAATTACCTTGGCGAATAGACCAATTTAGATGACAAACATACCATATAAATAATCACAAAAGTGTCTCCAAATTAATAACTATTAATTTATTGAACATAACAAAATAAAATTACTAAGATAAATAGCCAAATTCATCATGCCAAAATACAACAAACATATTTCAAAAAATTCGAATTTAAATAGGATAAATTTTTCGAAGTTATCGAACCTCAAAAAATCGAATTAAACTATAATGATTTATTTAAAGTTAACAAATTATATCTTTTTTATGAACATCGTGTCTAGAACATCACAAAAAATCTAGAGTAGAACATCACAAATTGATGAATAGAGTGACAAATTTCTAGAACATAAAAAAATCTATACTTTTTTGTCCAAACAAATAAATTATACTTTACCAGTCAATCCATAAAGAAAACTTCACCATTCACAAACTGACCTTACTTGAGTGAAGCTTGAAGCAAGTGTTACTCGAAGCTTGAAGGGAGCTGAAAATGGAAGCGAGTGACAAGGAGAAGAAAATTGTGCTGAAGGAGGTGAGTGGGTATGCAGTACTGTACGCGATATACGCTGCAGTGGACGTGTGCAGAATTAATGGTATAGACAAGTCTGGAATTGTGTGAGTCGTGTCAGTCAAAAAGTTATCGGAAGTCGTCCGCAACATAGTGTAGCGGACGACTTTTTGACTGACGGTGTCAGGCCAAAAAAGTTGTTCGCGATACTGTGTTACGGACGAGGAGCGAGGGGCAATATGGTAAAAAAGTCTGTCTGCTATACTGTGTAGCGGACGACTGACAACTTTTGCAAAAAAAAGATCTGGGTCGTCCATCCATTCAGGATGGACGGCCAGATCGCGCTATTTTGCTAGAGCTATCAAAGGATTAGCTCCTATATATATATATAAACTGAGAGAATGGTGTCCAATCATCGCATACTTGGACACTATCTTAATTCGACATATGGACTTTTCTATTCTGAATTTTTAAAATATTTCAAATTTACTTACCTTGGCAATAATGATTTGGACTCTCTCTCTCTCTCTCTCTCTCTCACACACACACACACACACAAAATTGGATTTGAATTCCTTTTTTATTTGAAATTCAACAAATTATATACATTTTACATTTCACCCTCTTCTATGTCAACATATCCCATTCAAAAATTTTATTTATATATTTTTACAATTCCGTTAATTCCTAGATTTTGACAAAAGTAATTCTCTATATATTTCTTTTTAATCTTAATCTTTTTTATTGTTTAGGGAAACACATTATTATCTATCAGTTTTTCTATTAAACTACCATAATCTCCTTCCTTTTATTCCATTACAAGTTTTATATATAGCTTATGCTCCCATTTTATTCAATCATTAATTATATGTTGTTACTCTTTTCTTGATGATCTTGAGTAATACAATCTCACAATACAGGTTATTTTTGTTATTATTATCACTGTAATTGCTATCACTTTACAATTTCATTAATTCCTAGGTTACGAAAAAAGTAATTCTCTATATATATTCCCTTTTAATCTTAATCTTTTTTTATTATTTAGATAAACTTATTATTCTCCATCAATTTTCTATTAAACTACCATAATCCTTTTATTTCATTATAAGTTTTATATATAGTTTACCATTTTTTAAATCATTTATTATATATTATTACTCTTTTTTTGGCGATCTTGAGTAATACAACTTCAAGACACGAGTTATTTTTGTTACTATTATCACTGTAATTGTTATTAGTTAAGAAAGACTATTTTTATTATTTCATACACGATTTTTCATCTTTGTTTGTAACTAAAAACTAATAATTATTACTCAAGTTCATATCTAATGACAAAACTGGTAAGAGAATTCCTTTAAAAAAGTAAAAAAATAAAATTTTGATTATCTTATTGTCACTACTAATTTTGTAATTATTATTAGGCATATGAGCTCTCTCAACAAGTATTTTAATAGTTGTATTCCCGTGTGCAATGCACGAGATCAAAACTAGTCAAATGATGAAAACCTAGACACTGGATTGGACTTGACATAATTGGACTGTCCTATTAAACTGAACATGCAACTAGACTTGACACTTGATTATTAGACTGGACTAGAGTAAATCAGATAATTAAATCACATTACTAGGCCTAAACTTAATGATGCACTTTAATTAACAATAACGTTCACTATTTACTTATTTTTTAATGACTACAAAAATGTGGTGCCTGTAAAGATCGAAGTGGCTCACAAATAATATTAGTATGCTTACAAAACAATGACATTACAAAACACTCGTCAAAAAATGTTTCTCATACGGACTTGGTGTTCAACAATCAAGTATTCTTCTCTTATTATTCCTGTTCTAACAAAACAAGGTTTTATTATGTCTAGAGCCAGACATCAATTTTCTTTAGTAGTTAAGTATTGCGGCCATTTAGTATGTGATCCTGATTTGATTATATCAGTGCGGATAAGGTATTACTACAATTATGTTGAATCATTTGTATGGCTTCATGCAGAGCAGTACTGTGCCTATTGCTAGTGATTCTCAAGGTGGTGAGGACATTGTGGGATCGAACGTGCCTTCAACAAGGGATGAAAAAGATAATGACGATGAGGTTGATGGGTCTGCCGAGTAGTATGTTTTTGGGGTCCTATGTATTGTAGTTATGTAGCTCATGAACATATTCTTGACTCATTTTTTATTATAGACTGTGTATGTAACTGAGAATGATGTTTTTCTTTGTCACTTTGATGTGATTTTAATGGCCTATTTTTATAGTTTGATGATGTAAAACTTTATTAATGTCCTTGGTTTGGGATTGGGGTATTGAAATGAATGCGGCGCTTATTTTTGGATGTGTAGAGCATATTAGTTTTCGACAGGTTATTGAATGAATGCGGGACATGTTGTTGAATTGATTTCGGACAGGTACTGGACAGGAGGTCAAAACCGACCTGATTTTTCAAAACATAACCCAGGTCTAGCGACCACACATCGCGGTCTCTAAGCTAGATATTGCGGTCACTAATAAAAATAAAAAAAACTTTACTATTGCAATGGCAGTCGCTAAATTAGAAAAATCGATCGCTAAATAAAATTTTTTAAATAATAAAAGTTTTTAGCGACTCCAATATCGGTCACAAAATTAAAATTCGCAGTCGCTGAATTAAAAACCAATTTAAATTTAAAAAATATTTAGCGACCGTGCTGACAATTGTTAAATTTGGTCAATGCGGTCGCTAACTTTAAATGCGATTGCTAAAATTTAGCGACCTGCCCTCTAGCGACCGTATTTTGCGGTCGTTAAAATGGGTTAGTGACCGTGTTTCCTTGCTAGAGCACATGTTTCCTTTAGTTAATGAAAGGCTCTTGAAAGGAAATGAGTACACATGAAGCTCTAGTATGATAAAGAGATGAGATAATTGATGACTTGAAGAATGCTCACTATCAATCAAAAAATTATTCACAAAAATACTCTTAATGTACAATCATGAAGATGAAGACATACAAGTTTAATCTATGAACCTTGGTGTTTCTCTAATGAATGAAGGCTTAGAATATGACTTTTATGATGTATGATGAAGCCAAATCACTTTTATAGGGTGGATATTCAATATTTAAAGATTTGACTTGATTTTGGCAAAACTAGTCATTATTTTTCAACCAACAATCAATAAAGTCGACTGCATTTCCAATATAGTCGACTGCATTACCTTACTGCCTATTACTCGACCGCCTCACTGAATCACTTTTCTTATTTTGGACATAACTTTCTCTACAAAAATCAGATTGGGGTGCCATTTTTTGCATTGGAAAGCTAATGAAAAGTTTTATGAATAAATGAAAAGATTAGAACCAATTTTTTTTTTGGAGAAAATCTGAGAAAGTTCCAAAGTTCACTAATTTTCACGAACCACACTTGTGCGAATGGTTATGAAGTCACATGCAATACACAAGGTATTCTAAGGTAATTTTAGGTCATTGTCATCAATTCAGGCATCAAACCAAGACTTGTTACATAATAGTAAAGATCAACCATAATTCATAGTAACTTAGCCTATGCATTATTTGTTGCTCTTTGAGATTGGACTTTATGAAGCTTTTATAGCACGTCAACTATAGCTTTAAGTTTATTTGGCTTTAATCCGTATATCCAACTTCTCAATTATGAGTTCATGAGTGTGTATGTATATACTTACTAAGAATCCACTCAAAGCACACATTAGAACATAATCAACGTGTAGTTATCATCAAAACAAGATGTAAGCCTAGGTTATCCAACCATAAGGCTAACAATCTCCCCCCTTTTTGATGATGACAAACATTGATTCTATATAAGGTAAGATGTATTATATGATAGTCAATTGTTCACAACAATATAAATCTCACATAGAACATTTAATCATTTCTTGTATACTGAAGATATGTCAATTTATCTCATATAGTAATTAAGCTCATAGCTAGCGCCCCCTTAACTAAAACAAGATGTGCTCTTCCTCTAATGTTCTCTAGAAAACACACCACAATACATTGCATATAGAATCAAGATTATTTCTTCCCGTTTGTCATCAACAAGAAGACATGGGTATGCATGTGTGAAAAGATAGTTATAAGCAAGATAATGGCGTGAGGTGCATATAACTCATGAATTCATACGGATGACATCAAGAGTTCCTTCATGATCCAAGGAAATACATGTAATGTGGCTCAATAATCTCATCTACTTCGTGTATATTTGAAGAATAACAAGATAGTATGTGATTCAAGCATGTAAGTTCCCCTTAGTAAGTTACCATATGCATATGCCACCCTAATGTATGCTCCCCTCAATCAAAGCCAACAATAATTCAATGACGATGCTAACTACACAATCTCAAGAAATTATTGAGTTATAAGTAAAGATATCGAGTTAGCAATACTTGACAAGGAGATTTAAATGGTTCGGCTTAAAGTACCTCAAGCCAACATCCACCTCTTCAACCACTACAACAAAATTGGGCTGTAAGGACGCCTGTAAAGGAACACTTTACTAAAAAGTCCTAAAAAGTTGAATATGGGGTGCTACCTAATAAGTGTCCCTTTTTCTGGTTAGCTATATGGACGCTTTGCTTAAACGACAGTGTTTCGACTTAAGAGTTAAGTAGCGCAACAAAAAAGGGGGAGGATGAAAAATGCCGCCAATTCAATACTACACCATTTTAGCTATGTGTTTTACTTCTCTTTTGCATTTTTTATTTCCATTTCAGTCTCTTTCTCCACTCATCTTCCATCCATTAACAACAAAGTGGCCAAGATGACTAATCCAAGGAAATTGAAAACCTAAAGGTAACTTGCTCCTCCCTTTCTCTATCATACCTTCTACTTATTTATTGTGCATTTGGGGGGAAATCATATAGGATACGGATTAGCTACTGATTGATGGGGATTATTCCCTACGACGGAAGATCTAGTGATAGAGGAACCACTATGTCCCCAGCTTTTTGGTCTTTGGGCCGAGAATAACAATGGCGAGTCATTTTCTTAGTTCAGTTTTCCCAAGTAAAATGGTGGTATGCTGACTAGAAATCCTTCATGGGCTTGATAGCAGTCACGTTGTGCTATGACCAGTTAAGTAGTTTGCATTTTGGCATTTGTAGGTTTAACATAGATCTCTGTCGATTGCATTTATTAAAGTGTGCAAAAGCTTTAGACTTCGACCTGGAAACGCAGACACGAAATTGTTAGGCACAAAACCTATTCATTAGATTGTGAAGTAAATTAGAACTGCTTGAATGGGATTCAGACAGCCATTTGATTTGCAAAGTCCAACCAACGATTTGCACAAGTTTTATATGTTGATTTCATTTGGTGGACTTCTGTTATAAATAATATGTATATTTTCCACCTGGTTAGAGCTTGGTATCGAAGTTAGGGCTCCTCAATGGTTGTACTTTGAAGGATTTTGATTTGGACAGACTATAATTTCTAGAAGCTATGGACTGAACTTGATCAGTTGAATGTGCCAGAAAATAGTCTTGCAAACAATAGGGCTTGTTCCCCTTTCTTTCACTTTGAATCTTGTTGTTGTGATATCAATGTATCAAGATGAGAATGTATGCTGTATGGCAAGGAAATTTAAGCTCCACTGGGAATTCATACCGAAATGGAAATGTGAAGTTCTAGAGGCGTGAGGTTTGTTGTTAAGGTTCAAAGGTTGTATGTGCTTGACTGAACGAGAGGTTTCTCTAGTGGAGTAGACATGAACAATGAGCTGAATAGCTATGTTGGACATTAGAGTTCAGGGTCGGTGAATCAGAATGGCAAGATTATTACTTAGAACGAGATATTATCCAACGTTTAAATGTATCAAACCGGATCGTTGAGTCTACCAGAGTGATGGAAGGTTCTACCTCTTGACTCACATTTTTTGCTATGTGCAAGGGAGGCAGACGAGTACAGTGTTGGGTGAGCTAAGTCTTTGCTGGTTTATTGTCCAAGCTAGATATGGAGATGGTGTATGATCATGTTAACTGCGAGACTTTTTTTTTTCATTTGATGGAAATGATGGGTTATGGAGGTGGGTGGAAGAGTTCGAGTGGATTTGGCATTCCTTCAGTCAAGTTCTTTTGTTGGTTACTAGCTTGCCTTGCGATTATTTTTGTCTCTCCCTCCAGAGCTTAAGGCAAGGGGACCCCTTGGCCCCTTTCTTTCTTGCTTCAGTGATGCAGGCTTATATTTGCTTGACATATTTGGGTGTTGAAGGTAATTTTAATTTTGACTTTGTTCCAAGGAATAGAGCACAATCCGATGCATGTTTTCCACTTGCATTGTTGTGATGTCGTGTTGATGTGTTTGTGTTACATTACGCGGAGGCTAGTGAATTTAGGTGCCTTTATTTGGCTGCTCTTTTTTTAGGCTCGATTGAGCTTAAAGGTGAATATATCTCATATTGTGATGATTCCACTTGGCTCTGTGCATGGGTCTCCAGAGATAGAGAGAGATTAAGGAAAACCGCACATCATGCATATTTATTAATTAGTTAATTTGCATATGCATCATCAAGCCACATCGGTATTCCATGGTAATGTTGCATAGGTTCTTTCTTTCAACTTTTAATGGTATTTATTTTGCTTTTTGTAGGTGAATCTCTAGATATTAATCAAAGTTGAGGTGGACATAGGTAAAGGAATGGACTGACTTCTTACACTTTGTTCTCTTTTTCAGTCTTTTTTTCATATGGTTTTGAATGCGTACATACTGAATAGCTTTTAGTTAAGATAGAATTCTGAATTGGGAAAGTAGACTTATGTAGATTGTTTATTTGCTTAAGGTAGACAAATGGATAAGAGTTGGATGAACCAACGTAGGACCAGCAGTGCATATGTTAAAGGATTGGAAAAGTTTCTTGATTTTGCATCTGCTAATGTAAGTATTTATGGAGAGATTAGTTGCTTCTATAATATCTATGGGAATTCCATTTGGGTGTCGCAGATAGATGCACGAGGGCATCTAGTCTGTAATGGGTTTATAAAGGGTTACACTAAAGGGGTTATTCATGGGGAAGTTAAGTCATCTGTTGCTCCAGCCTTATCTTGTGCACATGTTGCATTAGACGTGAGTGATGATATGCAAGGACTTTTACTTTATAGATTTCATATGTCCAGTGATGAAGTTAGAGATGGTGCAATTGATGTTGCAATGAGAGGGCCTAATACAGAGGCGGAGAAATTTTATAAACTACTGTAGGATTCTCAAGAAATGCTATATAAGGATTGCAAAAACTTCTCTATACTTTCTTTCCTTGTTTGGTTTGCATCATATCAAATCTCTCGGTAAAATAAACAATAAGGAATTTATATATCTTCTTGAGTTTCTAAATGAAGCATTGCCACATGGTGTATCTCTGCCAAAGTCCTGTTACAAAGCAAAGAAGGCGATAACCGACCTAGGCCTTGGTTATGAAAAAATTGATGCATGCCGAAACGATTGCATGTTGTACTGGAAGGAGAATGCAACAAAGAGGAAATGCGACGCATGTCATGCATCTAGGTGGACAACAAATGAGGATATCTCAGAGGAGGAGTCAAGTTCATCTAGAAAGGGTAAAAAAGTAGCAGCAAAAGTTTTGCATTATTTCCCACTGAAATCAAGGTTAGAGCGGCTGTTCATGTCATAAAAATAGCTTCTTTTATGAATTTTGCACCAAAGATGGTTGCATGCGACATCCAACAGATTCCCCAATGTAGAAAACTTTTGACCACCAAAGTCCTAATTTTTCTAAAGACCCATGAATGTAAGGCTAGGATTAGCATGTGATGGATTTTATCCGTTTAGGACTATGAACACACACACACACAACACCATTAATTGAGAAGCTTAAGGAATTATGGGAGGATGGGGTAGAAACTTATGATGCATCAATGAAGGAGAACTTTCAAATGCATGCTGTGTTAATGTGGACGATTAATGAGTTTTTAGCTTACGCTAACTTGTCTAAGTGGAGTACTAAAGGAGATTTTGCTTGCCCTCTATGTCATGAAGATCTTGTTCTCAATGGTCAAAATATGGTGGAAAGTTTTGTTATATGTGCCATCGTAGATTTTTAGATGTTAGTCATCCATTTGGAAACATAAACACTCCTTTGATGGTAAAGAAGAACACATAAATCCACCTTGCTACTTGACTGAGATGATGATCCTAATGATTTGAAAGACATTCATATTATATTTGGTAGATTTTTTAAAGAGAACCTAGATTTACCATTGAAAAGTACACTCTTTGAATTGCCGTATTGGGAGGATAACTTATTGAGGTACAATCTTGACGTGAAGCACATTGAAAAAAATGTTTGTGACGGTGTGCTTGGGACATTGTTGAATGTTGATGGAAAATCAAAAGATCCCTTAAATGCACGACTTGATTTACAAGATATAGGTATAAGACCAGAACTCCATCCTATATATGACGAGTCCAATCAAGTATATCCGAGTTCTTCGTGATCCAGCACTATGCTTCATCTTCTTCTCACTACTCGCCATATCCTTGCCTCGCTCACTGAGCTTGGCCCATTCAGCTATAGACCAAGGTTAGGGCATAACCATTCTTAAAGAGGGAGTCCACAATCTTGTTCCTGAAATTTTTTTCTCAAATGAATGTAACTTGTAGTACTACAAATGCTTCAAGGCCACCTATCACTGCTTGGAGTGCATGACAGGTCTAGAGATGTGTGTATGTCGCTAAGATGTAACTTGCTAAGATGTGTTTAAGTTGCAGAAGAGACATCATTTTTCATGCATTATATCCTATTTTCCAGTCGAGTTCCAAGTTAACCTTCAATTTGAACAAAATATATTGAGTAGTCACTAAAAAATAAACATGAAAAACCTAAAGTCTTTTCATAAAAATTCACTTTGGGAATGTTCGCAAATAAGGATAAGAAATGCTACTTTATGCATAATAAACTAAGTAGCACAGACAATAGGTCCTATTTTTCTAAGATATATTGTACTTAGTGAGGAGTAAAAAGAATAGTTAATGAAATAGCAAAAAGATCGTTAATGGTTTCATCTAAATTGTTATCCTATTGCTATTCCTTAGAACAATAGTCTAAGGCGGGCTTACTTTTGTACTGAAATGACGATGTAGATTAGTTGATAGGATAGCAATAAGATTACTTTTGTATTGAGATGACGACGCACCATAATGTGCTTATTTCAATTTATACGATAATATTCCAATGTTGTCATTTGCCTAGAATGTTTGTCTGGAAGGTTTCTTATTCAACAGTACGCCCTAAACCTTCTTGCAACTACACTATGTACTTTCTTGCTCTTAATAGACATAACAGGAGGAGAGAAAACTCTAAAGTAACAACAATCTTCATCTCAAATCCATTAAGTAGTAACTAAGAGCTCAAAGAAAACCACATCTTCTTATTTATATTTCCAGCAAGTGACTCGATCCTACACTTCTTAGTACAAACAGTCTGTTAGAATCATATCCAAACTGGGTCATCCCTAGCTATAAAATCTTTAGCTGAACTGAACTTTAAGGGAATTGATACTTCCACTCCAAAAACAAACCAGTTGTGACAGTTTGGAGTGGATTGATTCAGTTTTGGGAATGTATTTCTCACTTCCTAACTCTAATTCCAGCTAACTTAGGAAAAATCTTCCCTAAATAAATGACATTGTCTAACACAAGCAAATAAATAGGGGAACAAGAACCACAAATAAAATACGACAAACAGGCACACACAAAAAAACACTGTGAAATGTACAAATTGCAACAACAAGATACAAGTCACACAATATATTGATTTGTATGTCTCTCAATAGACCAAGGTGCATATATGATAATAATGATATACTTGTTTCTTATGCTTTCAATATCTAAAATTGAGCTTCATTATGCTCGACTTTATGCACACACTCACCCAAGAATTGAAAGAACAGGAGTTCACAAGTTTCTTTTGTTTGAAACATTGTAGGATTAGACAAACATTATAGTGGACCAATCGAAATTCAAAGGATGAGAGACTGAGAGAGAAGAGCACAAAAGACACAGAAACATTATAAAAAAATACATAAAAAAAGTAGGGAAGACTTATGTTGGGGAGAGATGGTGAGCAGCGGCGGCATAAGTAGCAGCGTAAGCGGCGGCTTGGCGGCGTCGTGATCGTTGCAGGGCCGGCATCAGCAATGGCGTGGGCGCCGATAGGTGGCCTTGGCGGCGGCACTCTATGTTCAGTGGTTAGAGGCGGCAGATCGGGGAAGTGTTTTGTTCTTAGTCAAAATTTGGGGCAAAGTCATAAATGTAAAGAAGGAGTTTATTTTGATTAAATGATTAGCAACTGCCAATGGCGGTCGCCCAACTGGTCGCTAAATTGAGCAATTACTCTCCCCAACGCAAACGTTACCGACGGCATAGGGAGGTCGCAAAATGTGGTCGCTAATTTTAGCGACTGCACAATTAGTCGCAAAATACGGCCGCTAAATTTAGCGACCGATGCAGCAGTCGCTAAAAGGTGGTCGCTAGATTTCGCGCCAAGTTTCTGTTGACCACGCATAGAATATGCGAATGTTTAGTGCCTGCGAATAAAAGTGGTCCCTAAACTCCAATTTAGCGACTATCTCTCTTTGCAGTCGCATAATCTGGTCGCTAAAGCTCTTGTTTCTTGTAGTGTTTGTATTCGATTGATCTTTGTAAAATGATGGTAATCAAGGCTTGAGTTTCTCAAGTTTTGGTTAGCTTTGTGAATTCAACGTTTGTGTTTAGTGAGGGAATATCAGTAAATGTTGTAAGGGTTTTGATTTTGACTCAGAAGAAGATTGTTACTAGTGGATTCTAGCACTCTTACACGGACTTCCTTGAAGGGGTGTATGTAGGCTTGAGAGTAGTTCAAGCTAAACCATTTAAATTCCTTTGTCAAGTATCGCTAACTCAATCTCTTTACGTACAGCTCTATAATTGCTTGAGATTGTATAGTTAGAATCTTCATTTAAATATTGTTTGGTTTGATTGAGATTCATTATTATTAAAAACCCTATTACCCCACCCCCACCCCCTTCAGTTGTTTTATTGGTTTCAATTAGGTTGCCCAAAAATTCATAAAGTTTGTCACTACATAATTTAGGTAAATGGTTCAGATCAAGTTTTTAACATCTTGCTTTCCGATTATCTAAGAAAGATCATCTAAAGCAAGGGCCATGTCATATAGCTCAAAATAATCTTCCAATCGTTGGCGACAACTGGCATTCGCAATCAAACTTGGTTAACTCTGGCAGTGATAATTACCTTATTCAAAAATTAAGGTTTCGAAAGAACTCTAAATTTAAGGATAAGGCCCAAAGCCTAGCTGTCATTCTTAATTCTGTTAGGGTTCTAACACATATGCCTGTGTCAAGGAAATATATAAAGAGAATCCGTCCAGATCTACAGATAACTACTGACACACAAATACCATTGTTCTTCTTCTTTTAAGAGTTCTATCATGTAAATGTACTCTGACTTAAGGATCAGAGTTCTCCTAACAGGAGTCCCACCCAAGGTTCGCTCTTTATTTATCTTGTAGGTTGTTATTTCGGGTTGTGGTTCCTGATAAAAATTTTAGCGGCAATAGTGGACAACGGCCATTGTGGTAAGAAGAAGAAACGTTTATTGGCTTCCAAAACTTATTTCAGTAGCTGTTCTTAAAAATGCATGACTGGTTATTATAAAAGTACATTTCGCACATTATTTCGAATCGAATGTTAGAAAATAGGGAAGCCATTAAGAAGTCATATTCCGTACAAGCCTGGTCTATGCTTCTTCGAAATTTAATGTGGAAAGACTTTTTCAATATGGCCGGCAAATAATTGAAATAACATGCCGTGTCAGTCCCTCAGACGTTGACTCAGTATTCCAAGATTGTTGTGCTTTCCTTGAACTTTCCAATTTCCAGTTTTCAATTTCTTACGTATCACTCCCTCGCAATTAGCTCTTCCTCTCATTTACGTATCCAGGTATGAGCCCCAACAGGAACAAGAATGGACCCGTTCAAATCGAAACTCGATAACTAGCAACTGCTATAAAGCCATGTATTGAGGCTTTCTCTTAAGATAAGACAAGACAAACCAATTCAAAGGTAATGGATTCTTGTAAGCTGCTGGGGTTTATAGAATACTAAGGCAGACAAACAAGATCATATCAAAAAATGGGAAGCTCATAGCCCTCATAGCCACAACCAATCTCCTCATCTACTGTCTGTTTTACTTCTTGAACATCTTCTCCACCAAACCCTTCCTCTCTGATTTGGTTCTCAAAGAAATCAGTTTATCCTCTACGACCCCGACCAGCCCTGAATTCGCCAAAGTCCTGGCTGCTATCAAAGAGGACACTGGAATCCTCCTGGCAATCGAGTTTGTTTTCCTTCTCGCCTATTCATTCGTCTCGTTTTTCTCAAAAACCGCAATAGTTTTCGTATCAGCCCTAACGTACAGTGGCAAGAGCATATCTATCGCTGAATTGTTTCTTCGAGTCGCAAGAGCATGGATAAGGCCATTTATTACTTCATTTTACACGGCCCTTCTTGGCGTGGGTTATTTTCTACTATCATTCTTCACCATACTATCTCCTTGGTTAGTCATTTCTGATCATCCTGCCGCGTCAAAGGCCACCCTGATTGTGCTCTCTATTCTTGCTGCGATCTTCTATATCTACTTATCCATTGTTTGGGTTTTGGGCTTAGTGGTTTCAGTAATTGAGGAGAGCTTTTATGGAATTGAGGCACTGGGTAAAGCTGAGGGGCTTGTCAAGGGAAAAAGACTTCATGGGTTTCTTCTAAACTTTCTAGCGAATGTATTGGTGGCTCTTTTTCAGGTTTTGTACTTGGCTTCGATGAAAAGGTCGCCGTCCGCGCAGTTGCTGATGGGGATGATTATCACATGTTTAATTTGCGCGGTGAGCGTTTTCCTGTTTGTGGCATACACAGTTCTGTACTTCCAGTGTAAGAAAAAACACGGTGAAGAGGTTGAGCTACAAGGGAGCATGGAATATGGTAAAATACCCACTACACTACTTGTTGATGGAGGTAGAGCAGAAGAAGCAGACATTGTTTAGCTTGTGTGAACTTCTCTTTTTCTTTGCTTTTTTATTGGACTGGAGAAAATTGTTAGAAGGCAAAAGAATGAGTAAGAACAAGTCGAAAGTGTTGAAGTGTTTTTCTAAGGCCCCGTTTGACAAAATTTTTTTCCCTCTTTTTTTTTCAGTTTTAAAAATTGAAAAAAAAAGAGCGTTTGGTAACCATTTTTTTTTCAATTTAAAAAACCAGTTTTTAAACTGCAGAGTAAAAAAAAAAACTCCAAAAACTGGTTTTTTTTTTCACTTTTGGTTTTTTTTTTCGACCACCACCACCACCCTCCCACCGCCGGCAGCCACCTCAGGCGACCACCGCCGGAGACTGCCGGCCGCCGGCCGCCGGCGACCACCGCCGGAGACTGCCGACAACCACCTCCGGCCGCCAGCGACCGCCGGCAGCCACCGCCGGAGACTGTCGGCAGCCATCTCCGGCCGCCGGCGACCACCGCCGGAGACTGCCGGCAGCCACCTCCGGCCGCCGGCGACCACCGCCGGAGACGGCCGGCAGCTACCTCCGGCCGCCGGCCACCACCGCCGGTGACTGTCGGCGGCAGCCACCTCCGGCCGCCGGCGACCACCGCCGGAGACTGCCGGCAGCTACCTCCGGCCGCCGGCCACCACCGCCGGTGACTGCCGGCAGCCACCTCCGGCCGTCGGCCACCACCACCGTCGACCACCGCTACGCCCCACCACCGCCACCGCAAACCACAAAAAAAAAAAGTCAAAATAAAAAGGGTTACCAAACACCAAAAAAAAAAACTTAAAAAAAAAAGGGGTTATCAAACACCCACTTGTTTTTATAAAAAAAAAAATTAAGCTGCTCTTTAAAAAACTGCTCTTTAAAAACTGAAAACCAAAAAAAAAATTTTGTCAAACGAAGCCTAAGTGTTGAAGTATTGATTGTCTCTGCTTCCCTGTCCGCTATACGGTATAGTGGACGTCCAAATATAGAAAAAAATTTCTCTAAGTGTTGAAGTGGGCTTCAATTATTTCAGCTTCCCCATCCGCTACACAGTGTAGCGGACGTAGAGGAAACAAATTTGTTTTAGGAGTTGGAGATCAGAGTTTCTGTATTTGGACATCCAAATTACACAACAATGACAACCTCAATCACAATTCTCTAATGCAAAGTTAACAACCTTAAATTAAGAACACCTTAAAATAGTTCAAATAACACAATCTTTCAAATTAATAAGTTGTTCAAATTACACAAAATTAGGGCTCAGAGGTCAACATTGGGGGGAGGGGGAAGCTTTTTCACAAGTGCTATGGTCAAACACCGTCACTTGAAAACGCATATGCCCCTTGTGTTCAAAGATTACAAAGTCCCCTTCATTGAAGTCGTGCTGCTTACAGAAATTGCTCCAACCCTCTTCAAAACAAATTTGATCTTGGCCGCGCTTCTTCTTGATTTTAACAAGCCATGACCCCTTGCGGCTGGTTAAAGTTGCTTCGAACTAGAGTGTGGTAAGCAATCTGCAAAAGGCTACCGATATGGCCTATCATATTCAATATAAGACATGTAAGTTTTTAACCAAAGATAAAACATTTAACACCCGCGAAAACACAGAGAAAGAGGGATGGCCTACTAGTTCTGTATGAAACCCAGGCGTCATGACCTTGAAAAAGTGTCTGCTGACTGAAACGTCCCTGTTCACCGAAGCAGAAGCCATCAGGACGGTCGCCGAAGAGGGGGTCGCGGGTGGGTCAGATGTTCGAGACAGAGAAGTTTGACGGGAGAAAGAAGAAAGGCCGATCTGATTGGTATTTAAAGTAGTAAGACACGTACGAAGAAAGGCCGATTTGATTTGTATTTGAAGAAGTAAGACACGTCCGCTACACTGTGTAGCGGACATAAGGCATACCAAGGGTTTTCTTGTCCGCTATATTGTGCCGCGGATTGTCCCCTATAGTGAATCGCGGACACTCTAGACAACTAAAAATTTGGTTATCTGTTGCGCCGTCCGCCACATAGTGTAGCGGACGGGCCAACTACAAAAAAAAAACCTAAAGTTAGATTTTATGGCGACTCTAATAGGTCCATCAGAAATAACCTTCCAGTCTTCGGTCGAAAGATAATCTCATCAAAAGATTATTACGCATTATTACAAAAGTCAAACAGACTTGATGGCTTATACAAAAAACTAAAGGTCCACTGCAGCTATTTCTTCCTCATCTTCGGCGTCATCTTCTTCCTCGTCTTGCAAAGCCCCTGGACTTATCCCCAGTGCCTTGTAATGGTTCCGCTTGTCATGGTCGGTCATTTTGTTGCACAATGCACACCTTCTCAGCTTTTTAGGTTGAGTTGCCTGTTCAATAGAGCTCTTCATCCGCGTAGATCTCTTGCGGCCTTTCGTTTGCGATATAATTGGATCCAAAGGCCGGATATCATTGTCGTCTTCCTCCCCCGGCTCGTCATCTTCTGATCCCGTCGTAGGCTCAGTGTCAACCGCATTGCTGACTGAAGCTGCTTCCAACTGGTCGACGATGGGCTCTTGCTGCTGAGCTACCTCGAGGAGATGTTTATATCCGGCCATTGTAGCAGCACCTTTTACGGACAAACGGGTGAACATCGTCACCAGATGATTATACCGCAACGTCTCTGATTCTTCAAAGTCAGTATACGGGTGCTCCGGAAAGGCAATGGTACCGTGCAACCTGTTTGCACCTTTCGTCCACCGTGGCAGGACATATTTATCGGGGATTGTCCTGATATTCTTCTGGGTGAAAAACCGCAGAATGTGTCTACACAGGATGCCATGGAACTCAAACTTCTTGCAAACACATGTCACCGAATCCGTCAATGTGTCATGGCTCACCGTATAAATTCTGCGCAGCTTCTCAGGGACGAGGTCATTCACGAGCGAATAAACCTTGTACTCACGCGTAGACATTTCTGCCACCTTGTTTATACTGTATCGTCCCGATTTTTGCAGCTCTACTTGGTATAGCAAGAAGATCTCCTTCGTATAGACTTTGGCACCGTTCAGCTCCAGCGGGGTCTCAAGCAACCTTCTCCTTTGTTTGTACGTTGTTGCAAAGTCTGCAGCCCTTTCTTTTACGAACAACGAAGCAACCGCTTTTTGTGCGGATGCAACGAAACTCTTCAAATTGGTAGCTGTACCCACATAACTATCGAACGTGGCATTCATAGATTCACTCCTGCCCGTCGTTTTCATGCCCGCTAAAAAATACCTCCTCGTGTAAACGCCAATCCATTGCTCTTTGCGCTCGTACAAGTGCTGGAGCCACTCGTTGTCTTGCAATGAGTAATCCCGAACAAGCTTTTCCCACCTCTCCTCAAATTCCTCAATCGTTAACGACTTGTTAACGCACTTGTCAAAATCCTGTTTAAAGTCTGGATACTTTGCGTACACGTGATGCAGACGTTCAGGGTATTTGTTGCTTATGTGCCAAGTGCACAAGTTGTGCCGGGTGTCTGGGAAGACGGTAGCAATAGCCTTCTTCATTGCCAAATCTTGATCGGTGATGATAACTTTGGGTGCTTTGAAGTTCATTGCTTCCAGCCACGTCCTAAACAACCATACAAAAGAACCCTCGCTCTCGTCCCTTAACAAGGCGAACCCGAACAGGATGGAGTGATAATGATGATTGACGCCCGTGAAAGGAGCGAACGGCATCGAGTACTTGTTGGTACGGTATGTGGTGTCGAAAGTCACGACATCCCCAAAATGCTTATAAGCTAGCCTCGAACGACCGTCGACCCAAAAAATTGTACTAACTCGATGCTCGTCGTCAAGTTTATAATCGAAGGTAAACTGCGGGTCCTCCATCTGCATCCGTTTCAATAGGCTCATTGTCGATTGAGCATCATTGAGGTCATACGCGGCTCGTCTATGGGTTCGGACCGCGTTACGAACGTCTGTCGTGTTAAAGTTTAAATTTTGAATTCCCCCAGCCTGTTCAGCAAGAACATTAACAATCTCAGTAGGTCCAATTCGCGCATTGCTCATTGTGTGAATTAGGCTCCTCGCGACCTTACCCATCTTCTTGTGTTGATGCATCTGACTCACCTTAGAAGGAGTTACTAACGGGTGATTGTGTGCCAGTTCCAGGCTGGTAATAAGCCAATGATCTTGCTTGGGTTTATAGCTTACGAACATCTTGACCTGGCAATTTGTGCGCTCAAAGCAGTCCCGTCTTCTACGCGAATATCCTATTTCGTCATCACTGTCATCATTGCCTACGCGTGTCTCATTTTGCTGTGGGTTTCTGCCCCTATGACACTCGTATAAGCGAGAGCATATCTTTTTTGTTACGTTGCTTGTTCTTGTATTCTTTATTCTAATGCCAAAACCAACCCTCAATGAATACGCTCGAAAACATTCTTCAGCTTCTTCCAATGTTTGAAACGTTCGTCCTAGATACGGATCACTAGCATCTACGGGGACGTTGGAGCTCGACACGAAATCAGACATTGTGAAACATGACCTACATGAAAATCAGACATTGTGAAACAAGACCTGTGTAGAAATAGACTACGCTTAACAATCAAATGTCATTTCTAACTGAAAATATTACCTAAAAATTACCTTGGCGAATAGACCAATTTAGATGACAAACATACCATATACATAATCTCAAAAGTGTCTCCAAATTAATAATTATTAATTTATTGAACATAACAAATTAAAATTACTAAGATAAATAGACAAATTCATCATGCCAAAATACAACAAACATATTTCAAAAATTTCGAATTTCAATAGGATAAATTTTTCGAAGTTATCGAACCTCAAAAAAATCGAATTAAACTATAATGATTTATTTAAAGTTAACAAATTATATCTTTTTTATGAACATCGTGTCTAGAACATCACAAAAAATCTAGAGTAGAACATCACAAATCGATGAATAGAGTGACAAATTTCTAGAACATAAAAAAATCTATACTTTTTTGTCCAAACAAATAAATTATACTTTACCAGTCAATCCATAAAGAAAACTTCACCATTCACAAACTGACCTTACTTGAGTGAAGCTTGAAGCAAGTGTTACTCGAAGCTTGAAGGGAGCTGAAAATGGAAGCGAGTGACAAGAAGAAGAAAATTGTGCTGAAGGAGGTGAGTGGGTATGCAGTACTGTACGCGATATACGCTGCAGTGGACGTGTGCAGAATTAATGGTATAGACAAGTCTGGAATTGTGTGAGTCGTGTCAGTCAAAAAGTTATCGGAAGTCGTCCGCAACATAGTGTAGCGGACGACTTTTTGACTGACGGTGTCAGGCCAAAAAAGTTGTTCGCGATACTGTGTTATGGACGAGGAGCGAGGGGCAATATGGTAAAAAAGTCCGTCTGCTATACTGTGTAGCGGACGACTGACAGCTTTTGAAAAAAAAAAGATCTGGGCCGTCCATCCATTCAGGATGGACGGCCAGATCGCGCTATTTTGCTAGAGCTATCAAAGGATTAGCTCCTATATATATATATAAACTGAGAGAATGGTGTCCAATCATCGCATACTTGGACACTATCTTAATTCGACATATGGACTTTTATATTCTGAATTTTTAAAATATTTCAAATTTACTTACCTTGGCAATAATGATTTGGACTCTCTCTCTCTCTCTCTCTCACACACACACACACACACACAAAATTGGATTTGAATTCCTTTTTTATTTGAAATTCAACAAATTATATACATTTTACATTTCACCCTCTTCTATGTCAACATATCCCATTCAAAAATTTTATTTATATATTTTTACAATTCCGTTAATTCCTAGATTTTGACAAAAGTAATTCTCTATATATTTCTTTTTAATCTTAATCTTTTTTATTGTTTAGGGAAACACATTATTATCCATCAGTTTTTCTATTAAACTACCATAATCTCCTTCCTTTTATTCCATTACAAGTTTTATATATAGCTTATGCTCCCATTTTATTCAATCATTAATTATATGTTGTTACTCTTTTCTTGATGATCTTGAGTAATACAATCTCACGATACAGGTTATTTTTGTTATTATTATCACTGTAATTGCTATCACTTTACAATTTCATTAATTCCTAGGTTATGAAAAAAGTAATTCTCTATATATATTCCCTTTTAATCTTAATCTTTTTTTATTATTTAGATAAACTTATTATTCTCCATCAATTTTCTATTAAACTACCATAATCCTTTTATTTCATTATAAGTTTTATATATAGTTTACCATTTTTTAAATCATTTATTATATATTATTACTCTTTTTTTGGCGATCTTGAGTAATACAACTTCAAGACACGAGTTATTTTTGTTACTATTATCACTGTAATTGTTATTAGTTAAGAAAGACTATTTTTATTATTTCATACACTATTTTTCATCTTTGTTTGTAACTAAAAACTAACAATTATTACTCGAGTTCATATCTAATGACAAAACTGGTAAGAGAATTCCTTTAAAAAAGTAAAAAAATAAAATTTTGATTATCTTATTGTCACTACTAATTTTGTAATTATTATTAGGCATATGAGCTCTCTCAACAAGTATTTTGATAGTTGTATTCCTGTGTGCAATGCACGAGATCAAAACTAGTCAAATGATGAAAACCTAGACACTGGATTGGACTTGACATAATTGAACTGTCCTATTAAACTGAACATGCAACTAGACTTGACACTTGATTATTAGACTGGACTAGAGTAAATCAGATAATTAAATCACATTACTAGGCCTAAACTTAATGATGCACTTTAATTAACAATAAAGTTCACTATTTACTTATTTTTTAATGACTACAAAAATGTGGTGCCTGTAAAGATCGAAGTGGCTCACAAATAATATTAGTATGCTTACAAAACAATGACATTACAAAACACTCGTCAAAAAATGTTTCTCATACGGACTTGGTGTTCAACAATCAAGTATTCTTCTCTTTTTATTCCTGTTCTAACTGTTGCTCTCTGTTCTCTGTTTTACTCTCTCAAGCTTCTGCTCTCTGTTTTTTTATATATCCATTTTACAAAACACAAGTCCTATTTATAGGAATGTTTAACAGCTGATTGCTTCATTCATGTGGGAGCTCTCATAATTTCATAGTGAGGATAATTCTTCTTGATAAAAACTTTGATCAGCTTAGATATAAACAAATTCTCCAGAAGCTTTCCATCCCTACTTAGTCAAATATGCACCTTTTTTATTTAGCCAATTAGAATAATCCTTCGAAGTTAAGTTTGTGCTACTTGGCTGTGCATAATTTCCTTAATAACTAAGGGTTTGAATGTTTAACGGGCTCCTTGTGGTGAACGCGCGCGCGTGTGTCTACGTGCACGCGTATGTGGGTTTGGGCATGGGTGTGGCAATGTGTGTGTCATGCGAGTGTGTCAGTGTAGGGGCATCGTGTGAGTATATGTGTGTTTGTGTGTAGGTGTCTTGTGATTGTGTGAGCGCGTGTGTATTGTATGTCGTGTGGGTGCGTCGTGTTCTATGTGCATGTGTCATGTGAATGCGTGCTCGCATGTCTGTGTTTGTGTGTGAGTGAATTGAATGTAAGTGTGTGTGCATGCATGTGTGTGGGTGGCTATGAGTGTTGTTGTTGGAGAGTGGAAGGATGGGAATCAGAGGTCGGCGGTGGCACGGGAGCTAAGCTGTGGGAGAGAAGGGGAGAAGAGGAGGGGAGAGGGAAGGGGGAACGATAGAAGAAGCGAGAGAGAGAGACGGAGAGAGGGCAATGCCGTTCTTTCACACAATTTCTATGCCATGCCCATTTTGTCTGGTCAACAAACATAAACAATATAAATGCTAAATCATGTCTTCTGCTGTACTTTATCCTAAATTTAAAGTCATAAGTGATTCTCACTCCATCCTACGTACATAAAGCAATCGTTTTTTATTTGCATGCTGATTAAGGATTTATGACATATATTGTGTATTTTTTATTCTACCCTTTAGAGAGAGTAGGAAAAAATGAGTCAGGAGAGAGAAAATGAGTTAGTAAAATATTAAATGTGAAGAAAGAAATATAACAAAAAAGTGTAAGAAGAGTGGGTCAGAAGAGAAAAAATGAGTTGGTGGAGAGTTAAATGTAAAAAAAGTGTAAGAAACATAAATAAGTAAAAATACCTACAAAATTTTTATTACTTAAAAAAGTGAGCAACTTTTGTAGAACGGTTCTGATATGGGTGAAAATACTCCCCATGAAAAATAGTGACACGTGTCACTATCGAATAAACGTTGAACCTGCCATGGCACCCATGAATAAGGGGAAAGTGGTTGTTAACCATCTTCCCACTATTTACACCACTAATTATGGCAGTAACCTCCACTCAAGATAATTAAATTGTCTATTAAAGGGAGTAACCTCCCTTCAAACTTGTAACTCTCTAATTAATGGGAAAGTAAATGACCATTAATGAAAGACCCTATAAAAGAGAAAAGCGGGAATTGAAAAAAGGTAAGTGATTTCCATCCAAACTTTGCACAATACTCTCTCAAAATATTTTCTAACTTAGGCATCGGAGGTTTCCCGCAGGAAATCCTTCTGGCGAATCACCAGTGTTGTCTTTTTATTGTGCAGGTCTATTCACGAATCAAAGTTCCAGATTTCATCCACAACATTTTGGCGCCATCTGTGGGACCGTTTTCGTGAATAGATCATGGCTTAAAATCTCAATCAACAAGCCCAGCAAGATGGAGCGCTTACACCAAATTCACCACCGACGTTAATCCGTGACTTAACTCGTGGAGGAACCAATCCTCAACCACCCAACCGTGGCAAAAGAGTGGCGAGCAACCCGGTGGCCACAGTGGACACGAACTACCACAATTGTGGCATCAACAATCAATACGGTAGCGCCAGCCACGACAATCTCAGTCCCCGTAACCACAAGGGCAACGGTGGAAACCGTAACAGCACCAAGAGTCACGACAGTGATTCCTCCCCTCATAAGCACTGTTCAACCTGCATTCCAACCCATTGGCATGACTAACATTGTTCCGCCAATCGTGGGAAATCAAACTAATTTAATGGCTGTCATTCACGCCATGCAACAGTCCATCGAGAGACTACAAGCTGCTATATAGAACCCGCCTCTACGACGAGAACCACCCAGGGCACCAGGCACGTCTGAGACACCTGAACAAACAAGTCACAACCAACACGCAACGCAAACAGACGATGAAGAATCCGATGGTGAAAGGCGACATCCGAGATCCAGGAGGCATGAAGAGAACTATTCTGAAGCTTATTCTACCAGAAACACTTACGCCAATACAGGCGGTAAATGAGCGGAGTGCTACTCTAATGCCCCAATTATCATTGGACGACCATTCACAGAGGAAATCGACCTCTTTCCAACTTCTCCGCATTTCAAGATGCCTCCACGTGAGTCATATGATGGCACAGGAGATCCAATGGAGCATTTGGCTTGCTTCACTTCAGGAATGAACCTACACCTGGTCCCCGATCAGATCATGTGCCGGACTTTCCCTGTCACATTAAAAGGAGTTGCACACGTGTGGTTCCAGCACCTTGCACCTCGTTCCATCTCCTGTTGGGTTCAGTTGGCAGAATCCTTTCAAAGCAACTTCCTCACAAGTCGTGTGCAAAGGAAGAATTCTTCAGCCCTTTTTTGTATAATTCAGGGGCCGAAAAAGAGCTTGAAGTCATACTATGCTCGTTTTAATTCTGGAAAACTCCTTATCGATCATTTGGACTCAGGAGTAACTTTTGCAGCCATGGCTAGGGGAGTCAGACCAGGGACACCCTTACAATTCTCTCTAAACAAGCGCCCACCAGAAAATATGTCAGATCTCCTTGACAGAGTAGAGAAGTATCTTTGGGCGGAAGAAGATTCAACTTCGTCTCATCAAGAGGAGAACCATTCGGGGCAGAAGAGACGAGATCGTCCATAAGGGAAGAATCAGGACAAACCCAAATGTCCGCGAGCAATCCTCCCTAAACCATTTACTCCTTTCAACACTACTCGTGAACATATCCTTCACCAAATCAAGGGCCAAGACATCCTCAAATGGCCCAAACCTATGAGAGGACTAGCAGAAAAGAGAGATACCCAGCTGTACTGTCATTTTCATAAAGACCACAGTCATACGACAGAAGAGTGCAAGGTGCTCCAACAAGAAATAGAAAATCTCATAGCCAAAGGGTACCTTAAACAGTTCGTAAAAAAAAATCAACCCAGAATGGAGGAAGAAATCCTCCACAAAGAGCAAATGAGGCACCTCCGAAAGATCCACCCGTGATAAACACTATCTCAGGAGGACCAAGCGCTGGGGGATTGTCTAGTTCCTCTTGGAAGGCCTATGCTCGACAAGTCAATTTGACACAAGGTCCTCCCAAGCGAGCAAAAGCACCTGCAAGCTTGGAGTTCAATGATTTGGATCTTGAAGGAGTAAGTTTGCCACATGATGACACTTTTGTGATCACCCTACGGATCGATGCTTTTCAAGTAAAACGAATCCTTATCGATATAGGAAGTTCGGCTGATATCCTCTTCGAAGACGCATTCCTCCAAATGGGGATTTCAGAGGACCGGGTGAAGCCAATTACATCCCCCCTGTACGGCTTTACAGGTGCTTCAGCACCAGTAAGAGGAATAGCACCACTCACGGTTATAATCGGAGAGGCCCCACAACAAGCGACCCACACTCTTGACTTTCTTATCGTCAAAGTCAAATCCTCCTACAACGGGATTTTGGGCCGAACAGGTCTTAATAGGTTACAAGCTGTGGCCTCGACCTATCATCTCCTCATGAAATTCCCTACTCCAAGGGGGGTAGGATTCATAAAGGGCGATCAGACGCTTGCCAGACGATGTTATGTAGCATCTTGCAGACCAGAGAAGACACTTTCTATCGACGATCAGCGTGATGAGACAACAGCAAGATGCGCAGAACCGGTGGAAGCACTCATTCATGTAGCCTTGGAAGAAGGAAATGACGAACGACAAGTGCGAATTGGTTCTACACAAGAATCGGGCCTTCGAGATTAATTGATCTCCTTTCTTCGAGCAAACATTGATATTTTTGCATGGAGTGCAGCCGACATGCCAGGAATAGATCCGTTTGTGATCACTCACAAACTCTCAGTTGACCCCAATTACAAGCCGATTAAGCAAAAAAAAGGCCCTTCGCCTCAGAAAGACAATTGATCATCAAGAAAGAGGTTGACAAACTCTTAGAAGCCGGCTTCGTAAAGGAAATCGACTACCCTGAATAGGTAGCCAATGTGGTCATGGTCCCAAAGGCTTAGACAGGAAAATGGAGGATTTGCATTGACTACACTGACCTGAACAGGGCATGCCCAAAAGACAGCTATCTGTTGCCCCGCATCGATACGCTAATTGATGCCACATCGGGTCATCAGCTGTTCAGCTTCATGGATGCTTTCTCAGGATATAACCAAATCCAGATGCACAAAGATGATGTAGCTAAAACTAGCTTTATAACCGACCAAGGACTTTTTTGCTATAAAGTCATGCCCTTCAGGCTTAAGAATGCTGGAGCTACATAATAGAGGCTGGTTGATAAAATATTTTGGCCCCTTGTTGGCAAGAACATGGACGTTTACGTTGACGACATGCTCATCAAAAGCCTCTGCACAGAGCAACATGTCGTCGATCTGCAACAATGCTTTGATCTCCTCCGCAAATATCGCATGCACCTTAATCCCACCAAGGGTGCCTTTGGGGTATCGTCTGGAAAATTCTCGGGGTTTATGGTTTCACAAAGGCACTGACAAACCACTGAGGCGAATCCTCCATAAGCCAAATCTATCGGGTCGCCTCGTACCTTGGTCGGTAGAATTAGGGGAGTTTGATATCCAATACAGACCACGTCCGTCAATTAAAGGACAGGCCTTGGCAGATTTCATTGTAGAATGCACTCTCCCGATCGAAGATGAAGCGATTATCCCCACCACACGGTCTGAGTTATTTGTCTGGACACTTTTCATAGATGGATCATCCAACGCAAACGGCAGTGGGGCAGGATTAATCCTCAACGGACCCGAATCCTAATTGTGCATTACGCTCTTCGCTTTGACTTCCCAGCTTCAAACAATGAAACCGAGTATGAGGCCTTAATCGCCGGAATGCATTTAGCTCGTGCAATGCTCGCAGACTCCCTCCACGTTTACAGTGACTCAGCCCTCGTGGTGAAGCAAATGGTGGGAGAATATGTGGCTAGAGATCCAAAGATGGCTGATTATCTCCAAAAAGCAAAAGGAATGGTACGCACATTCACTATCTTCAAAATCTCGCAAATACGGAGAAAGGAAAATACCTCCGCTGATGCACTTTCCCGATTGGCCTCCCTTGACCCATCCGAGTGTGGTCAAATAATTTACTTGGAACTTCTCCATGCGCCAAGTATCGCTGCCCATGAAGTCATGCAAACCGAGCACGAGCCATCTTGGATCGATCCTATCAAGGCCTACTTACAACATGGCACACTGCTCGCCAACCGGAAGCAAGCCAAGAGTATAATTCCTACGCTCGGCTAGATATGCTATTGTGGAGGATATATTATACAAACGCTCCTTCACGCTTTCGTACCTGCGTTGCCTTACCCCTTCTGAAGCCGATTACGCATTACGGGAAGTTCATGAAGGCATCTGTGGTCAGCACTTGGTTGGACGCGAGTTAGCACACAAAGTTCTTCGACAAGGCTATTATTGGCCCACTATGCAGCAAGATGCCATGAGTTACACGTAAAAGTGTGATGCTTGTCAGCATTTCTCCACTATTCCTAGGCAAGCACCAATCCCTTTATCAACTTTAAGCAGCCCCATACCCTTCGTGATGTGGGGAATGGACATGTTGGGCCCGTTTCCTCCTGCCACTGCCCAGCATAAATTTGTGATTGTGGCTATTGATTATTTCACTAAATGGGTGGAAGCCGAAGCCCTGGCCACAATCACTGAAAAGAAATGCGAAGAATTCTTCTGGCAAGCCGTTTTTTGTCGCTTTGGAATTCCACGTGTGCTAATCACAGACAATGGCAAACAGTTTGATAATCCAACTTTTCGTGCTTTCTGCTCAAACTTGTCCACTGAGCAGCGTTTCACCTCTGTAGCACACCCACAAACCAATGGACAGACTGAGGTTACAAACCAAACACTACTGCAAAGGATAAAGAAGAAACTTGATGGTGTGAAGGGGCTATGAATTGACGAGTTGCCTAAAATCCTTTGGGCATACAATACCACCACAAGGACCCCTACCGGAGAGACACCTTTTAGTTTATCATTTGGCATGGAGGCCTTAATTCCCACTGAAATTGGATTGCCATCTCTTCGTCTAACGACATATGATCCAGTCCAGAATGCCGAGGCCCTTCGTGCAAATCTTGATCTCTTCGATGAGCGGCGCGAACAAGCAGCGATGCGCCTTGCAGCTTATCAACATCGAGTATCCAAGTTTTATGATCAGCAAGTTCGTCCTCGAATGGTCCGAGTAGGCGACTTAGTCTTGTGCCGAATCGAAGCCTCCTCACCATGGGACGCCATTGGAAAATTAGCACCGAATTGGGAAGGCCCATCTAAAGTCGTAAAACTGGGCGGCCCAGGCGCTTATCACTTGGAGGCTATGGACGGCAAAGCCATTCCTCGTACATGGAATGCCACTAATTTAAGACGCTACTACGCATGAGCAAGACTGGGGGGACTATACGTACTCCACACTTGGGGTCTCCATCTCCACACTAGATCTTACTCATGCTTAGATCACTTTTGTAAGACTACGACTTGTCGCAGCCTAGTTCTCTCGGCATTCTTTACTTAGCACCATATCACCACCGATAAATTTATCCTTATAAATAATGAATAATTTGCAAGTAGGTGCGCAAAAATAGATAAGAACCTTGATTGCATTAAACGTTTAAAAGTTTACAAGTCTAAATTCGAAGGCAGCAAAAGTGGTTACAAAAGATAACTGAAGCGATAAAACTAAAACAATCCCTATTCATTCTGCTGCTTGGCTGCGCTTTCTGGCATACCCAGCTCATGAGTCTGACCCTCAGCTATAGATGATTGTTGCCTAGAGAGCGCCCCTGAAGCTGACCCAGAAGCACCTAAGCTGCAACTGATGGAGGGACTGGTCAATGCACGGGAACTGGCAGCTCTCCTCCTTTCAGCCTCCTCTGCTCGAAGAATATCCTCTGCGACTATCTCACGAGCAAACTTATGCTCATAGATGCTCAAATCGAAGTCAGGATGATCTTTCAGAATATCATTCTTGCACTCGTGGTATCCGTGAACAAGTGGTCTCTTCGAATCACGATAACGCTGATCGGTGAAAGCCTTGGACTTCTTAAAAAGTTGAACAGCTTGGTGGGCGACTGTTGACTTCTCGACCTTCAGTTGGCTAACTCGAGCAGACAACTCGATGTTCCGAGAGGACAATCTGGAGTTAGATAACTCCAATCGCTCAACCTTCTTGTAAACTCCCCCACCTTCTTTTCAGCTTCACGACGGAAGTTGTTTTCTATCATAACCTTCTTCTTCTCCTCGTCCAGTACTTTGTCTGCCGCAATCAATTTCTCTGCGCCAATTTGCACCTGCGCCATAGCCTACACCAACCAAAAGTTAAAAAACCAAGGAAATTCTCAATGGAGAGCAGAACAGAAACAAACCTGCGACATCATCTGAACCATCCTATTGGCTGTATTCGCTATCCCGTATGCGGACAAGGTTTTGCGATCCATGGGGATGATCGTATGCCTGGACCAATCCCATGCCGTATGAGGTGACTTGAAAATTGACTCCTCAACAGATATTCCCCAAGCAGGCCGATGAGGAGCATCAGGCTGGACAGAGGAGGAGGTAGCCCGACTTCCAGCTCTATTCGACACCTTCCTTCTCTTAGCAGTTTCTTTGGAATTGTCAGTCGAAGCCAAGCCCAGAACCACATCTCCGGATTGTGTCTGAGTTACCTTCAGCTGAGACCCAGAAATTAGTGCGCCGAAGTCCAGATCCTGCATCTCCTCCTCCTCAACCCCAATGCCATGCACCGAAGCTAACTCATCAGGGATAATGTCTCCCATCACCCCTTGGGCATTGAACAACGGTGGATCACCTTGCGCTCGTGACGACATATTGCCTGAAAGCAAAACAAGAGTAAGATTACTATTTAAGATCAGACGAATACAAGGATTGGTAAGAGCTTTACCAGGATCATTCTCGCCCTCCTCTTCCTCTTTCTCTTCCTCTTCCTCGTCGCCAAAATCTTGAGGCTCAAGGGGGTAGATGATGCCGCACTCGCAGAGCTGGGCAACGCTCAAAGGGTATCTGGATTCTAAGGACTCAGCAACCTTAATCTTCTTAATGTGTTCAAGGTCAGTCTCCGACAAGTTCTCTTCCTTCAATTTATTACAAGCCCTCATCTCGCACTCCACAAGCCACACATTACAAACTTCGCCCCTTTGAGACTTAGGCAATTTAACAAACAAGAATCTCTCCTTTCAATTATGATTAGACGACGGGGGGTGTGGAAATAGGTTGGCTTGGGCCTTTGGACGACGACTAAAAAAATACCAACCTACTTGTTTAGTGATTGTACAGATGGTAAAAAACCATCTGAAAACTCTAACTCTAGGCTTCAATCCCAATCTATGACAGTGGTAGATGAAAAAGCTCATAAAGCGCCATGCATGGGGAGAAAGTTGGCCGGGCGCGAGCCCATAAGCATTTAAAACCTTGACAAAGAAAGGATGAATGGGGAACTCTAAAGCCGTTGATAAACATATCCCAGTAGACACCAATTTCGTCAATTGTAGTCACGTTAGCCGATTCATCCTCATCAAGAAGTCTTAACTTTACAATCGGAGGAATTTCGCAACGCTCCCGTAAAAGCTTCAAATCATAACTACTTAGCTTGCTTCTTAGAGTGTGCGCATCAAAAGGCTTAAGAGATTGAGCATTCTCCCTTAAAACTTCCTTAGCAAGGACACCCCTTGACTCTTGGAAAGGAACCAAGGGAAGGACCTTTGCTCGGCCAAGCCGAGTACGTGAGTCCATGAAGGACCCTTACTCGGCCAAGCCGAGTACGCGAGTCCGTGAAGGCCTGCTTGGCCAAGCCGAGTACGCGAGTCCGTGAAGGACCCTGCTTGGCCAAGCAGAGCAGGCGAGTCCGTGAAGGACCCCTGCTCGGCCAAGCCGAGTACGCGAGTCCATGAAGGACCCTGCTCGACCAAGCCGAGTAGGCGAGTCTGTGAAGGATCTCTACTCAGCCAAGCCGAGTGGACGAGTCCCTGAAGGACCCTTATTCGGCCAAAGCCGAGTAGACGAGTCCGTGAAGGACCTCTACTCGGCCAAGCCGAGTAGACGAGTCCGTGAAGGACCTCTACTCGGCCAAGCCGAGTCGACGAGTCCAGTGAAGGACCTCTACTCAGCCAAGCCAAGTAGACGAGCCCGTGAAGGACCCCTACTCTGCCAAGCCGAGTAGACGAGTCCCCGTGAAGGATCCCTATTCGGCCAAAGCCGAGTGGACGAGTTCGTGAAGGACCCCTACTCGGCCAAGCCGAGTGGACGAGTCCCGTGAAGGACCCCTACTCGGCCAAGCCGAGTGGACGAGCCCGTGAACGACCACTACTCGGCCAAGCCGAGTCGACGAGCCCGTGAACGACCACTACACGACCAAGGTGAATTCAAGGCTGAAAGAATCCGATAAAATATATAAATCTACATTATAATTCTGCACTCTTTTCCGAAAAAGAATGTGGAATGGGGGGCAACTGATATGGGTGAAAATACTCCACATGAAAAATAGTGACACGTGTCTATCGAATAAATGTTGAACCTGCCATGGCACCCATGAATGAGGAGAAAGTGGTGGCTAACCATCTTCCTACTATTTACACCACCAATTATGGCAATAACCTCCACTCAAGACAATTAAATTGTCTATTAAAGGGAGTAACCTCCCTTCAAACTTGTAACTCTAATTAATGGGAAAGTAAATGACCATTAATGAAAGACCCTATAAAAGAGAAAAGCGGGAATTGAAAAAAGGTAAGTGATTTCCATCCAAACTTTGCACAATACTCTCTCAAAATATTTTCTCACTTAGGCATCGGAGGTTTCCCGCCGGAAATCCTTATGGCGAATCACCGGTGTCGTATTTTTATTGTGCAGGTCTATTCACGAATCAAAGTTCTGGATTTTATCCACAACAGGTTCAAAAAGGAATATAGTTCTTAAAATTGGTTCCAAAGATTCACAAAAAAGTGTAAGGAAAAATCATAATGGAGCTATGCAACAAAGAGCGACGATAATCTTATTGTCACGTGAAGTACCTTGAATGAGACCTCCGGACGCGCTTTTAGTGGCACCCTGTCCGTGTGCGTGTTTAACGCACGTGCTATGCAGGCACGCTCCGTCCAAACTCCAACGGCTACTTTCTCCCGTCAGAGAAAACCCATCATCACCTGTCCCCACTTTTGCTTTACAACGAGAATTTCGTCATTTCTCAGTCCTATCGAGGGCTTTTCAGTAACTTCATCCCACCTCTCCCGTCTTACCAAAAAATTTTCGGCTTCCCGCCCAATGTACCCCCCCCTCGCACGTTATCTGACGCTCCCCACTCTCTCTCTCTCTCTCTCACACCGACTGTGTGTAAAACACCAACACAAACAAACACACAAAGTCGTCGGTACGATTATCTTGGGTTCCCAGAAGACAACAACAAGCAACAATGCCCGACCTAGGCAACCTCTTCAGCTCCTCTCCTCCGGTGCCGACCTGCTGCCCCAGTCTCAAGCCCGTTTCGGACGGACCCGACCCGAGCCCTTCCAGCTCGGCCCAAACCGTGCCCACGGACCACCCCTCGGACCCCAATTCGGACCACCCGCCCCAATTTCCACCACCGCACGGAGTGGATACTCAGAAACTGGTAACCCACTGTCTTCTATGGCTTTAGAACTTCTAAAGATCTTTCCCTCAATCTTGCTATTATCTTATTGTATGTTGTGACATTTGATTTTCTTTGACATGTTTTGCAAAGTTAGTGCTTGAGATTCAATCCCCTTTGAATTTGTTCAAATACGTTTGACAGATTTTGTACATGTAAATGATGACTTCACTCATTCTTTTTACCCTAGGTATTACGACGTATTACTTAATCTATGGCTACTATTTGAGTCCAACCTGATGTTTACATGTACTAAATCTATCATTGAAACTTGCGAAAAGTCATATACTGAAAATCCAATGGAATGAGGGAAGTATTAAATGTTTACAAGTTTGTGAACATATTGTTCGTGTTAAGGGCTTTAATTTGAGGGCATAGTAAGGTAATGGTGCTTTCTAATTGTATTTTAGTCTGCTTTTAGGTGTAGAATCATGCACAGCTAATTGCGTATTTTCAATTAGGCGTCTGATTAAAGGTGCAAGATCCTTTGCCACCAAAATGCATGTAATCTGAATTTTAATCAAGATTCAGGAGTGCTTCTTTTCAACTTGATAAATAGAAGTTGCAACACAGATTTCAAGGGTTTTACGAGTATATTAAATGCATCATAAACCTCGTATAAACTCATAGTCCAGCTTATGAAATCATGACTACTACTAGAGATGGAAGAAGTGGAAAATTTATCCGTCAGGCATTGGCTTGGATTGCTTATTTGCTTTTAGGACTTCTGTTTCGATCTAAACTGCATAGAAAAATACATTATACTTTACCTTTTAATAGGAGGCCACAGATTGTCTTGTGATTGGTTGTAATCCATTTCAGGCCGAGTGTCGTCTTTGCCAGACAATAATCTACCCTGGAGGGGAGTTGTCATGCTCTGTTCGTGACTGCGAAGGAGCTTACCACTTAAAATGTGCAAAAGAAAGGCTTGGATACTCATCTTGGAAAAAATTCAAGTGCCCTCAGCATGTAAGTTTTTTTGCTTTTAGATTTTCTTGCATTTTCTTTTGTTAGTGGAGCATGAACATCATCTGTGTAACCATGTTTTTAGTGTACGTTGACCTGAACACAGGTACAATGGTTAAGTACTTTTCTATGGCTAGCTGGTAATATGGATGTTTCATGTCCCTAACATTTCGAGCTTGGAAAAGACACCCCAAACCAACTTGTGGTATCTATTTGCATGATAGGTTGAATATTTTGAAAATACCTCTTTTAGATTTTTTACTTTGAGCAGGGAATACCCCTAGAGAATTTCGTAAAGCATACTTGTGGGAAAAATGTTCCTTGACTAACTTCAATATAGTTTCTTCTGTTTGTGGATGTGGGAAGTCGTTCTCTGTCGCGTTTTTATCTTGAAAGCCCATTTTTCTCTCCCAATTTTTGCACGGTACAAGTTAGTCAAATCTACCTGCTTCTTTCTTTCTATCTTCCTTTTCCTGTTTTTAAACACTATCGGGGTAGATGATCTGCCAGAGTAAATTACTAGTAAACGAACTTTAAACTTTTCAATGAAGATCTAATTGGGTTTAAGATAAATTGTAACAATGAGAATTTGTTGGGATTCACGTTAGCTTTTAAATCTCCTTTTGTAACTGTTCACTTTTTTCCTATATATTTAGTTTCTGAACATGTTTCAGTGCTACTCGCAGCCTAGTAGCTTATGTTAAACTTCCTTCCTTGCAATAGGGATGCTATGTATGCAAACAGAAGATGAAATTATGGCGATGTGTGAAATGTGAATTAGCTTCACATGATAAATGTGCAGCATTCCCGCAGGGCGTGCTCCAGTTTCATGACCAACCAGGGAAAGCAATTTGCTGGAGGCATACAAATTGCCGTCTAGAGAAGGTCAATTTCTTCCTTCCTTCATCAGCATGGCTTCCATATCTGTTTCTCTGAAATTTTAATTCAGCCTTCATTAGAGTGTTTGGCTCTTGGGAGGTCATTCTTTATTACCAAAGGAAGGACGTTTAGAACAGCACAGATTAAAGCTCCCAGCGGGCAGTGACCAACAAATGGAGATTGAATATGTCGCTGCTTTCTCTTCTAGTCCTAGCCGGATAGAATTGAGCTGTCATTGAATAAACAAATCAGTGCTACCTCCCGTAATGGATAACCAGGCCAAATCGCAACGAATCAGTACAAGTCTGTATCTATATAATGTATAAAGCGCAACTAATCTTTCAGGACAGTTGCTGGCCGTAAGGCTTATTTCAGGAGCATGAGAGACGCAGGGACAACAACACTAAACCTGAATAACCTTTAGAAGGTGGAACTGATGGCATTGAGAAGTGATAACGTGATAAATAACATAAATGGGGGAGTGAGATTTCTATAGTAAGGGGTGGACTCAAAGAAAGAGACACGCATGGTTACGGAATTCCTGTCTAACTCATGAGAGCTACGTATCCAAGGAAGATACACTCCAGAGCCTTGGTATCTAATTTAGAGACATGAGTGCAATTACTGCGAATAGAACACAAGGAACCAAAAGTAGGGGGCGATAAAGAAAATAGAGATCGTGACGGAAACAAATCAATATATAGTGTTGCTCCACGAAGAATGAGGAGGGGAAACCCTTGGTAAGAAAATTGGCTTTAAACATGTGCCAACCCAGGATAGCTTTTGGAGCATGCATCCCTAAAAGACCTAGAGACTATCATGTTCTCCTTCCTTGAGTGTATATTTTGTTTTAAAAACAACTATATTGTTCTTCACCACTTTACTAGGTTGCCAAATGGCAAAGTTTAAGCATGCCAATGGTGAAAACATATGGCTTTCACTAGCAAAATGTAACATCCCGAAGATCCGAAACTCTGTCACCCTTAACTCCTAGAACGTCAACCTACCACATCATATCAAACCTGTCAAATTCTGTTTATTAACACACGCTTCAAATCATCTAATCCGATATCAACTCAGATCCTCAAATACAAGATTACAAAACTGCTTAAACTGAAATTATTAAAACCTAGGTTCTTTACAACTCAAGTTCTTATAGAGCGAGTTAACATTATCGACCCACGCAGGGGTCTCATTACATGGTGGCGGTGGGCTCACTGTAATCTCACTCTAAACCCATTCCCGATCATTCTACAACTGATCACTTGCAGAAGGGAATCAAACGAAGGGTAAGCTTTTGAGAGCTCAGTAAGGTCGTTTAAAGAACAACCAAAAGAAGTATGAACGACTCAAGGATAGTTTCTTAAAACATTTCAACAATAGTGAACAGTTTAGTAATTTCCAAAACAACCATAATCAGTCATAAGTATATACCAAAACGACCAAAAACAACCATAGACAGATACCAAAACAAGCATTATTAATCATCTCAGTTTCTAACAAATACTAACAGTTATAACCATATATCAAAACAATTATTTGAAGATCATTTTCAAAGCCATTATTCTAAAAATACAAAGATAATTTTTCAAAGGGTTTCAAAACGAACACAGATACTTCAAGAGAAATAGGGAAAGGGTTTCATACAAACACAAACGGTTTAATCACAGTATAGGGAAGAGTTTCAACTCAATCCCCTCAGTCAGGTAACAATACCGTCATTTGAACATCGTTTTCAAAAACAGTCATTGTAAGATACAGTGTAAACAAATTCAAAGACATTGATCCTGGGCAGATGCAATGCCATTCAGGCAATGCGCAGATGCACACATGCATGATGTATGATAATAGCTAGCTCTTTTTATCGATCAAGGAACTAGCCTGCATTCCCTGTAGGAAGCAGTAACAATCCTTCCTTATAACCCCTCCCTTAAACAAACCCCCAGGTCAATACACAAAACAACAATTATAGAATTAATAAGAAATTCAATGCTTAACTTGTAATGACAATAAGCATTAACATGTATTCAAATAACTTGTTAATGACAATAAACATTAACAAGCATTAACATGCTTAACTTGTAATGACAATAATTAGCAAGAACGGTTGCGAACAGTTATCGAATTTAGGCACAAAATTCCAGAGAAGAATGCAAACAATTAACAAATTTGCTCGACATGCAATAACTAGTGAGTATCGATTTTATTTTCAAATAACTGGTTAAGGCTCAATGTTAGGGTTTTCTTGGCGATAACATACTGATATCAATATATAATTCGGTGTTCAATAATAGCCATACGTAAATCGAAAGAATACTTACGAGTACGAGTTAACGAAGTAAGGGTTCGGATAGAAATCCTTACTCGGGATTCAGATAAAAACCCTTACCTGGATAGCTGAAAAGTCTGTTGCTTTAACCTAAACGGAATAATCAAATCATCAAAACATAGCCTATTGTACAATATTATAACTTAATACGGATTCACACGTATTCCCAAAAAGAACCTCCCTCACAGGTATGTAAAATTACCAAAATGCCCCTCTCCCACTTAAATCCCCCAAAACAACCTTTTCGTAAGTAGAATCACTAAAATAACCTTATTGTATGTGAATTTACCCAAAAACACTTTTTATAGGTAAAATTACCAAAATACCCCTGGGGGTTCTTACACCTGAAAAAATCTAAAAAACATTGTTTTAAGTTTCCTGAAGTCATTTTTGGATTAAAAAATATTTTTAAAAAATTTCGCCCGAAAATGTCTGCACCGAGCGCTCAGAAGCTGATTTTGCTAAAAATACCTATCGGCCCGATTTTGCTAAAAATACCTATCGGCCTCAGAATGGTACGAAATTTTAAGTACTAAAACATCTCAGTAAAATAAGATTTTCCTAAATTTTAGGTTAAAATAACTTAGTTTGCTATATTAAATAAATCTAGAATTTCCTTTGATCGATACCCTAATTTAGCATCCTTCACGGACATAAAAAATTCTCAAATTTTTCCATATCGTACATCTTGTAAATATAATGGGGTTTACTGTTTTGACTTTGTCAAATTCTGACCTGAACTGTTTATAAAAATTTGTGGAAAAATTGCCAAAATAATTCCCTACTTTTAATGACAAAAAAATACTATTCAAATCATTCACACACTATTTCACCAAAAACACACTCACACTTTATCTTCACTTCACTGCCTCTTCGTCGCGCACACAGTCTTGCACACACGGCCACTCACGAACACACATATCTACACCTGAAACCTTAGTTGCACAAAGCGGGGGCGGGGACCGGGGTAAGGGAGCGTAAGCACCAAGAAGAATCTAAGGTTGGGAGCGGCTTGAATAAATAAATGAGTAAAGAGTATTATCATTTGTTTAGTATAGTTTACATAGCCAGCAACAACAGACAAGGAGGCTTTAAGGACTTGGAGGAGAGAAATAAGGAATTGAGTTGAAAAGGGCTTGATTTTCAAGTATTCTCTCACTTGTTCCCATGCATCTCTATCCAGCTAACGGGATCGAGTTCTCATATTAGCTTGGAACGAGATCCCATGGAGCTCTTAACTTGGGATCGCAAAAGCGAGTTTCCGAGAGAGAAACGTCACCTTATTAGGAGTTTCCTGCAACTAAGCCTGAAACACACACTATAACAATTTAATACACCTAAATTACACACACACATAATTACACCCAAACACATATAGCCGAACCCACCCACGCACCCACCCACCCACCCACACACACACACTCTTTCTCTTTTCACCCTCTCTAAACATACATTGATCACGCATCAATATCCCAAATTTCACACCCAAATGCACTAACACCCACCGGCATCCCCCCATACCACACATATACAAGCTTAACACATACAATTACACCATAATGCACCCACACACCTGTGCACACCCACGGGTCACACACACGCACACAGTCCACTCACGGCCCTAAACACACACACTCAGTTCACACAAACTCACATTGAAACCCTCCATCACATTGCACCTATACATAATTTTCCAGAATTCACCGAAATTCACACATAATGACCTAAAGTCCACGCCCATTGCCCTGTAACCAACACACACAGAAACACTCTAAACACGCACAACACACACTAAATCACACACTAAATCACACACTATAAAGGCAGGGAGATTACCTTGAAAGAAGCTCTTCTATTCTCTCCCTCTTTCTCTGTTTTTAGTTCCCCCGAGCCCTCTGTTTCTTCCTCTGTTCTTGCGTACAAAGGAAGAAACAGGGAGTCCGTACGTTTCCATGACATACAAACTTCGATTGTTTACCTTTGAATTATTATCCTGCGAGATTGCTCTTCAAATCGTGAGGATAGTTGATTGTCTCTCACCCTGATCATTATCTAGATGATGGAATGGATAGAGTTGAATGGAGATTTAAACTCGGGCGAGAGGAGATTTTGATAAAGTAGAAAGTTGTTGTATGATGAATTCCCCCCTAGAATGAGCCTTGTGACCTTTATTAATAGGATTAACTTGCCTACAGGCAAAGATAACCAGCTTTGGGTTCATAAAGACAATGAAACCCTTAAGATCGTCAAACTCGAGGGTTCTAGGACCTTAAGGAATGTCTCAAGAGGCATTAGAGGCAACACGCTTGCCCTTACCGGCCGACACTCCTGGAAGTCCAGTGGGTGCCCCCATAGGGCTGTGCAAAAGGGTCAAATTTGGATGCTCGGTTATTTCTCATCTGAAGTCCTTTTTTTTGGAATCACTAGAAATAATAAGTGTAGCTTGAGATATCTGAAAACACCGAAGGTGTGTCTTATTCTTGGCACAAGTTCGGTAAAATCTAACTATTCAAATCCTTAACACAATTAAACTTATGAGATGGAGATGGAAAGCTAACTTGTAGAACTTTCAACTGATGTAAAGCACATAATCAAGTTCTTCAAGATGAGTAAATCATCAAACACCAAAGTCACTGTTGTGTGTGCGCACCCTGATGTGACCCTTGTTTCTTGCAGAAACCTGACACATATGCCAATGAAGATTTTACAACCACGGCAACATCCTTGAACATGCTATAACTCTTCCAAAATTGAAAGAATGATGATGAAGTGATTATATGCTCAAAATGACACTAAGATGAATGTGACATTGGAAAGATGGGGTGTCTACATAGAGTTCTCGGATAACTTTCTAGTGTGTTAATTATTGGTCAGAGATTACCAAAAATAATGTCCATACCCCGTCCCAGCTTGCCATTGATGGGTCGGGAATGGGTTTCTCGCCTATGTCTGATCTTGGTTGTTTGTCCAAACAATTAAGACATTAAAATATAGAAGTCTAATTGGAATAATTTCCCAATATTTTTAGTTGTAATATACTGCAGTTGGAAGTGATTGTACTACTTCACTAAGTTCCACTTTTCTCTACTGAAGTTCAACAGAAAGGATTCTAGTTAGGTATGAGTGGCGTAAAACGGCGTTTCCCCCAATTGCGATACTTTACTAATCTGGCCTTTTCTCGTACTATCTATATGCAAAAGTTTTAAGGGTGATAATTGCATTTACACTTCTCTTGTAACTAACTGATTGACTGGGTATACTTGCTGGGGCCTCCATCCCCTGCTTGCTGGAAATTGGTAAATCGAAGGTCTTACAAGTCTATGAGATGACGTTTTTTGGGGATTTGAGATGTAGATACACTGAAATCCATTTGAGGACTTAACCATTGTTTTGTAATATAGTTTGTTTTATTACTTGGTTCTTATTTTTTATTGATTAGGCTGGATGACAGGACTGATATATCTTGTTGAATAAGCAGCATGCAGCTCCAGAGAAGGAGGACATACAGGTGAGACTAGTAAGAACTTTATACTCCTTTTGGCGTAGCATGTATTATTGAAGAATGCTTTAGTCAACAAACTGGTACTATATCGGACTTTCGTTTGTTCTAAGTTACATAGCTGTGAACTAGTCACTAATTCTGCATCCAAGTCATCCCTTTTCCCTAACCATCTTATTCATCTCTGTCACCTGATGCCAGAATATAATAGTTTGTAGACCCATAGAACTGATTATGAAGAACTACTTGTGATTAAAGATGTATTTCATTGCTTGGTGGAACTGAATTTTTACTTACTTTTAGAAGATATTTAATCGCTTACCAATACCTTATGTTGAGGAGGAGTTCAAGATTGATCCAACATGGAAAGGCACAGCGGAGAATAAAGTGGAGCGACCTTTATATGTACGTCATTGGTCCAACTTTAAGTTGCATTTTCATGAACTAGTAACTAATTGTACATTCTTTGCTAGGTTGTATTTCTTACTCATACCTTTTCTGACTACCCATCTTATTTGGCCGTGCCACCATGCCTAATGGACAATTGTTTATCTGGATCCTAGCCAGAATACGAAGTGTAGATCTTGAGGGCTGATATTAGGAAGTCCATGCATCTAAAGATGCATCACATTTTATTATGAGATTGAGATAGTACTTAGGTTCTACATGCACTATATGTGCATTTTTTTTAATTACTCCCTCCGTCCCTGAAAATTTGATCTGATTTCCTTTTTTGGCCGTCCCACAAAAATTGATCACTTCCAAATTAAGAAAGATATATATTTACCCTTTTTGTACTTTTTTTTATTCTATTTCTCTCTCCACATTTAGCTCTCTACCAACTCATTTTCTCTCTCCTGGTCCACTACTTTACACTTTTTTATTCTATTTCTCTCTCCACATTTAACACTCTACTAACCAATTTTCTCTCTTCTGGCCCACTCTCTTCTCCCATCTCTCTAAAGGGTAAAATAGAAAAAAAAAATAATATATAACCTAAATCCTTAATATGCATGCAAAGTCAACCAGATCAAATTTTTAGGGACAGAGGGAGTATTTATTAAGTCATAATGTTGACCTCATGGTGACATTTACACACCATTTGCAGAAGATATTTGATTGCTTACCAATACCTCGTGTTGCGGAGGAGTTCAAGATTGATCCGACTTGGAAAGACTCAGTGAAGAATATAGTGGGAGCCTCGTACATTCACATCAGGCGCAGTATCCTACAGATGAAGTCTTTTAGTTATTATATTCTTAATAATGCAGCAAACAAGCTGAAATAACATTGAGTTGAGTTTTATATATCTCTTGATGACTGAATTTTCCGCCACGTGGATACTTACCTGCTAAATTAGTTGTAGTCTGGCATTTGTAGAATCCTCAATTGCTGTAGATGTCTATCTTGTTAAGAAAAAGCGTGATCACGATAATACTGATCTTGGATGCACAACTTGCAGTACTACTTGCTCTGAAGATTGTGTGTGCAGGTACTTAATTCTAATGTTTCACATATATGCATGTCATAATGAAATTTGATTTCCAATACTTGTTTAATTAACCTTTTTGTTTGATCGAGTAGGGTTCAGTGTATAAGCTGCTCAAAGGCCTGTCGCTGCTCAGAAATGTGCACCAATAGACCCTTCCGAAGAGAGAAAAAGATACGAGTCGTCAAGGTACAACTTACTGGTATCCCTTAGGATTTCTGGAATTTTCCCTTTTTTCCATTTGATCTAGCTTTTTCCTTACACTTTTCTTGATCCAAATGTCCTTTCGTTCATGCTTATGGTTACGTTGCCCTCAGACTGAACTTTGCGGCTGGGGGGTAGAGGCAGCTGAATCTATCAACAAAGGTGACTTTGTAATTGAGTATATTGGAGAAGGTAATTTCCTTATCTTTTTCTTAGATAGTGATAGTTTGTTCATACTGCCTTATTATTGAGATGCCTTACATCCTAGAAGGTCCACAAGCATTTATTTGTTTGTTTAAGCATTTCTCTGATACTGCTCTGGTTTCTAATAGGCAGGCCCTCTTACTAAAAACAGTAAGGGCTTTTGCCAAAGCAAGTTCCAACTTTTTAGTCATAAAAATCCGATTAGTCTTCCTCTTCTCCCACTCTCTCTTTCTAGCCAAAACCAGTTGTCACCACCAAACATCACTATGCTTTCTTGTCACTCGTCTAAGGCAAATAAAAATTGTGAGGAAACTGACATATGATTTCCTTGGAAATCTCCAATGCGGTGTGCAAAATTGGAGTAACAAGTTTGGAAAGAAATATTCTGATCGCATTGGTGGTGGTTATATATTACTGTAATAAGCTAGGTGACTTTCAGGGCTTAATATTGCTATAAAAATGGAATCTTGGTATGTAGATGGAGTAGATCTAACCTTTTATTTGTTTGACCATTTCATCCTTTTGGACCTTTCATATGATTGATTTGGTTGACAAAAGTGGTCGTGGTGGGAGGTAGAGGTGGTCGCTGGTGGGATGGGGGTAAGGCGGTACCGTTTCTCTAGTGGTTATAGATGGAGAAGTAAAAAGAAGGATTTCAGGACCCTAGTTGGTTATAGTGGTTATATATTACTGTAATAAGCTAGGTGACTTTCAGGGCTTAATATTGCTATAAAAATGGAATCTTGGTATGTAGATGGAGTAGATCTAACCTTTTATTTGTTTGACCTTTTCATCCTTTTGGACCTTGCATATGATTGATTTGGTTGACAAAAGTGGTCGTGGTGGGAGGTAGAGGTGGTCGCTGGTGGGATGGGGGTAAGGCGGTACCGTTTCTCTAGTGGTTATAGATGGAGACGTAAAAAGAAGGATTTCAGGACCCTAGTTGGACGTTTGAAACTAAAGGGCTCGGTGATCGTCATTTTCAGAAACTGGCAATGGGTTTTGTGGCCCTACTGTGTTGTCTCTTGAAGAGGGTGACAATAGCCATGGTTGATCTGGGTTCTTACCCCTGTAGCTTTTTGTTTCTGTCTTGGTTTTTGGCCGTTAGAGAGACTGGAAGACGGACCGGTAAGAGGCACTTTTGTTGATATTAGTTTAGTTGCTTTGGCTAAAGCATTTATCTCTGTCGCAATAGAGGTTGCCTTCATAAAACATGATTAAGTATACGGTATACCTGTGTTTCTACCGATTACATACATCCGCCTGCATATTAAGTATATTAGTTGTCTGGTACAACCCCACCTTCTTACTTTCCTTACACGAGGAAGCATCTAGTTGTCGAACCGGCTGGGAGTGTTTTTCCTTAAGTGATGAGCATGAAAGGACGAATGATTGACTTGGATTTCAGAGTCGAGCAACAGCTTGTTAGGAATTGACTCTCTAACATACTGTAGACACAGGGATGCTTGAGTTGTAGAATGCTAGGAGTTGTGTTCATGGATGTCGGTAAATCCTGTTTTCTAACATGATGTACTAGGCTTTGTAGAAAGAAAAAGAGTGTACAGGCTCTTCGGATGGGTTTTTGGAGCCCTTGGGATAGTTTAAGTCCTGAATGTCTAACAGTTAACAGAGTTGGGGAGACCTGTCAAGCTTTAGGATGGGTTGCGCCCCTTTCTTTTGGCGCTTTATAACATACCTTTGCTTGTTAAAGAAAAAACTTACTTTAATGAGTTTGCTTTAAACTAAGTATTTCTTGGCTGTCAGAGCTCAGCTCCATCAACAGATTGTCAAGTTCAGCTTCATGAGCAGATAATCTTGGATTGGAATGCCATTATCACAATCTCGATAATGAGCTTTGCAATTGAAAGATTATAAGGGGAGGACATACTCGTATATCTAATGCCTTGTTTAGATAGCATTTCATCGTTTTCATTGTTGTGTTCTCAGCAAAATTTTTGTTTGTTTGCAATTTCTAAATTCTGCTTTGGAAAGCACCAAATTCAGGACAAGAGAGTTCCTTACATTTAGACACACACCTGACACCACAGATAATATCCACCCTTCTTTGAATTGAGCGCACTCATTTAGACTGTCGGAAAATCATACCCAAATTGCTTATTTCCATACTTTTTGGCATGCTTTGTGAGTCTATCGGTTTTTATTGACTATTTTCTGTTTCTTTCAGTTATAAATGATGCTTTATGTGAACAACGGCTATGGGACATGAAGCATAGAGGCCTTCAGAACTTTTACATGTGTGAAATTCGGAAAGATTTTACAATCGATGCAACTTTCAAGGGGAATGTTTCACGTTTTCTGAACCATAGTTGCAATCCTAACTGTAACCTTGAAAAATGGTTAGTATCACAAACTTTTATTTGCTTTCTTTCTGTTTATAGATGTAAGAGCTTGCTGGAAAAGGGTTTTCAGTTTCAAATGAAGCGATTTTCTTTCATTCTTTATCAACTATAGTAGTCTTCTCCTTTCCCGTCCTTCCCTATATACCAATTAACATGATGCCCGGACATTATAATGGAATTGGTGCTACAGTCTTATTTTCCTCTGTCCTTGCTATATATAAAGGAGGTTGTTAGACCTGAATATTCACCAATACATTGAAATCTTCTGTTATGATACTTCATAACTTCCTTAATTATAGGTCATAATGTAAGCTATCATTTCACTAGCGAGCTATGGTTTATGTACGATATGCTGAATTAAGCTCTGCTGGATGAGTATTTTTCCTTGCATGGTAAAAGAAGTCGTGGTGCATGGATGAGGGAGGACCATTAGCACCACGGAACTTGCTCCTTGGCTTTTGATTTCCATGTGGCTTCATATTGTTCTGTTTCCTTCTTCAGTTTCTGGTGCTTGATGTGACATCAGCATTGACTTTTATTTCTCAAGTGTGGACAACTTGTGGACCATTACCAGGGAAAATGCTCCTTAGCTTCTATATTTTTGGGGGTGAAGTCATATTGTTCCATTTCCTTCTTCAGTTTCTGGTGTTTCATGTAATATCAAGTTGCTATAGAGATCGTAGCTTGGAGTTCCTATCTATAAACGTACAGCAGGCCTTCCAACTATTCTGGGGACTCTACCAAGTCTTTCTCCTTGTCTGTTAATTTGAAGGATGTCCTTCATTTGACGTGGATTTGCGGGTCTCTAGTTTTCCATTTGTAATATTCTTTTGCTATGTACTCCTACTAGTGCACTAAAAGCTTATTCTAATAAATGTGAAAAGACTTTGTTACACTCCTGTGCTTATGTTCCAACCATTAATATGCCCGTTTACCTTTTCCTTGTAAAGGCAAGTTGAAGGGGAGACTCGGGTAGGTGTCTTTGCTGCTCAGTGTATTAAAGCTGGAGAGCCATTAACTTATGACTACCGGTAAGTTGATTTAATTGTTTGATTTTGATTGTTGTTTTCGGTTTGTAAAGTCTTGGTTTCTGTAACTCTTCTGCCATGTACTTCTCGAGTGGGAGAAAAGCTGATGTTTCTTTTTTTTTTGTACTTTTCTGTTTTTACGTGTATATTGTAAATGTTGATCAACAAAGAGGGGACTCAAAATTTACCCTCCCTGGGTGACGCATATCGCATGACCTTTAAAGCTAAAACAAGAGCGCATTCAACTCTTAGGCATGATATTTCCATAAGGTTGCCTTACTCCAGAAGGTCACTCTTGTAAATGGATGCATGAAGAAAAGTTAAGGCAACTAAACGAATATAGACCTTAAGCCTAGTTCTATGAAACCCAACGTATGGATGAAAGAGATGGAGAAATGGGCATTACCGTAAACATATCATTAATTTAGCCGCTCGCATAAATTCGCCAGAGCACAATACGTCAATTGGTTAGCTACAAGGTTTAAGGCATATACAGAAAAGATAATGCAGTTAGATACTTGTACCTGTCTCTCTATCTACCGACTTAATATGAGATGTTTTGATACTGTTGTTTTGATATATCCACATGTAATATATGTATCCAAAATTTTGCGTAGTCCAGAAAGATTTTTTTCAATTTTTAAAACTGAAAAAAAAAGAGGCAAAAAAAGAGTGTCAAACCTACCCTTACAGTTACAATTTCTTATGCAGTGTGGATTTTTTACAAAAATTTATACCTTGTTAATTAAAAGGATGTTTCATTCTGCAGAATTTGTCCCTTCCAATAGCATGATGTACATTATCTTTTGGCAGTTTAAGCTTTTAAAGCATATTGTCATAATGGGCCTGGTCTGCAACGTCACAGACTAATGCACTGGGCTTTGTGCCTACCATGGCCGCCCCCTCCCCCTCCCCTCCCACAGTGGTGGGGTGTGGTGGATGGTTGATTTATTGGAGTGACATAAGTTTGATATGGATGTTAGACCACCGGGGGCAATAGGCAGTGTGTTTGAACCATCTTCGTTGGTGAGCTTTAGGGGAGTGTGTAATGAAGCCATAAAGAGTCTCCGTAGCATGTGGGTTGCTTCCCTAAGCTGGGATTCAAGGGACTGATGTCATCCCTTTTGTCAGGGCGCAAGGGATTGGGCATGGTAGCTCACAGACTCTTGTGGCGGCACCAGCTCAAGGGTTGCGCGCTAGGGATATATGCAGTGGAAGCACAGAACATACCTGGTGAGTAATGCCACAACTTGATGCACTGGGCTTTACACTCGAACATAGATGGATCTATTGGGAGAAGGGCCTGGGCCTCATTATGTAGCGCACCTTATCTATCAGAGAATGTCCCTGGGCCAGTGATCATATGATAACTTGACATTGTTTCGGTGTTTGACAAGCTCCTGGGTTAAAAGTCTCCTTGCTTAAGCCCTTTATGATTTTAGAGCAGATCATAACTTAGTACTTATTTCATTACTTCCACCCAAAAAAGAAAAAAAAAGATAATAATGTGGTAGGCATGATCGGTAACATATTAAGTACATAGTTGTCAAAGTGGTTAGGCAGAGCCTACATCTTGGCAGTTCAACCGCCAACGCAAGCCACCTAAGTTCCTGGCATGAACCCCCCAACTAGGCGTATCTTTGAAATGTTGAAAATGTTGGGCGTAAACTTGTAAATATAGAAGCTGTTGGGTAAAATAAATATTTCAAGGCTCGAAATGTAACTTTTGACATGTTTCATGGTCTCTAAAAGGTTTTAGTTGATCGGCTGACCCGTGATTGCCTAGGCGATTTGGCTTTACTGGTCACTAAGGCAGTCATAACTATGTGAGATTGTGCAGGAACTAGGAAGCATGGCTGGTTTGTTTTGTGCCATATATTACTCTCTGAATGCATATATTTGTACGAGCAGTACTTCTGAATCAGCAATGCATTTTACTTTTAAAGACTTAGGAGTGACAAGATATTCGACTTTGTAGATTTGTGCAATTCGGCCCAGAGGTGAAGTGCCACTGTGGCGCTTCAAACTGTCAAGGTTACCTTGGGACCAGAAGGAAGATAGTGAAGACAGTACATTCTTGGGGCTCAAAACGCAAGAGATCAGCAATTGCGTTCACAGGAGTTATTACCGTGTGATTTGGACCGATAATTTTATTTTCTTGCAACAGAATAAGGTATTTATGTTGTATCCTGTTTTTACAAATGAGGTAATTTGAAGAAGAAAGAAATAAAGCAGATAGCAAAGAGAGAAGATACAATTTTACACATTAATGTATCAGTTAACAATGATCAAAAATAAAGTTTTTCAATTACACCCCCTTATATATCTCTCTATCTTTCATGTTTTGAGTTTACTTTCGTGTTAATTGACGACCATGAATATCTAAAGGGTTGAGGACTGAGATTTTAAGCCGATCAATCCTTGCCTGGTAAGTAACAGATTAATTGTTCATTTAGGTTGCTTTGAATACTGCTCAATGCTAGTTCTGGACGAAGAGTCTCCAATTCACCGGCTAAGGTTGTAATGGACATAAACAAGGTCATGACTATGCTTCTGATGTTCGCATATGTTTCTTCTCTCTGAGTGGATATGCTCAAAAATGTTCTAGTTCCTTTCATAACCTGGAGAAGTATACATTTAACCAAGTACGCAAAAGCATTGTTACCATTCATCTTCAAATAGACAACAAAACCACAAAAAAAAATCGAATTTTAAGGTACACATAATCTCCAAAGTACTGAAATTAGTGTAGCTCCTAAGAAGGCAACCACACTTACTTTGGAGGCATCGCCGAGCGGCTAGCTTTAGTAGATCTACCTCCGTACCGTATATCTGATCTTCTTCAGCTCACTTGTCAACTTGCTACCCAATATAGGGTTTCCATGCGCATACTTTTCAATAACATCAAGGAGCCCAGTAGCAGTAGTTTGTCTATCGCATTTATGCAGGGTAAAGCCAATAAAATAGCATGCTGCTTTGAAGATTATTCCTCAGTTGACTGTCCGATTGACACTATTTATAGCCACTAAAGTTAATGGCTTGTCTTTAACTAACTGTCACTCCCATTTTCTACTTGGTTATTTGCAAAAGGAGATGATAATAATAGTTTAGGAAGTTATTTTCTTTACTTATGTGTTCCTATTGTTCAGGAATACGTGTAGTTAGTTTCTCGAGTATCAATTACCTCTTTGTTAGGATAAGTTAGGAAGCTATTCTCAAAGTAGTGTGTAGTTTTTTTTAGTGTGGTTATTATTTTCTCTGTTTAGTTTCTAGTAAAAATAATAGATGCAAGACTTGAAAAAAAGACAACTCAGACAAATCAAGTGACTTCAAGTCATTTTTTTTTAGAGGCTTAGACTTATTGTACCGTGCAAACAGTGACCATTATTTTAAAGCTTTCATTCTCTTTTTTCGGCGCCCAACCTTTTTAGGTTTAACTTAGGGTCTGTTTGGTATGGCTTTCAGTTTTCAGTTTTTTTTCTAAAAAAAAGAGAAGAGCTTTGGTTTTTTTTTTTTCACCAGTTTAAAAAACTGGTGGCTGTTTGACAGAGTTTATTTTTTCAAAAAACAGAAAAGAGCAAGTGTTTGACAGGACAACTCTTTGGGTTTATTTTTTTTTAATATACATTTTTATATAATTAAACATTATTAAAGGTAATTAAGCAACTATATTACAATATCTTACAAATAATTAAACATAATTATTTAATTATGTTTAATTAAATAATTAAGTTTGACCACCGACGCCAAGACCACCGGATCTCCGGCGATGTGCCTGTGGTCTTGGCGAATTTTTGTGCAAATTCGCAAATTTTTACAATTACACCTTGACAAAAAATCATTTGTCACCTTTTCTATCGAATGTGTACAATATAACTACGATAAAATTATATGACTGTTTAATCGTTAAAATTTTGACTTTTATACTTGCAAAATTTGTAACTCATAAAATTAAATAAAATACCCCACCTAATTCAGCTCTACCCCAGCACCACACCTAATTCAAACCCTAGCTCTACCCTCACCTAATTCAAACACCACAAGTCTTAGCACCACACAATGGCGGCGGCAACGGCCACACAATGGTCCTCAGCCTCATCAACAAGGGCTCCGCGCCCTGCGGAAGAAGCAGAATCGCATCACCCAGATGGAAGAGACTGTGTCCCAGGGCAAGCCCATCAACAAGGAGCAAGAGGAAACCTTAAAGTCCAAGCCCTCCATCCTCGCCGCCATCGATGAGCTCGAGAAGCTCCGTCAGCCCCTCTCCGCTGCCGTCGCCGAAGAAACCCAGCTCGCCCTCGAACGCCACACCCCCACCCAAAACCCACCAACCCCAGAAACCCTAGAGAAACAAGCTGATGATGACGTGATTGGGGATCTGTTGAACCTGCTCTATTTTGGGACCATGTTTGATGTCAAGCCGGTGGTAGGGCTTTCGGACGGAGGGGGCGAGAGAGAGAAGAAAGAGAGAGATGAAGGAATTGTTAAAAAGTGGGTTTTATACCCAGCTCGAAAATGGGGATTGTTATGGCTAGTGAGGCTCGAATGGGAGACCTCATTAAAGTGCCTGAAGCCTCCGCGTGAAAAGAGAAGAAGAAAAGAGCTTTGAGCTCTTTTTAAAAATGGCCACCAATTTTTGATCTCTTGGGCTTTTTTTAAAAAGAGAAGCCAACCAAACAGCAAGCTTTTATGGGCTTTTGCAAAAAAAAAGAGAAGAGGGTCAAAAAAGAGCAAAAAAAAAGCCTGTCAAACGGCCCCTTAGTTTTTCGTTTTCAAGACTCAGCAAGAGGCGCAAGAGAGCTTGCACATTAATTGAGAGTTCGCATGCCCACGCAAGCACCCAGCGGGAGTCGAGGGTTTTCAAATTGGGATCCACTCTCTTCCTCCTCCTATGGAACCTCTTAAATATCTAATTCTTAACAGATTGGACAACATTATACAAATAGCGCCCATAGCTGGCGTATTATATTATTTATTAGTGTCAACCAGTCTTAGAACACGAATTAAAGGTTATGTCAATTCGACTATAGCTCCACATTCTCTCCAAAACGCCAAGTCTAGCACCTTATCAATAAATTTCTTTCCCTTATATTACTTACTTAATACAACTTGCCAATATCAGTAAACATGAAAGTAAGACAGTGAGTTGCACAAGTAGACCAATCAAGCGCGGGAAACTCAAGCTCTAATTTTCTCCTAGCAACAACTTATGTAGTTATCTGCATTGTCCGTCACGATATGCGCTACATTTTTAACTCCAAAAAATAAAATTACTTGCCTATACAACTTCTGCAACGTACATATCGGCTGTCAGACTTTTAAAAAATGGAATCGTACCTTTAGGGCGATACACCAAAAAGTTGATAATTCTTCTCCTATTTTGCGTTATCCACCCATCTGACATGATTGTACGGTCGGCTTCCCTCCATCTAGCACAATAACTCTCAACAAACCTCCTAACTTCTTCAACATTATTTTATTTCCTAATAAAAAGCCCCGGAGATCATGAAATCCTAATATCAAACTTTTTCCTTGGCCCCCTTTTTCTTAATTGTCTGCCATGCACTGTTTAAGAGTAGGTTGGTCCGAAGGTGTAGTCCTTGACTAAAAATACTGCCCTATTGTTTTTGCTTTCTTGTTTGTGGTAGCGTTATTCCCTTCACATTTACTCCCTTCGCTAGAGCTCCCATTCGCCTTAGGACTAGAAGGCGGCACAGATTTCTCTTAAACATCGTCGTCTTGTTCAAATCCTACGCCATATGGATGATGCTTGTCAAATGATTCTTGCGTCTTCCTTTTCTTACTGTCCAAGTGTTGGATTCACTACAAGAAAACAGGGTTTTAGCGACGGGGTAATCCGTCGCTAAAAGCCAAAAATCCATCTCTAAAAGAATTAGCGACGGATTCACCGTCGCTAAATATCCCTCGTATAAAAGCCCGTCACTAATAGTTTAGCGACGGAATTTTTAAATCCGTCGCTAAATATGTCATTTTTACCGACGGATTTATTTTAATTAGCGACGGATATTCCGTCGTGAATTATATTCTTTAGAGACGGATTTATATTTTTGAGACGGAATATTCCGTCGCTAAAAAACTTATTTAGCGACGGAATATTCCGTCGCTAAAAAACTTATTTAGCGACGGAATATTCCGTCGCTAAATAACTGATTGTAGGAATACTTTAGCGACGGAATTAATCCGTCGCCAAAAGTCAATTTTTTTTAAAATTTTTCAATTACCCAAACCTGTAATACAATTTTCAAATCTCAACAACAACGCGCAATAATCAATACAGAAAGAAATATATATAATCAATTATAAAAAAAATTTATAATAAAAAAATTCATATATGTACAAGCCGGGAACCGGATATAGCCGGTTAGGAGAGGGGAGAAGAGTACAAGGCGGGCACGGGGGAGGGGGGAAGCTAGGAACGGGCACGGGAAGGGGCTCATCAGGGGTTCCCGAGTCCCGGATCTGGATCCTGCTGATCCGGGGCCGGGGCGGCCTGTCCAGCAGTGCCCTGCTCCCTGATCATCCGGCACACCACTGTAGCAATGCGCTGGATCTCCTCGTCGTCCAACTGAGGCCGAGGAGCCGGTGTCTGTGGAGGGGCAGCAGGGGGTGAGGACGCTCCTATCACGGCACGAGCAGTCGTGCTAGGCAGGCCGCGTATGCGGCCTTTCGGCCGATTCACGACCTCCGGCGTATCCAGCCATCGCTTCAACCCCCCAGTACTCGCAGCCGTACTAGTGGACGCTGATGGCTGTCCGGACTGCTGCTCGGACCCCCTTAGCTGTTCATACGAGGCCTGCAAAAATAGTGGTTTAACGATATGTTAGGGCATTAATTAACGAAACAGACATTGAGGATAGAAAGAAAAAACATTAACTTAAATAAATTGACTCACATCGATCCGCCGGGCAATATCTGAAATATAGTCGCCCGCCCGGTGCGTCTCGTCCTTGTCCTTCTTCCGCACGTGCGTCTGATTATACGTCAGAGCTACGACCTCATCGTCCTCCAGATCCGGGTGCTCGACCGCGTTCTTGTGTCGGACGATGTCGTGTGGCACCGACCCCCCCGTGTGCGTCGGATCTTTGTTCTGTCTGTTCTCAGTCCCGCTCTTACTCTTGGCGTCCCAACCTGGATCCGTAGCCCACCGATCTATCATCTCCCCCATACACGGTGAGATATCCAATGTGGGGGATATCTCGCCATGTCCGTCATCGGGGCACCCGCGGGCAGCGCCTTCTTCGCCCGGTCCCGTGCATCGTGGAGCCATCGGCGGTAATTCTTGCCGATGTAGGCAAAGAAAGCCTGCTGCCCCAGTACCTGCTGCTGAGGCGTGTCAAACGTGAACCCCTCCTGTAAGGCATTCAATAACACAAATTAACAACATAAAACAAACTGTAATTTAACATTTACTAACGCTGAAAAAAATACTTCACCGTACCAGCCACTCCTCCCATAGGGCCTCCCTCGCAGCGGCATCCCAGTCCTTCCAGTACAGGCGTGGCTCGAAGAATCGGCCCTTCACAAGAACGCCGATCTTCGTCCTCGCAATATTCTCCAGGATCCTGCCAAAGAAGTAATTAAATTAATTAATACAGTTCAAATATAAATTAACACCCCAAAATTTTAAACATAAGGCATGAGGTGATATTTTTAGTACTTACAGGCCCTCCTGCGTGAGCGTAACTCTCTGTTTACGCTGGGGGTCGATGCGTACCCCGCGTGTCGGACCACGGCCTCGTCGAGATCCTACAAAACACAGACATTAATACAGTTCAAATATAAGGCTAGCGAAAATGTACGAAACACCGTTATCAACTATACCTGAGGTAGAACCCACGGAAGATGGAGAATGCACGCGCGTGTGGGATGAATCTGCGTCGGGCCGACGGCTCGAGCTGGGGCTGGGGCGACGGTGACGGCAACGGCTGGGGCTGGGCCCCCGATGGCTGTTCGCGATCACTCTGTGCCTCGTCATCAGTAGGCAATGACGAGGTGGGACTAACCGGGGAGGAAGCAGCTCGGCGTCCAGCCCGGCCACGAATAGCCCGTATCCTATCCATATCTGACTTCATATAGATTATATACAAAGACATTAACACGTGAAAAATAATAATTTAGGCATAAATCATCATCAGCACTATATATATATATATATATATATATATATATATATATATATATATATATATATATATATATATATATATATATATATATATATATATATATATATATGATGATGTATGCATTATATATATATATATATATATATATATATATATATATATATATATATATATATATATATATGGACGGTGATCCATTGCTAGCGCTAGCAGCGCTAGCACCGTCCGCTATATAATGTAGCGGACGGCCAATCGTCCGCTACATTATGTAGCGGACGGCCAAACAGCGCTAGCAACAGTGCTAGCGCTAGCAATGGATCACGATCCTATATATATATATATATATATATATATATATATATATATATATATATATATATATATATATATATATATATATATATATATATATATATATGAACGGATGTGCAAAAACACATCAATAAACACCAAGTTCTAAAATGTTACTACATTTTTCCCGTGATGTTACAACATTACAAGTCAATCATTTTCAGTTTGCGAATCATCTTCATCACTTTCGTCGTCGCCCTCTTCTTCGTGGGACTCGTCGTCCTCTTCATCTTCTAATTCATCCTCTTCATCAGTAGACTCGGTCACATCATCTCCAACACTTTCAACATCTTCCGCGTCATCATCTACGACTTCTTCTCCCACAAGAAGTGTTGTTGGAAGAGGAAGATCGTCCTCCTCGTTGTTGACCTCAACAGGGAACAAGACACGTGGTTGGTCGGCTTGAAAGGAGTCTAGCTCACTGTCATATGTCACGGGCAATTTCTTGGACTTGATAGTTGTATACCAATGAGATTTGGGATTGGCGACGTCCTCCGCGTAAAAGACTTGTACAGCTTGACTAGCAAACACAAAGGGCTCGTCTGATGCAAGTCTTGACTTGACATTGACATCTACAATCCCTTGAGAGCTAACACGGATTCCTCTACTGCATGTGACATCGAACCACGTACACTTGAACATTACCAGGCAGTTTTGGGAACCCAAATATGTTAGCTCAACAATCTCATCTAGCTCTCCGTAAAAATCCATGCAATTCTCGGCATAACAGTCGCCGTTGACCAAGACTCCACTGTTTTGGGTTTGTTTTGTTCGGTCATCATCTTTTACGTTAAACCTAAACCCGTTGATGATATAGCCTCCGTAACAGGATGTTTGTTTGTTAGGGCCTTCGGCTAGTAATTTCAAGCATGAGGCCACTGGTCTATCCATTGACTGAACCTATTGTAGATGACGGTAAAAATTAAGGATAAATCAGTATACTAATTGGCCACAGAACTGTATATAACACATAATATAATCTCGTTAAACAATCTTACACGAATTTTGAACCACTGTACAAATTGTGATTTTCGATGAGATTCAAGTCCAGCGGGATCAGTGATTAAGGATTCCGCATCGAACTCACTGCAAACCAATATAGTTGACTCACTTAACACACACTTTCAATTATGTACAACAATGTAAGTGAATTAAGACTTTAACTTACTCAACGAATGCCGAAACTTCATCGCAATTTAGAAGGGCATATATTGTTGCAGCACTGTACTCTTCATCCGTTAGCCATCGAGTATACGTTCGGCCGAACGGACTCCCTGGCTGCTTGAATATTGACAATTGCCCTTCCAAATTAGTGCTTGATCCGGGGTCATTTCGGCCTAGTTGATTTAACCTCGTACCAACATTAGGCCCGAAATATTGACTACAAAAGTTTACAAGTTCTTCCATTACGTAAGCCTCCGCAATTGAGCCTTCAACCCGAGCCTTATTACGGACTTTTTTCTTTAAATGGAACATGAACCTAGAAGTTTAGCGAATCGAGTTAGGTGGAATATCAATGATAACAGATGTCGCATTAAGTGTAAACGAACAACTATAACAATTTAAGGATTACCTCTCGAAGGGATACATCCACCGATATTGCACGGGTCCACCCATCTTAGCTTCATATGCCAAGTGAACAGGCAGATGCTCCATTGAATCAAAGAACGAAGGTGGGAAGATTTTCTCCAGCTTGCAAATCGTCACCACAATGTTCTTCTCAAGCACTTCCATGTTACTCACCCGGATCGTAGAAGAGCATATATCTCGAAAGAAATGAGATAATTCAGTCAAAGTCTCGCAAACAACCCGTGGCAACAGTCCCCGGAAGGCAATAGGAATGAATCTCTCCATGAATACGTGGCAGTCGTGACTCTTCATCCCTTGGAACTTGCATTCCGATACATTGCAACAACGAGATATGTTGGACGCAAACCCATCCGGAAGCTTCAAATTCTTAACCCACTGACAGACCTTCTCCACTTGTTTCTTGTCTAGACAGTAAGGTGCTTTCGGAAGTATGGTCCTCCCACTGACTGTCCGAGGATGCAATTCACGGCGTACACCCAACTGTTGTAGATCCCTTCTCGCTTTAAGGTGATCTTTCGATTTGCCCTTGACATTCATCACTGTGTTGAACACATTATCAAAAACGTTCTTCTCAATATGCATCACATCCATGTTGTTTCGGATAACGAGCGTCCTCCAGTAGGCTAACTCCCAGAAGATACAAAATTTTCTCCAGTTGTGCTCTTTCCCGAACCCTGCAATCTTCCGATCCGGCACACCCTTACCGTGTGGTATGTCAGTATCAAGTGCCTCCAGGTGTGAGAGTACTTCTTCACCAGATGGGTAGTCCAGTGTGACAACCTCACGCTCGATTGTCCCGTCAAATTTATCCTTCTGCCTACGAAACTGATGGCCCGGTGGCAAAAGCTTACGGTGACATCCGAACCACGAGGCCTTTCCGCCGTGCTTTAACGTATGACCGGGGTTCACGCCCATACAAGCAGGGCATGCTAGCTTCCCATGTGTGCTCCAGCCACACGTCATTCCCAATGCGGGGAAATCATGTATAGTCCACATCAAAGCAGCCCTCATCTGAAAATTTTGTTTAAGGGATGCATCATATGTTTCGACTCCATGATTCCATAATTGTTTTAACTCATCAATCAACGGCCTTAAATACACATCTATGTCCTTATCGGGACTCTTCGGCCCCGGAATAAGCAACGACAAGAACATATACGGCTTCTTCATGCACATGCCTGGTGGAAGGTTGTAAGGGACAATAATAACAGGCCAACAGGAGTAAGGCGTGGTAGACTGACCGAAAGGGTTGAACCCATCGGTTGCCAGACCAAGTCTAACATTCTGAACTTCCTGAGCAAAGACTGGATGCCTGCGGTCAAACTCCTTCCACGCCTCTCCATCAGCTGGGTGTGTCAGCACATCGGCATCGTTGCTGCGAGTCTCACGGTGAGCCCTCATATGTTCAGCTGTACTGGAGGAGTAGTACATTCTCTGAAGCCGTGGTGTGACCGGGAAATATCGCAATATCTTCCATGCAATGTTTTTCTTCTTCCCTTTGTCCGGTTTGTACCTCGAATGATCACATACCGGACATAATGACAAATCCTTATTCTCTTTCCAGAATAATACACAATCGTTATTGCACGCATCTATCCGGTCATAGCTCAACCCAAGTTTCCTCATCATCTTCTTCGCGTCATAGTACGACGGCGGTAGCTTTTCACTTTCGGGCAGTATTTCTTTGATGAAGGTAACAAACTCGTTAAAACCTTTCTCACTCAGCCCGTGGTCTGATTTCAACTGTAATAACCTACTAACCGCAGACAGCCGTGTGTGTTTCGGAGCTCCATCCCACAGCGGCTCTTCCGCAGCTCTCAACAACTCATAAAACTGATGAGCCCCCTCGTTCGGCGGTTGTGGACTGTCGTTACCCCAGTCAACATTAGCATGCCCAGCATCCATAATCATATCTCGGAAATCATATCGTGCCTCCTCCCTAACTTCAGTTTGACTAGCCAGGTTGGACGACAATACTATCGTTTCCCCGTGCTGCGTCCACCTTGTGTATCCACCCATAAAACCGTACCGACGAAGATGCCATTTTACTTCAATTCTTTTTCTCCAGTGCAACAACTCACATCTACCGCACGGACACCTTATCTTATCAAGGTCAACATGTGCAGGATGCGCATAAGCGAAGTCGAGAAATTCGTCAACGCGACACTCAAAATCTTCAGCATTCTTCCTTTTCATCCAACTTCGATCGACTGACATGACGACTGAATTATCGTACTGTATACCACCTTCAATAATGACCAGTGATTAGGCATTGCCGATGTAAATATCAATGCATGAATGTTACAACATGTCTACATATTTCCCCTCCACTCTTGACACAGGTAGTGGTCCTATCCCATTCAGAAAAGCACATGTTTATAAAACAGTGAATAACTCATGCTTAGTCCGATGTCTGTGGAAAATTCGGCAGCACCTCCCCGCATTTCTCCAAGTACACCACATCGATTAGGTGTTCTAACATTCATCTAACCTTGCTCAGGAAGGTTTGACGGATGTTAGAACACCAGATCTGTATGCACCCAGAGAAACACACGAGAACGTGTACCAAATATCCACGACATAGAACATAAAGCATGAGTCAAAATACTGTTTTATAAACAATTAGCTTTTCCAAACTGTCCAAACTGGACATCCAAAGGCTCATTACAAGGCATTACCTTGTAATGAGTACCTTTGAACGGGAACTAAGGGTTTCTATGCATGCATGTGTTCAGAAATTGATAAGATATGCAAGAATCTTTCCGAAATATCAAAACTACAGAATGATCGTTGCATATGTTACCAATTCCACATTAAATAGAACTCGTTGGCAACGAGTTGAACCATCTCGTTGCCAATGGACTTCTCAAAACAACAATTAATATAAAGAAGGCAGGGTTTGTAAACAACGAGTAATTGAACCATCTCTGGGCAACATGGAGTAATTATGGGATGTACAAGGGCTAATTAGGGCTAACTGGGTTATTAGGGTTAATTACGATTATTAATTATAGCTGATTAGGGTTGATTAGGACTAATTAGGGTTATTTAGTCCTAATTAGGGTTTAATTGTGCCGAGTAGTGATGATTAGTCCTAATTAGGGCTAATTGGGCTTAATTGGGTTATGTTAGGGCTAATTAATGTTAATGAGGGATAGTTTCGGATAATTATAGCTGACTAGGGTTGATTATGGCTAATTAGAGTTATGTAGTCCTAATTAGGGTTTAATTGTGCCGAGTAGTGCTGATTAGTCCTAATTAGGGCTAATTAGGCTTAATTGGGTTATGTTAGGGCTAATTAATGTTAATGAGGGCTAGTTTCGGATAATTATAGCTAATTAGGGTTGATTAGGACTAATTAGGGTTATTTAGTCCTAATTAGGGTTTTGATGGTGCCGAGTAGTGTTGATTAGTCCTAACTAGCGCTAATTAGGCGTAATTGGGTTATGTTAGTGCACATTATGACTAATTAGGCTAACTACAATCAATATGCGCATAATTGGGTTCATTTGGGCTAATTTGGGGTAATTACAGCTAATTTGAATTTCATCAGGTTCTTAGGGTTAATTAAAACTAATTAGGCTCGTTGGAGCTAATTAGGGTTAATTGATTTACTAAAATATTGTTAATCAGGACTAATTAGGGGTAATTATAGCCAGCGCTGGAGCCACGATTAGATTCCAGGGGGTGCATGCTAAAAATGTCGCATTAACCTAACTAACCTAAATTTAATGCACATCCAACAACCTCAATTCCGACACCTCATATAGGGTGTCGATATGGTGTCCGATACGTGTCTGACACCTCCGGACACGTGTCCGACACATACCGACACGTGTCTGACGCCTTTGGACACGTGTCCGAAGCCTCCGGACACGTGTCCGACGCCCACCGACACACACCTCCAGACACATCGGCATACGTTAATTTGTTTTTTAAATGTCGGACACCGTCGATCAGACGTGCTGTCCGTGTCTGCGCTAACTAACAGGTATCTCAATCCAATTGGGTCCCATCCTCCGTCAACAATCTCAATTCCGACACCTCATATAGGGTGTCGATATGGTGTCCGATACGTGTCTGACACCTCCGGACACGTGTCCGACGCCTTTGGACACGTGTCTGAAGCCTCCGGACACGTGTCCGACGCCCACCGACACGCACCTCCAGACACATCGGCATACGTTAATTTGTTTTTTAAATGTCGGACACCGTCGATCAGACGTGCTGTCCATGTCTGCGCTAACTAACAGGTATCTCAATCCAATTGGGTCCCATCCTCCGTCAACAACCTCAATTCTCAATTCTCAAATGCTCAATGCAATAAAAATTAACAAAAACCACACATTCAATCCAATTGGGTCCCATCCTCCGTCAATAATCTCAATATCTCAAATGCTCAATGCACAATTAACAATCTAAAATCATCAATTAATAATCGCAATTACTTCAAATGCACAGCTAATAACCTAAAATCATCGATCAATAATCACAATTCTAAAACGCACAATTAACAACCTAAAATTATCAAACAAATGATCAATGTTCAAATGGGAAAAAAATGTTCAAAATTCACATATCCGATGCGCTTGAATTATTTCAATTTAGGGTTCGATTGTATTAGGGCATTCAATTTAGGGTTCAATTTAGGGTTCAATTACTTCAATTTAGGGTTCAATTAGGGGGTTCTATTGATTCAATTTAGGGTTCAGTTGATTTGAGGCATTCAATTTAGGGTTCAATTAGTTCAATTTAGGGTTCGGTTGGATTAGGGCATTCAATTTAGGGTTCAATTAGGGTTCGGTTAGATTGGGGCAATCAATTTAGGGTTTAATTAGGGGTTCAATTAGTTCAAATTAGGGTTCGATTCAATTAGGGCATTCAATTTAGGGTTCAATTACTTCAATTTAGGGTTCAATTAGGGGGTTTCATTGATTCAATTTAGGGTTCGGTTGATTTGAGGCATTCAATTTAGGGTTCAATTAGGGTTCGGTTAGATTGGGGCAATCAATTTAGGGTTTAATTAGGGATTCAATTAGTTTAATTTAGGGTTCAATTCAATTAGGACATTCAATTTAGGATTCAATTACTTCAATTTAGGGTTCAATTATGGGGCTCTATTGATTCAATTTAGGGTTTGGTTGATTTGAGGCATTCAATTTAGGGTTCAATTAGGGTTCGGTTAGATTGGGGCAATCAATTTAGGGTTTAATTAGGGGTTCAATTAGTTTAATTTAGAGTTCGATTCAATTAGGGCATTCAATTTAGGATTCAATTACTTCAATTTAGGGTTCAATTAGGGGGCTCTATTGATTCAATTTAGGGTTTGGTTGATTTGAGGCATTCAATTTAGGGTTCAATTAGGGTTCGGTTAGATTGGGGCAATCAATTTAGGGTTTAATTAGGGGTTCAATTAGTTTAATTTAGGGTTCGATTCAATTAGGGCATTCAATTTAGGATTTGCTTAGGGTTCAATTATGGTTCAATTACTTCAATTTAGTGGTCGGTTGAATTGAATAAACAATACAGAGGCTTTCTTATCCTGATGTCATGCAATGGCCCATAATCTATGACCTTTCAGCGTCACCATGATCTATATCGGTGTTACAGACTAACTACCGAATATGGTTTTCTTCCCTACCTCGTCAAGAATTAAGGAAAATTAGAGATAACAAGTTCAAGTTCTTCAATAAGCCAAGATCCGTCTGAACAACAAAGTGAATGACATCATAAATAATTCAGATAATTTAGGGCAATTGACAAATTAACAAAAAATTGAACCTAAATTGACATACAAATCTAAATAATTCAGATAATTTAGGGCATGTAACCTAAATTGAAGACAAATTAACAAAAAATTCAGATAATTTAGGGCAATTGACATACAAATCTCGAGGTGGGTACGACGGCGCCGGCGTTGGTGGTGCGGCGGCAGTGGTGGGTTTCCTTGCGCGGCGACAGTGGAGGCTTTGTGGCACGACCGGAGTGCAAGGCTTGGTGGCGCGGCGTCGGGTGGGGGACGGGAGTGTCGCCGGAGCTGGGTCGCCGTAGAGAAGGGTCGCCGGAGGTGAGAACGGCGGTGGGTGGGTGGGAGCAGAATTTCAGAGAGAGAACGGGGAGAGAGAAAGAAACCAGATCTGAATTTAAATGGAGGATCTTTAGCGACGGAATAAGACCGTCGCTAAAACTCCGTCGGTGAATGTCTTATTATAAAGACTTTTGCGACAGAATTTTTAGCGACGGTTTTATTCCGTCGTTTAAATAATTTAAAAAAAAAACTCAAAATTACTAATTTTATAAAAAATATTTAGCGACGGTAATTCCGTCGCTAAAAGTCCGCCGTTAAAACTCCGTTGCAAAATACTTTTACCGACGGTGTCTTCCGTCGGTAATAGTATTTTGCAACGGAGTTTTAACGACGGTATATTCCGTCGCTTAAAGACATGTTTAGCGACGTAATACCTTCCGTCGCTAAAACTCCGTCGCAAAATACATATTTTCTTGTGGTGATTCAATAGGATCCAATCCAATTACGTAGTCTAACAAGTCATACTAATGTCGACTATTTATTTGATTTGGACATTAATTAATTAAAATGGCTAAATAATATTGTGGGCCTATTTAATTTTAGTATCCAATTGACTAATTACTTGTGGTTTATAAGAGACTTATACACCTTAATCTCTGAACCTTGATGGACGGTTGAGATTTAGCAAGTTTATGATTGATCCCGCTACTATCTATATATAAATATCTTCTATTTTTTTTGAGGTCAGGGCATCATAATTTTTGGCTACTCCTTTGCCTCCTAAACTACTTAAGTGCCTTTTAGGCCTTTTGCACGTTAATTAGAATAGCTGAAACTCTATTCCATCATCAAGAATAGATAAAAGTAGTGAAGATCACTACCAAAGAGGACACGTTCACTTATGCATCTTTGCGTTCTTTCATCATCGGAATAAAACTCTGGGTAATTTATGACTTCCTTCAAGTCCAACGATTTTGAATGTTCTTATGTGTATGCTATTGTAAAATTCTAAAGGTCTTGATTATAGGATCAAGATGAATGAGAATCTAACATATGGTATCAGAGCCACATTAATCAATTGCATAAACATAGAATTTTTATTAAGATTCTGGATTTTTTGTGTGTGTTTATGTTTGAACGTTAGTGTAAAAAAGAAAATGGAAAAGAAAAACAAACCAGGCCGTGTGGCCTCTTTGGTTGGCCCGAAAGATTGGCCTAGAAGAAGGGCCTTGTGGCCTGTTGGTGGCCTATTAAATGGCCTAGCATAATTGGGCCTGAAGCCTTGCAATGGCCTGCTGTCTCGGCCCACCTGTAGCCTGGACTTGTTCAGAAGAAATGGCCTGGACTTTTTCATTTGGGCCTATGTGACAGAAGTGGGCAGCTTCGGCTGTAGCAATATTGGGGCTGTCACTAGGCTTTGCAAACTGGACTCTTTAACAGTCCATGCCTAGCAGTTTGGGCCTACCGATTTGGGCCATTTAACCTGCTCTTTCGGCCACTTAAAGTGGGCTATATTTGGGCATGTTTTCGCCACTTTAAAAAGGGGATTTTTTTTAAGAAGCGTTTCTGTATTTCAATTGGGCCTAGGGCTATATAGGAACTGAGTACGAGCCGAAGAGTGGTGTGTTCGAACTCGATTTGTATATTTTCAGAGACGGTTGAACTCGGCTCGTGTTCGCTTAGGAGCCAGCCATGAGTGTTTGAACTCCGCTCGAGTTCGTCAATGCACAACTCAGGCTCGGCGTGGCTCGCTGTCTAAAGAAGAAAACTGAATAAATGATTGGAGAAGCTGAAGAGGACGGATTTCTGTATCTTCACAAAGAACGGAGATTTGGAGTCGCAGAAGATCCTAGATCTGAGTCGGGGTGATGGGTGTGAGTGAGAGTCAGAAAGAGACGGTGTGTGTGTGTATTTATGTGGAGGAGACACACACCTGTGTATCTCCAATCTTTCATTCACCGGAGATGCGTGCGTCTGTGTAGGAATGAAAGATAGAGTAGAGAGTGGGAAGAAGTGTGTGAACTGTGTGTGAAGAAGAGGAAGAGAAGACAGAAAAAGGGATAGGCGGCTGGGGGGAAAAAGAATGAGTTAGGGTTTTCTAAAGATAAGAAGAGTTGGACTATACTTTTGGGCTTTTTATTCGCAGATTAATTTTATGGCTTGATCTACATGTATAAATTGTTTGGATATGTTATTGGACTTGGTTTAAGCAAATTAAGTTTAGGCCTCCATTCCATAAACATATATATATATATATATATATATATATATATATATATATATATATATATATATATATATATATATATATATATATGGAATATTGAGAACTATGTCACATCAAAAGAAGTAGTACAAACGTTAGGTACAACACCAAAACTAAAAACTAAACAAAAGAACGACAGTGGTTGACAGAACCAACCATAAACAGCTGAAAGAAAACAAAGAAAAGGCAGAGTTGATTGAGGTGTCAAAAATCGGGGAGTTGAGCTCTAGTATCCAAAGCGTCAGTTGAGGCAAAAGGAACAGCAGCCTGTACATGATCAAACCACTCCTGTTGAAAGCCAACCCTGTAACGTAAACCAAAAGTAGCCAAAGCTGAGGCCAGATTTAGAACTCGTTCTGTACCCCTCCCGACGTGCACTGAGTGCAAAAATCTGTGACTGGCTGCCGAAGCAAACTGTAAAGCCAAACACTGTACACGCTATGTAAACCCACAAGGTCGGAGATCACTGGCTGGAGATTGTGCAATGGCAAGTGCAGGGTCAAGCAATATAATAATATAAGAACAAGGCAGAGACGATAACCACTGAAAAACCAAAGTAAGTACATATGAGTCAATGTGTGTCATGTTAGGCGAGGAAAAGGAGGACACATATGAATCGATTGGCACCCAGCGTATATTAAACAGCACTAAACCCAGACCCCTTCTGTTATCTGCCTGTCTTTCCGTGGTCCCCACAACACAAGTAATTGGCGTAGCCTTCAAAAGACAGGAGCACTGGGAGAAGAAAAGAGGAAGGAGAGGAGGGGAGAAGTGTGTAAACTTGAGGATTGGATTAGGTATTAGTTTGCGCTGGGGTCTAGGAACTAGGGATTTGGTAAGCCTAGACTGGTAAATAGCAGAACCGTGAAGGTCCTAAAGAGACTGTTTAAATTTCCCTAGGATCAGAGAAGTAGAAAATGGAATGTGACGAACTATAAGCTCATTTTGTCCAAGACAAATATGCCAAAGCATAAAGGAGATACGAACAATGTACATGAGATCAAACGGTTTCCTATAGACAGGCTTAGAGAACCAGGAGCATAGCCATGCTCTAGAGGAGTCTATAATCACATCTGAGGACTCAGACTCTAGAAGCGCTTTCTTTCGAAGTTCCTTAACTACAGGGTAGTTAAGGAATAGATGTTCATGGGTTTCTGAGGTGAGATGACAAAGAGGACAGGAGTCTTCAAGGGGACAGTGTCATTTTAGGAGTTCGGAATATAAAGGGAGGCGATTGTGTAGAAATTGCCAAAGAAAGAATTTTAATTTAGCCGGAACAGACAGTTTCCACATACGTTTCTAGAGTTTGGAGGGGATATTAAGTGCTGAACTAGAAGAGGAGGGGGAGAGGCTGGTAAGGACTCGGTAAGCCGATGAGACAGAAAAGGTTTTATTTGAGGAAAAGACTGAAGCAGGCTCATCAACAGCAGAAAGGCTAAGATCTTGAGGCGAAGGATAGAAGTGGCCAGGTCAATGGGAAAGAGAGAAAGGACTCACTCCACATTCCAGGAGTGAGAATCTTGAGAAATTAGGTCAAAAACCTGCCAGTGACTATTGGAGGACGTGCAAAAAAGGACCAACTTACATGGCAGGAGTTAGGCAGCCACCAATCCATCCAAACGGATATGGACCTGCCATCGCCTATTTTCCATTGTATCCTTTGCTTTAGAACCCTCTGTCCAACTAGAAGACTTTTCCACACCCATGAACTACTATGAATTTGCTTGGCTTGAAGAAACGCTTGATGTTGAAAGTAGCGACCTCTGAGGACTTTGGCCGTTAAGCTTCGGGGCAAGGACCAGATTTTCCAAGCCTGTTTTGCTAGCAATGCACCATTGAAGGATCGGAAGTTATGGAAACCCAAACCACCCCTGGTGTTTGGGGAGGCACAAGATCGTCTAAGAGATCCAGTGGATAGATTTATGAGATGCTTCCCCTAACCACCAAAATCGTGCTAAGATTTGATCTAATTGATTATTAACATGAATCGGGAATTTGTAGACGGACATGTAATGAATCAAGATCGATGAAATGACTGACTGGATTAAAGTTGCTCTGCCGGCTTCGTTTAGAAGAAGACCTAACCAATGGGCACATCTGTCTTCGACCAGCTGGATAAGACCAGCAAAAATCACCTTTTTCTTTGTTGAGATGTCCAACTAGATTCCTAGGTACTTCCCAACAGAAGGCTTAGCAGAGAACGCTAGGACTGATTCAGTCTGATGCCTGACGCCCTCTGAAGCATTCGGACTAATGGTAAGGCCAGATTTGTTCCAGTTAATTTGTTGGCCCTATACCTGGCAGTAGTTGGAAATGATCGAATAGAGTTTTGAAACCTCCCTTTTAGGGTCATTTTTTACTTTAATGACAGAAAGATATCGTCTGCAAACATGAGATATGAGATCGCATGAGACGTTTTGCCCACCTTAATTCCCCACAATTCGACCAAAGTTTTCAGCTTCAAGAAGGGCAGCCGAAAGAACTTTCGAGCAGAGTATAAAGATTAGAGGCGAGAGTGGATCACCTTGCCTGATACCACGCTTAGGGGAAAAGTGAAGGGTCAGAGCTCCATTGAATAGGATGGAATAAGACACAGTTGACACACACTGCATGATGAGTCTGATCCAACGAGTTGGGAAGAGAGGTGCTTTTGCAAAACCAGTTCAAGGAAGTCCCAACGCAGGTGGTCAAAAGCCTTACTCATGTCCAGTTTAAGCGCTACAAGGACGGTGCTGCCTTTTTTCCATTTCATAACATTGTGAGTAAGTTCTTGTGCCAAAATAATGTTGTCGGTTATACATCGACCCGATAAAAAGGCGTTCTGATAGGGAGAGATAATGGAGCTGATGACTGGGGACAACCTGGAGACTAGGACTTTGGCAATGATTTTATAGACAATATTGCAGAGACTGATGGGACGAAAGTCCCTAAACATATATACATGTATATTTTCATAATTTTCCATCCTTTAAACATAAAAGTATGAATTTATTATATAAACGAGCCGTTTACGAACATATTCGTCAACACCTTGAAGTGTTCATACTCGACTCGTTTTATTACACGAGCTCTAGAATGCTGTTCATGTTCGCTTCGTATATTATACAAACGAACATGAACGAGCTTTGAAAGGAACAAATCATGAGCTGTTCTTGAATGACTTGGTTTATTTACGGTGCTAATTGGGCCCTAAATAAAATTGGCAAAGTCGCTTAATAGCATATCCCTGTGGAATTGCTTATTTGATATGTTATTAGCGATTACACACACACACACACACACACACACACACACACTAATACGGAGCACGTGCGTTGCACAAGGATGTGGTCAAGAGTAATTTTTCAAATGATATCATTAGCTTTTTTGGGATCAAAATAATAAAATTCGCTTCTGTTTATTTTTTTTCTAACTTTAGAAGAAATGTATATTTGATGTTCTTAATTATAATGAGTTCAGTGTTTGAAAATCTTCTTTGTGGGCTGCTGGATTGAAGAACATGTCTGATGGTGCTCCTGAAAAGAAGACCAAATGAAAAAAATTAAAAGAATGAATCTGCATCTTTATTTTTGTAATCTGTTAAATTGGTTCATAGTATACACTTAAGGTATGTAATTTTCAAGACCAGCTGGGGCTTTGCATTTCAAAGTACGAATGTTGTACATCATGCAAAGCTTTTGGCCTTCAACTGCAATAACTGAACATATTTTAAGATCTAATTGACGCCATATTCAAATCTCGTTCCACCATCATCACCCCTACTCCATTTTTGATGCATATATACCCTATTTTTTGTTCTTTTTCCTAACAGCTGATGCTTTGTATTTCAAAGTACGAATGTTGTACATCATGCAAAGCTTCTGCTCTTCAACTGTAATAACTGAACATATTTTAAGTTCTAATTGATGCCATATTCAAGTTTGCCCCCCCCCCCTCCATTATTTACCCTGTTTTTTGTTTTTTTTGCTTTTTTCCCCAATAGTTTTTTTGTTTATGGAGTGATTTTTCATGTATTTTAGTTTTTTTTTGTTTTTGTGTTTGTTTTAAATTGGTTAACTGTTGGCTAACCTAAATATGTACAATTTCTTATTACCCAATTCATTATCCAATATTTATTTCATTTCAACCAAATTTAAAAGGGGTACTAAAAGGATTTTTATATTGACTTTTTTTATCATACTTTTTATTTCCCAATATTTAGAATAGATTCATTGTATCTAATGTTCATTTAATTTCAACAAAATTTAAAAGGGAGTCATAAAAGGGTAGGTAAAAATGCTATTAATGTAATTAACGAAGGGACAATATCGTCCAGAAATGATTTACAACATTCACACTTTTATAAGTAGTAGTAGTAGTAATATATATATATATATATATATATATATATATATATATATATATATATATATATATATATATATATATATATATATATATATATATATATATATATATATATAGGGAGCTGATCCATTGCTCGTGCTGGCAACTTGGGTTAAGTTGCCAGCGCAATCTGACCTTCCACACGCGATCTGTGAACGACCCAGATATTTTTTTGTGCTTTGTTTTAAGTCCGTCCGCCACATAATGTAGCGAATATTAATTTGACAAGATTGCCCCTAACCCCGAATGTAAAGAAGCAAAAAAAAAAGTGCAATTATGTCGTCCGCTACATTATGTAGCGGACGACAGTATTGCATGCATCCTCATCCTCTTCCACCAGATCTAGTCCTTCTTATCTACTGTTTTCCTCTTCTATTGTCAAAACATTCTCTTCTTGTCGGATTCGCTATCGATCATTGGTAACTTGTCCGATTCGCTATCGATCATCGGTAACATCGCCGATTCATGTTCATACTAACTTGCAGTAGCTCGGCGGCATCAAGTTCCTTGGCCTGATTCTCCGTTCGGGTGCTTGAACAACAACTCCATCTCCTTCTCTTCACACTGCCAAGCACAGCCAATCGGTTGTGATATATGGCATACCAGATCTGTCACATTCAATTTGAAAAGAGTGAAATGAAGATGAGAGCAAAAAAGATAGGCTTAAACACATTCAATTTAAAAATAGCAAAAGAGTCAATTTTTGAGTCACAACACTGTTCTGAGTCGACTCTACGCCTCTGCTCTTCCATGCCATTTTAATACTCTAACTTCAAACGAAACCCATATCGAATCTTGAGCCAACCTTGTCAATATCGCAAATACAACAGATCCAGACCAGAGAGTTTTTCACTTGAACAACAATTAAATTGCATACCACTCTATAAACCAAGAAAAGGGTGAGTTCGTAAGTAATGGATGAAAGCTGCTCATCGAGAAGCACTCTGTCCAGCAGCCCATAGATCTGGGCGACGACAGAAAGCTGTTCATCAGGAAGCACTCTGTCCAGCAAAATTTATGTGAACATAGAGAACCAAAGATAGAAAAGGAAAAAAAAACACAGAGAGAGAGAGGCGGACATGGAACTCAACCTCTGTGCAATAGTTGTCCGCTAGATAATGTAGCAGACAACTGTATTGCACATTTTTTTTTTGCTTCTTTGCGTCTAGGGTTAGGGGCAATTTTGTCAAAAGTACCGTCCGCTACATTATGTGGCGAACGGAATTCAAAAAAATATAAAAAAATATCTGGGCCGTCCACGGATCGTGCGTGGACGGCAGATCACGCTGGCATCTTAACCCGAGTTGCCAGCGCGAGTAATGGATCAGCTCCCATATATATATGTATATATATATGGTTTATATTTTTGGGATACTAATGAATATAAAGTACCAATATTATTATTAATGTCAAGAATTAGTCTAAAATTACGAGATCACGTTAAAACCTTATGCCTCATTTGGTATATTTAGACTACTATATTGAACTGAAAATAATTAGTAGTTCTTACTTATTTGGCAGTAAGGGCCCAACGTAAGTTTATTGGCTTTAATAAGTTGAGATAATGATAAAAGCACTTCACATTACGCTTACTAATTAAAATATTAGTCAGCCCAACATAATATTATACTTTGAATTTTTAAGTAGAATGAAAGGAAATAATAAGCTGTGTGGGTCAAATTATTTTCTGCCCAAAGGTGATATAGTCCATGCTCATGTTGCTTCTAAATATTTTCAAATTGTTAAGCGTGAAAAAATACTTGTATATTAGCGAAAGACTATAAGTGCTATGTTAAATTTCCTTTGGAAAAAGTTTTGTGTATTTACCTTTTCCATACAAATAAATTATTTATCCTCAATTTATATTATTATTTTGATGAACTAACTATTTTCATCATATGGATTTTCGCTACTAACCTGCATGATTATTGTTATTATTTAGCATATAGTCCTGCTACAATTACTGACTATCTTTCCTCTATTGCATCTTTGAGCAGAACCAAGTTCAAAAAAATGGAAAGAGCAGATTAGCATGATTATTGGAGTTATGGATTTGAATTATGCTTTATGAGTTGACGCTCACGGCTGAAGGCTCTACTGAGCAAAAGGCAGTTTATGAAAAGTAAGAGCGTTCCAATTGCATATCCTTAATGATTTTGAAAGGCTCTATTTCGACTGAAATTCATAGAGCTATTCTTGACTCAGAAAATGCTAAAATATACCTTGCTCATATGGAAGATCAGTTACAGGGCTCTTCCAAAACACACACTACTACTCTTATCACTAAAATGGCTACAGTCAAGTATAATAGATCCAATGGTATTCATCAGCATATTTTACAGATGAATGATATGACTTCTCAACTAAAAGGCTTGGACATGAAAATATCTGAGGTTTTCTCGTGCACTTTATAATTAAGACTTCACTTCCTGCGTAGCAAGTCCTTCTAAGGTCAACTACAACATGCCAGAAGAGAAGTAGAAGATGAACGAGTTCATTTTCATGTGTGTCCAAGAAGAAAAGATAGTAAAATCCTAGCAACCTGATGGTGCTCACATTGCCTTAACTGGTCCATCTAAAGAAAAAGGAAAGAAATTTGGCATAGGTTACGTGTAAGGGAATAAGAGTGCTCTTATAACTATAACTGATAAGACAAGCTCTTTTGGTATCAATGATTCTTCTGGTCCCAAGTGTAACTTTTGTAGAGTTAAAGGACATATGACGAAGGAATTTCAAAAATTCAGAGAGATTGAAAAAGAAAGATAATATATCTATTTGCATTTGTTACGAGTCGTTTATACAATTGATGTTCCTTAAATACATGGTGGGTTGACACACGTGCACTTGTTTATTGCAGGGATTCCTTTCGGGGAAGAAGGTAAACAAAGGGAACTGTAATGCGTTAGAAGAAAATGGAGAAAAAGCTCAAGTTGAAGCTGTAGAAACTCTCAATTTAGTTTTGGAGAGTGGCTTCAATTTGAATTTAATTGATACTGTTTATGTTCCTAATATGACTTTAAGTTTGAGAATAAAGATTTCTATCTTTTCCTTTACTCTAGAGCTATTGGTTCTAGTTTGCTGGAGGAACCTCTACAAATTACATTTGGATGGTTCTTTTATTGAATCCTTGAAAACAAGGAACGTGAATGATGTTGTTGCTAAAACTTGTGGTGAGAGATAATGAGATAATGAAAATTTTGCTAAATTATGGCATGAACGTCTAAATCACACATCAGGAGGCCGAATGAAATGCCTCATTAAGGATGAAATTCTTCATTCTTTAGATTTTGCAGATTTTGACGCATGTAGTGACGGTACTACAGGAAAATTTGTAAAGGGCAATAAACATGGTTATCTACACTGACATTTGTAGACCTTTCTGTACACCGAGTATTGGTGGTCATAGATACTTTATCACCTTCATTGATGACTATTCTCGTTACGGATATGTTTTCCTCATTCATGAAAAATCCAATTCACTTGCCATGTTTAAACTAGCAAAGTTGAAGTTGAAAATCAACTCGACGTAAATATTAAAGTTGGAAGATCTGATAGAGGAGGAGAATATTATTGAAAATTCTCTGAAACGGGTCGTAACCCTAGTCCTTTGTCTTGTTTTTGGAAGGATATGACTTGTTTCTCTGTAAACAATGCCGAGTACACACCCCAATAAAATAGTGTAGCTGAAAGGCAAAATTGTATCCTCTTGGATATGGTACGAAGTATGATATGCCAAAGTAATCTATCAAAGTTTTTAATGGTTGAAGCACTTAAAACAGATGTGCATATTCTTAACAGGGTTCCGAGTAAGTCTGTACCTAAAAGAACTTTTGAATTATGGACACAGAGGAAACTAAGTTTAGAATTTTTCATGTGTGGGGCTATTTAGCTGAAATAAAAGTTTACAATCCACGTATTAAGAAACTCGATCCCAAGAACATAAGTTATCATTTTATAAGTCACCCTAAAAGGAGTAACCGTTTCAGATTTTACTTCCCAGCACACAACACTAGAATTATTGAAACGAGCACGCAATATTTTTTAAAGATGCTAAGCACAGTGAGAGTTGTACACAAATAATAATAAACTTTGAGAAAATTCAGGATCATAATTCTAATACTGTAATCCAAAAGGTTGGTACACCATTGCCTCAAATACAGTATAACGATGCACCTAAGATAGTACCTAATGATGTGCCCCTATTATGGATCCCACTCCATTTCTTACTAAAGAACAACCTCTTCAAACGTCAGGAAGAGAGAGGACATATATATTTGATGACTATATTATGTACCTAAAGAAGGCTAACTTTAATCTGAATTCTACATCCTTTAAAGAAGCTATTACGAGCGATCACTCAACTCAATGGCTTCAAGCCATAAAAGATGAGAGTTAGAGTCAATAAAAAAAATGAAGTTTGGGACCTTGTTGACTTACTTGAAGGGCCAAAGTTGTAGATAGTGAATGGGTCTACAAAACTAAGCTAGATCCTAAAGGTAATGCTGAAAGATACAAGGCTAGACTCATCGCTAAAGATTTCACTTAAAGGAAGGGGATAGATTATAAAGAAACATTTTCTCCCATGTCGAAAAAGGATTCATTTTAGATAGTAATGGCTTTAGTAGCTCATTACAATTTAGAGCTGCAAGATTGTGTTTCTTAATGGTGACTTGGATGAAAATGTTCATATGACACAACTAGAAGGGTTTATGGTTGAAGGTAAGGAACACATGAAATGTCAGTTGAAGAAATCTATACATGGATTAAAGCAAGTCTCTAGAAAATGTTATCTTAAGTTCCATGATGTGGTTAGTAAATTTGGCTTTAAAGAAATTGCAGTGGACCAATATATATACCTAAAGATCAGTAAGAGTAAGTGTATCATACTAGTGTTGTATTTAAATGATATCTTATTTGCTAGTAGTGATATACATATGTTGTATGAGACCAAAAATTTTCTTTCTAAGAATTCTGATATGAAAGATCTTGGAGAGACGTCTTACATTATAGACATTGAGATTCACCGAGATAGGTCTCGTGGAATATTAGGTTTGTCCCAATGAGCCTATGTTGATAAGGTTCTCAAAAGGTTTAAAATGCATAACTGTTCTCCCACCGTTGCCCTTGTTGTTAAGGGTGACAAAATGGAGTGTATTCCCTATGCCTAAGCGGTAGAGAGTCTCATGTATACTCAAGTTTGTACTTGCCCAATATAGCGTATGTTGTTGGTATGTTTGGATGTTAACAAGTAAACCCAGGAATGGGTCGTTGGAAAGCAACCAAGAAAGTAATGCGCTATTTAGAGGGTACCAAGGATTTCATGCTTACCTATAAGAAGTCAGATAACCTTGAGGTTATTGATTATTTTTTATTCCGATTATACATGGTGTGTTGACACCCTTAAGATTATTGATTAAGTACCTCGTTCTGAGGGAAAGAACTCAAAATAAAATAATGTCTATTTAGCGGATTCCATGACGAAAGGCTTACCAAACAATCTCTTTTGAGAACATGTTGCTAGCATGGGTTTGGTTGATAGCCTTTCCTTTTAGATGATGAGATTTGATTTGAGACAGTTGTTTACATGATCACCTTATGTTTTGGATTCTGGATATTATGTTTATGGTTTGTTACTTCTTGTTAAAAAGAACATTTGAAGTATTTTGAAACAAACACTCATGTAAGGATCTCGTGAACTCGTCTATATTGTTATTGTAGGTCCCTAAGTACACCTAGAGGGGGTGAATAGGTGTTTTACAAATTTGAGTATAAATTAAAAACGAGATTACAAAGTAATTACAGATATAACAACAATAAATTCAACACAGAGTTTTATACTGGTTCGGCCCCACCAGCCTACGTCCATCCCCGAGCACTCCACACAAGGGAGACCTACTCGAGCCTTTCACTAACCATCTAGCTTCGGGTGCTAGCTCAAACCCAGTAAAATTTCCGAAACCCTTCCAAGGTTTCCAACAATTTACAAATGAAAAGAGATTTATAATTTGAATACAACCCACAAGCTCTTTCTTGAGCAGATATTACAATGAATAAACTAAAACTAAGCCTTCTTAGGTGGGAAGATCTATATTCTTTCAAGAACCAAACCAAGAAGCTTAGAATAGACTATCTCAAAGATGAACTCACTCAACAGAGAGTAGATGAGAATAAGAGAACAAGATGAGAGAGTGTTTTGAATTGAGTTAGAGAGAGTATTGAAAAAGATTCGTGAGAGATGTCTTAAATGCTCTCAAGGATCCCTTTTTATACTGGAGAAGAAAATGAACCGTTGTGAAGAGAAAGCCTGAAAATTGAATATACTAAAACATAAGATAGAGTCGACTGAAAATTTAGTGAGAACAGACACTGAAGAATTGAGTTGACCGAAAACGCCATTTCATTCGATTAAAAACTTTTGGCTTCGGCTGAAAAGTTTTGCTTCGATTGAAAAGTTTTTGGCTTCGACTGAAAACTTTTGCTTCGACTGAAAACTTTTGGCTTCGACTGAAAAGTTTTACTTCGGCTGAAAACTTTTGGCTTCGACTGAAAACTTATTTTTAAGACTAGAACGAAGGAACTGCATAATTGAGTCGAATGCAAACTATTTGCCTTCGACTAAAACATTCAGTTTGGTTCTCTACTTGAATTTCTGTGAGATCTTTTAAGAAGGACTTAGAAAAGCTGAAACTTTAGGTTCTTACATCTTCAAAGTAATTCGAGTCTTTGAATCCCAAGTCCAAGTCCGAGTTCAAGCTTTGTCCAGGGCATCATCTTGACTTTGTTTGATTAAGATAAATCCTAAAATGATTATCTTAATAATTTGTCAGATTAATGTTAGAGATAATGAATTTGGAATCATCAAAATCGATAAGTCAACAGTTATTTATTATGGAACGATGCAATTCATGTCTATTAAGCTATTTGATGTCATATTTGACAAATTTCTAAGATTGTAATCAAAGAATGGTTCTCTGGCGTTGAGAGACACATATACTATCTTTTATTCGGTTTTACTATTTTTGTTACATTTGGCCTAACTTACGGGATGTTTTGTTCAATTTTGTTATGTCAAAACTTATGAGGTTAACCTAAGTATAACCTTGGGCCACTCGAGGGAATGTTGGGTTCAATAGGATCCAATCCTATTACTTGGCCTAACAGGTTATACTAATATTGACTATATATTATTTGACTTGGACATTAATTAATTAAATTAGTTAAATAACATTATCAGTCTATTTAATTTTAGCATCGTATATACTAATTGCTTATCGCGTATAAGAGGCTTATAGACCCTAATCTCTTAACTTTGATGGATGGTGAGATTTTTCAAGTTTAGGGTTGATTCCATTACTCTCTTTATATAGTTATCTCTTTTTCTTGGCTACCAGGGCATCATAACTTTTGGCTACTCTTTTGCCTCCTAGACTAATAAAAAAAAACACACAACTCTATTCCATCATCAAAAAAAGAGAAAAATAGTGAAGATCAATACCAAAGGAGACATGTTCGCTTCCACATCTTTTCATCATTGGAATAAAACTCTTGATAATCTATGACTTCCTTCAATTCCAGTGAGGCCGTAAGATTTTAAAGGTCATAATTATGGAGTCAAGATGAATGGAATAATCTAACACAAAGTCATCTGCATGTTGGTGTATTTGGTTAGCCAAATGTTGAGGAACCTTTGGACATGCTCCCACTTGTCCCTTTTTTTTTTCCTGTTAAGTGATAATTCACCATACCCATCCCCCCCCCCCCCCCCAACCCAATTAAAAACATCTTTCACTGAATATAAACCAAAGTCTTCTTTGAACTGTAGTCGGTTACTGATATACAAAATGCCCATTCCAGAATCTTCCCTCTTGTTAAGACTCGTGGAGGCGGCGATGAAGCAGGCGTATAACCATCTAAGAACGGAGTACTAGATTGATGGATGATTCAGATTGAGTATTTGCAACAGAATACATTAGATTTCTGAATTTAAAATCTAAAATATAGTTTGCCACGATGTGAATGAAACCTTATCAGCTTCATTTCATCAAACACCTCATATGAATTTCACTTTACAATTTATGCAAAGTGAAAAGGAACTAGAAAACAAGAAATGACTCTGGAGATGACGAACGAATGAACAAGAAGTCAAAACCTCAAGGAAAGGAAAAAAAGAAAACGTGAATTTTAGCAAGAAAGAAAGAAAAAGGAAACGAAGGATAAGAAAAGGTAGAAGGATGAAGAGACGAACGTATTTGTAGATGAATTATGAACTTGTAAAAGCCGCAAAGAAAGTGTGGCTACTAAATGAATTTGATAATACAATATATATATATATAAAACTAATATGGGAGTTGGAACATGGGCATGAGACTCTGTTGGAGTATTTTAATAAAAATACCATTTATCTATTATATAATAAAATCTTTTCGAGCAATAATTACTTTGTTATTATTGGACCGTTACAAGTATTAAGTAATATTTTGCTTTATGTCTCTTTTATTGGTCCATAGTGTCATTACAAGTAGTTTATGATAGTAGTTATTTGCATAATGATAACTTATTACAAAGATTTATTGTGTCACTTAATTAGACATATATATAAAGGTCATTCTTCTAGTTATTGGGAAAAGAGATTTTTTGTTACAAGCTCTTTCATTTTCTAGTCAACATATGATAGAGCTTGTGTCTTAAGAGACTTTCCTTTATATTTTTCTACTCACATATCAATGTTTTTCTTAGTACAAGTCTTATTACAAAAACAAGTGTACAAATGTTTATGATTTCGTGATCATGTTCTCTTAAGAGTGTGAGAACAATTGTTATATTTTTGTTGGGCAAAGAAGGGTATTGGGTGAAGCTTCAACTTCTCTCAAGTGGTGCAAACTTAGAGAAGTTACAGCAAATAAGAGCTGGGTTGTTGTACCCTGGAGGCGGTGCGTTGGAACCTATTGCACCGGTATACTCCGTAGGGGCGCGAACCGTCTTAAAGAGAGCGACCTAGTCCGCGCCTCAACCCAATACTAGTATACTCGTTTCGAAGGTGTTCAAGGTGGTCCTTCGAATCATTGATGGTACTTCGCATGGTAAGAACAACACGGCATTTTTAAGAGGATTGAGGTAAACGTATTTCTCGTACTCACAACTAAGAGGTAAAAATATTCTTATGATTTTATTTACTCAATTGTGAGCTTGCACAGATATTATATTCATTTTTAGAAATGATTTCCAACAGACTCTGTGGCGGAGACTGCGGAACTTCCAATATGCAAGCTTGCATTTTGTAAAGAAACAAAATAGATTGAGCCCATTGTTTCAAAGCTAAGACATAAGTATCCCATGCTGGATAAAATTAGTGGCTCATTTCAGTGCCAACTTAGGTCTTTTAGGTGTATTTTAAAAAACCGTTACGGTTCTAAAAATACGGCCCGACTCACTGTTCTTACAAAGTACTGGCCGATTGAATGGAATTTCATAATTCATATGCAATTCCGATATTTCAGCTGACTCGGACCTGTTAAGGCTCCTATTCGTGGTCTAACCGGCTGGCCAGGGTTGAATCTAAGATATGGTTCGATACATCTACGATAAATTTATTCACTTTGGATAACAGAGATTGGTAGAGAAAACTACGAGTTAGCTAGTTAGTTTGTGGTACTGAATGGGATTAATGATGCACTGCTACAAGTATGTGACTGTTTTAATGTTGTCTCAAAAAGCACACAAAAGGTGACTATTTTAGCTATGGACACCAAAAGTGAATCTTTGTGTGACGATCAAGATTTTCGTCACCCATCTGCCGATACTTGCAGATAATCTCTTTCATTTCGTCACATGTTGCCTTAAAAATTTTGATCACGGCCCTTTTTTTCTTGCCAAATTGCTGGTTGACAAAGTTGCAAGATGTTGGCTGCATACTACGGAGTAGAACATGAGCTTTCAATGATCATATAAATCTTGTTCATACTGTTGCGGGAGCACATTGTACATTACTATTCCATCCATCTTTTTGCTGACAAATTTGCTAGATTGATCACATTTTTTGACGAAATCTTCAGTTGTCACAAGAGTTTTACGACTTTTAGTGACTAAAAATGTCGTGGATAACCTTGTTTGCTAACAATATGTGTGTGTGTGTATTCGGTAGATCGATAACTCTCTAAATTTGGTACAAACCTTTTTATACCAAACTTTTTCTGAAAAAAATGTGTTTCTTTTCCTACTCGATCGTTAATATGGCTAGTTCTAAACACACATACAGTGGCTTGTCAAAGCTAAACCCTAGGGGTTATCCTGATGGTTAAGGAGGTTTACTTCCTACCTTGACTTCATGAGTTCAAACCTTGGAGCTAGCACTCGTAGGAAAAAATATTCCTCTTTGTTGATGCTAAAGCTGAACGAAAATATCCCTTACTGTCCAACTGGAAAAAAAATAATAAGAAGCACGTCAAAGCTAGCACTTAGGAGAATCCGTATTCCAAAGCTCCTGGTGGTCGAACAGAACAATATTAATAGAAAAAAGAGTTCTTACAAAAAGTAAAATAATATGACGTTGGTCGCATAGGCACTGCTAAGGTGCCATTTGTTTACGATCAAATAAGAGAATCGGAAACATTTTCATAACTAAAAGATAGATTCCCCTAGAGAAAAAATAAAGTATTGGCAATTGATCCTTCAAATTATATGTAGCTAATGACTTGTCACATCCACCTCCTATGTGAATTATGCTCGCTGATTTGTTAAAATAAAATGCAGTAACCCGATTTTTGTAAGATATGATAAAATATGAGATGGTTCGGTTTCATTCACTTATGTCGATGTACATATATTTCAGTTTTATGCAGAAGTCTTTTGGTTTGAGCTATCCTACGTAAAGATAAGTAAGTAAATCACGACATATTTATTTTTGAATTTGAACTGTGTCGTCTTCATCTTTTGGTTTGGCTCCTTTTTTGCTTTGGTTCTCCAGTAGCCCCTTGTACCATGGACGTTGAGCTTGGAACGAAGCATAAATGAGCACGATAGGGACATCAGTTTGGTACAAATGTCTACAGATTGACCAACACTTGAGAAGAGCCAAACATCAAGGGCATGTTTGGCGACTCGTTCACGAATAAAGTGATAGTCTACGTCTTTGTTGCAAGCGTTTGGCAACTCGTTCACGAATAAAGTGATAGTCTATGTCTTTGTTGCGAGCGTGATATACCAGATTTAAAGTGAGATAGACAGATGCAATTTTGTCACACTAGAGAATGGGAGGTTGATATGGCGGAAACCAAGTTCAGATAACAAAGACCGTAAACATTCCTACTCAGAAATGATTGTGTCAAGAGCTTTATACTCAGCCTCGGTGCTTGCACATGCAACTGCATTGTTTTCTTGAGCTCCAAGAAATTAAGTTGGGACCAAGGAAAACACAATATCCACTGGTTGAATGACGATCATCAGGGCAGCAATCCAAGTCAACATCAGAGAATGCAGAGAGAGTGATACATTAGATGACTTGTTCAACAACAGTCCATGATTGATTGTGTCTTTAAGATAGCGCATAATTCGCTTGACTGCAGCCCGATGATCGGATGTGGGACATGCATGAATCGAGCAACTTTATTCACTGAGAATGAAATATCCGGTCTTGTAAATGATAAGTACTGAAGGGCACCAACAACACTCCGATACTCAGATGGTGAGGGAAGAGATCCCCTGATATCGAGAGAGCTGTGTAGAGGTGGACATAGACATGTGAACTGGTTTAGCATTTGAGAGATTGATGCTGTAACATTTAAGAATTTCCAAAACATTAACACTCACACGATCATTTACACTAAGACAATAAATACTCTCAAACTCAACCGATATAGTACCACTAGCCAGTCAGAGCAACTAAACCATCGAATAAGATAATACTCTAAATCTACTGTCATAACTGAAACATTAAGTCTGAGTAAAAAAATTTAAATAACAGTATTGACCCATGCAGAGATTCTAATGATCAAGATTAAAACTTAAATTCTCTTTCCCTCGCTGGGTTCTTATCCATACCCAATGTAATATATTATTGGTTTTTTATCTGTAGAAGGGAATAAAAAAAGGGGTGAGTTTTTTGGAGCTCAGTAAGGTCGCTCAAAATTGAGAAATGGATTACAAATGATTAACAGATTTATTTCAAAGGCAATGACGAAGAGGTTTGATTCTCTCCCTTAAATCAAATATCAACGGAAAAAATTCAATTGTACTGTGAACAATGTAGATTATATTGAGCATGAGTGAATGCAAAGCCACACAGGCAATGCACGGTAAGACTTAGCAAAGACACACAGGCAGTGCTAATAACAACAGTAGTTCCATATGCATATGAATACTACTTAGACCTGCATTAATGTACTGGCATCTCCCGCAATAACAGACCATCTTTATATGACCCCTAATGTAGACCATCCTTATAACACCTCAATACACTAACTCATATCAATATGCAAAATGCAACAACTGATAATACAATGAATTAATTGATGCTCAACGAGTAGTAAATACTGAGCATCGATAAGGATTTCCAATAAACATGTAAGGCTCAAAAGAAGGTATTAAATGCAAACGATGCATTCTCATAACTTATAACAAAGTTCAAAGAAATTCAATAACAATTCAAAAAAATATTTATATATAGGAGGACAATTATATGAAATTGAGTTTCGGATAGAAATCTCTTACTTCGGTCCGAAGTTATGTTAAGCTAATTAACCTCAACTAGAATTCCCTTAAATTAGCCTAAATAGGACAAATCATTTATCAGGATAGTATTTATGCTGTGATTTTATAAACTCGGTATTAACTTTCTAAACAGTTATCATCCAAACTCTCAAAATAAGCTAACTACAAGGGGTTCATTTGCTGTAAATAAAAATTTCTCAAAACTAGAAAAAGTATACATTATATGTACACTAGATAAATGGAAAGGTCATTTACATAAAGCTACGCATTCTCTCGATACCAGAATCCTGTACGATGATTGCTTGCTACATGTGACCAAAAAATCTCTCAACCCGTTCGAAGCTCCTCTTGAACGAGCCAATAATATACGCGCTCATCTCGACTTCTTCCAAAACTCACTTAGAGTAAATCCTAAAGTCCTTAATTTATTTCATTCTCGTTCTCTCCGTATGCGTCCGACTCATCCGGCTTTTCTAACTCTCTGACTCACACTCTTGAACTCTACAAGACAACGACTAACACACCCCACCTTCTCGACAGCCCGTACCAATACATATCCTCATTTCTTTCTTTATGTCACTTTCTCTTACAAAGACGCACACAAACCAACTACACAGCACACAAACGCACCCATAACAATCACACGATAATCTTTGTCAAAAATACACAAATATATACACAATGCACACCTATACAAGCACAGGATACACCTGCATATGGTACTAGTAAATTCGACATCGAGAATGAAAATTTGCCATAATACTCCCCTAATGGCCAGTATGACCAGAAATAATTTCAAAATACTTCAAAACTCATCTATATATGTATTAGGCTAAAATCACTTCAAAAAAACCTTTGAAAAACATTTATTTATTTCAAAAACTCGATCCGACTCTTAACGGCGTACAAGGTGACCAAAGTCACTACACATGACAAACGATGCTAAAAAGCCTTAAGAACTTTAGACACTCAAACATCTTACTGGTAAAAGGTCAGAATAAAAACTTTAGGGAAAAATAATTTAATTTACTATTTTTAATAAATCAAGAATCCTAATTTCAGATAAAATCATTTCACGCTGTTTGAGGACACAAAAAAATCCAAGAAAATTACACATTAGAGATTTTACACAAATAAATGGGGTTACTGTTTCTCACTTAGCCAAACTAAGAGCAGAAATGGCTTTTAATTTTGTTTAAAATCTAAATTGTAGGAAATAATGGACTTATAGTGATGCTTTCCATTTTCTTCTTCCTCGAGGCCCCTGAATCATCCACACTATACACTCACTTTCTCCATTTCTAGCCAACTAACTACACTCACCCCCCCCCCCCCACACACACACACACACCACAAATGCATATGCACACACAACCATTTGAATACATAGAAAACACATAACCTATTTGTGCACAGCCACCCACTTATACTCATACCCCCACTTGTGCACACACCCTCTACATGCACACACTTGTGCGGAACCAACAACTAGTTCATCATTACTATTAACGGTCGTCTCAAACTCACTGCTTACTAATCGATATCCCACCACAATGACCACCATTTTCAACCATCGTAATTTTCAACCATCGTAAGACATCACACACATACACAGAGAGCTACAAATACATGTCACACAGAATGCACACAAACACTCCATACCCACCTGTACACCCATTTCACATGCACCCTTCAATTTTACACAGACAAACACACCCTTGGTTTACACAAAACGCACACAAAAACACTCTCACAGAACGCAACCATACACCCTCCCTCACAACAAGTACACACACATACACCACCATAATTCAGCCCATTCCAACCACTGCAAGCACCGCCATGATATCATTCCAGCCGTCTCAAGCACCGCCGTGATACCTCCACTCCACATCGCACCAAAAATAGAACACCACTACTGCACACGTTCACCAACAACACAATCACCCATAAGAACCCGTTTCACAATTTATGTTGGAATTGTTGCAAGAAACAGACAAGAACAACTCCAAAAATATAATATAAAACAGCTGGCTGAGGCGCGGACTAGGTCGCTCTCTTAAGACGATTCGCGCCCCTTCAGAGAATTACCACCGGTGCAGCAAGGTTATTGACGCGTCGCCTCCGGGATACAACAGCCCAGCTTTTACTGTTGCTTCACTCGTAATTCTGCACAAACGAATGAAGCAGAAGCTTCACTCGATACCTTACCAAAATGCCCACAAGTCTAAGCGTTAAGAAATCAGAAAAGAGAGTTTGAGAGTTGTGTATTGAAAAATGAGGAAGAGGTCTCCTTTTATAGGTGAAGAAAAATAGCTGTTGGAAATCTGTTACAAAAAATAAATCCGAAATTTATTTCAGAAATAAAGTGCTGCAATAAAAAATATGACTGTTGTGTAATAAAAGAAAATGTGACTGTTGGGAAGTAATGAAGAATATTACTGTTGCCCAACAGCTATATTTTGCAGTATAAATAGACATGCTATAGTCCCATACGAGCTTCGGGGAGAGGCAGTCCCATACGAGCTTCGGGGAGAGGCCGGAATGTTGCCACAGAGCATCCGTAAATTTCAGAAACTCGTGTATCTCCCCCACTTGTCCTTCCCCCTTGCGCGTGCGAGTCTTAAACTCAAGCGCATCTTACTTAAAGGTTAATGAGTGTCACTTTATATACTCCTTAAAGTTCTTTACAATGGCCAATGTGGGACAAAAACTTTCCAAAAGTTTAAGCATGTAAGAAAATTTTCTCTTTCCATTTTCAAGTAATGTGGGACTAAAATACTTTATAATTTTACTCAAAACTTCAATACTTTTTCAATCTTGAAAACAAAGAGAATTTTTTTGTTAAAATACTCCAACAATTTATACACAGTGTCACAAAGAAACTTCAGTCCCCACTTTGCCGATTACGCGTGTTACCTATGCCCCTTTAGCGGCGGTTAAAATTATGTAGAGGTGGTCGGCTGGGCGGTGAGCGTTGCAACAACAGAGGGCATTGCTTGGTAGCTGGGTAATTGGGTTGAGGGCCAAAAATTCGGAGTAGCTTGTTAGTTACTCTGGCCATTCACCGATTGGGCATCCCATCGCCGAAATTTTTGCCTGTACACGAAAGAACACACCTGTAAAAATGGCAGGGTGGTTCAGTTGAGCAGTAACGGATAGTGGCCGGTGGTTGCCGATTCCGGCAATGAAAGGCTGACGATCGGCGACTGCCATTTTGGCTTGCTATGAAACTGCAGCGGTGACGCCAATTAGAGATCCTGTGGCCATGGCGGTTGGTCATGGGACGGCGGGAGAGAGCCGACGACTTACAGATGGTCGTCCTTTGGTGTCGATCAGGATTGTTTTTTGTTGGCCGGTGGTGAGCACCGTGCGGTTGTAGCAGCAACGCGTCGGTTGCGGCACGGCGGTCGCGGAGGTGTTGGGCGATGGCATTTGGTGAAGGCGCACAGGTGGAGTTGATCGCCAGTGACCGCTTGTGTGGCCGGTGATCGGCTGCCCATGGCAGAGGTGCTGCCCGTTCTAGTGCTGGCTTCCTTCTCCCGTTCTCTCTATCGTTTTCCCCCTTTTTTGTTATCTATGTCGTTCTCTTCCCTTCAATTTCTATGTTCTTTTTCCTCAATAACTATTTAGTAGAGAAATGTAATTATAGTTACAATTATAAACGTCGCTAAAAGTCTCGTTATGTTACTTACCACAGTTGCCGCTAAACAAATAAGTTAATATGCCTGAGTAAGCCAATTCCTCGGTTCGGAGTGTTACGTTATCTCCAACTTATAAGAATTTCGTCCTCAAAATTTCATAACGTTGACAATGTCCAACACTACGCTTTCATTACATAACTTTTATAGTAGCCAATATGCATTGTTTAAACTCATTACCGAACTTCATGTGCCATAATCTTAAGTCAACCGGAAACATTTCCTTTCCACTATCATAAGTCAGCTTTACTCAAATGAAAAGCGTGCTCGTGACTTTATAAATAATTGTCCAAAATATTTGTAAGAAATGCAAAATTACAATTCAGCAACTTCAAGTGTTTTATTATACTATAGAATTCTGATTATAGCTTAGGTTTTCAGAACCCAATCAGCTAGATCATTACTTAAGCTCTAAGTACTACGGGACCCAACCTTGTCACTTACGCTCTCAAATTAAAAGCCGTTGTTGCTTATCAAAGTTCTTAAAATGAATATTAACGCACCATATCACTAATAACACCATGTTTAGACATATCATCTAAATCCATAAAAGAAAAAGTCTCTATAAGACCATAATTATAGAGAGCTCATTCTCTTAATAATTCCATTTAAAAGAAAAATTCAAATGCAAAGATTAAAACAATTACATAAGCCCAATGCAATCAAATTACTCACATCCGGGTAAAGTTCTAAAAAATAAACCTATAAAGTTCAATTAATTATAAAGAACTCTCAAACTCAAATGCTTCAAGAATAACACGTTTAACTTCAAGCCAAAAGGGTACGAGAGTATTAAGCAATTTCCTCATCACATAAGGCTTGCAATCTATAAGATCTAAACCTTGAGTTCTAACTTCCATTCCTATCACTTCCCTAGCATCATACTAGCATGTAAATGTTTAAAATCTACGGCATACAAAGCCACAATTGGAGTCATTTTAATACTCTCTTAATGACATTTGACTGTTGAGGTTAACTAGTAATCAAAGTCGTTACATTATTGGCACACTCTCGGCCTAATGCATTACCATCCTATTGTCAACATCAATTTCTAGAGTCATATACTCTATGGTCATAAAAATTTTAATCCTTCAAACACGAGATTACTCAATACAAAATCAAACTCAATTTTCTTATCCGTATTCCATTGACTACAAAGACCATAACTCAATGTCTAAGATCTAACTAAAATTATAATAATGCTATGTCTATGAAGTTCACTAATCAAAACAATGTGATTACTTGAACAGAAATATAGTGCCCATCTTATTTTTATTAATCTGTCACCTAAATCGATAACATCGCATAACCTTCGAAGTATACCGCTTTGACCTAGCCAATATGGATGGCAAATTCTAAAAGCACCTAGCGTCACACCCAAATACTCAAACTGTAATCATATGCTTTCAGGTGCACTCTGATATCGAACCCAAACTAGTTTAAACTATTACCGAATCCATCACATAGAAGGTATACCTTGAAGGAACCCCAAAAATCTTATTCTACACACACATGTATCACATATCCATTAGCAATCACAATCTTTATCGTTCATAGCTTATATTTGATGGAGATACTCAAAGAAACTAAAAGGTTACATTCTTATCCTTCAATCATCTTCTTTGAATAATAGTTAAGATCTGAGAATTCTTAGGTAAGTAACCTGTCTACTATTGCGTACTTAGCACAAATCCCAATCGATTGCTAAAACCTCAACTAAGTCCTCAAAACCTAATTCAAGTTTTCAAAGTCCAATCTCAGTCACAGATTATCTTAGGCATATGAGTCTACAAAATCTCATACTTAAGCTCCCAATTGTAACATCCCGGAATTTTTGAAACATTAACACTCACATGATCATACACATTAAGATAATAAATTTATTAATCATTTGAAACATTAAATCTAAGTGAAAATGTTTAAATAACAATATTGACCCATGCAGGGGTTCTAATGATCAAGATTAAAACTTAAATTAGCTTTCCCTCGCTCGGCTCCTATCCACACTCAATGCAATACATTAGTGGTTATTACTTGCAGAAGGGAATAGAAAAAGGAGCAAGTTTTTGAGAGCTCAGTAAGGTCACTCAAAATTCAGAAGAGGGATTACAAATGATTAACAAATTTATTTCAAAGGCAATGAGGAAGAGATTCGACTCTCCCCCTTAAATCGAATATCAACGGTAACAATTCAATTACAATGTAAACAATGAAGATGATATTGAACATGAGTGAATGCAAAGCCACATAGGCAATGCAGGGTAACGCTTAGCAAAGTCACACATGCATTGCTCAATAACAACAGTAGTTACATATTCATTTAAACACTAGCTAGACCATTAAGGTGCTAGCATCTCCCGCAATAACAGACAAATTCTTATATCACCCCTAATATAGAACATCGTTATAACTCCTCAATATACTAACTCATTTCAATATGCAGAATACAATAATCGATAATACAATGAATAAATCGAAACTCAAAGAGTAATAAATACTGAGCATCGATAAGTATTTTCAATAAACGTGTAAGGCTCAAAAAAAGGTATTAAATGCAAAAGATGCACTCTCATAACAATTATAACAGAGTCCAAAGAAATCGATAACAATTCAAAAAAATATATATACAAGGACAATTAGATGAAATTGGGTTTTGAATAGATCCGTTACCTCGGTCCGAAGCTATGTTAAGCTAATCAACCTCAACCAGAAATCCCTTGAATTTACCTAAATAGGGCAAATCATTTATCAGGATACGATTTACGCTGTGATGTTATGAACTCGGTATTAACTTCCTAAACAATTCTCATCCCAACTTTCAAAATAAGCTAACTACAAGGGGTTCATTTATGGTAAATAGAGATTTCTCAAAAACAGAAAAAATATACTGATAGATGGAAAGGTCACTAACATAATGCTACGCATTCCCTCGATACCAGAATCCTGTGCGACGATTGCTTGCTACATCTAACCAAAAGAACCGCCTAATCTGTTCCAAGCTTCTCTTGAACGAGCCAATAATATACGCGTCCATCTCCATTTTTTACGAAACTCACTTAGAGTAATCCTAAAATCCTCAATCTATTTTATTCTCGTTCTCTCTGTGTGCGTCCTACTCATCCAGATTTTCTAACTCTCTAACTCACTCTTGAACTCTAGAAGACAACGACTAGCACATCCTACCGTCTCGACAACCCGTACCACTACACATCCGCCTTCCATTTTTTATGGCACTTTCTCTTAGAAAGACACACACAAACCAACAACACAACCACACATGCACCCATAGCACTCACACGATAATCTTGTCAAAAATGCATAAATACATGCACAATGCACACCTATACAAGCATATGATGCACCTGCATATAGTACCGCTAAATTTGCCATCGAGAATGAAAAATTGCCAAAAATACTCCCCTCACGGCCAACATGTCCAGAAATAATTTCAAAATACTTCAAAATTTCATCTTTATATGTATTAGGCTCAAATCAGGCCAAAAAGTCCTTTGAAAAATAGTATTTTATTTCAAAAAATCCCTCCCATTCTTAACGGTGCATAAGGCGACCAAAGTAAATACACATGACAAACGATGATGAAAAGCCTTAAAACTTTAAACACTCAAACATCTTATTAGTAAATGGTCATTGTAAAATTTCAAGAACCCAAATTTAAGATGAAATTATTTCACGCTGTTCGAGAACACAGAAAATCCAAGAAAAATATACATCGCAGATCTTACAAAAATAACTAGGGTTACAGTTTTGCACTTAGCCAAAAATACAATAAGAAATGGTTCAAAAAAAAATTATAAATCTAATTTATGGGAAATAATTATAACAACGCTTTCCATTTTCTTCTTCCTCAAGACCCTTAAATCATACACACTGTACACTCACTTTCCATATTTCCCTCAACCAACTCTCTCTCTCTCTCTCTCTCTCGCGTGCTCACTCACTCTCTCACACACACACTCACACTCACACACGCACACCCCCCTTCTGCACACACTAAATACACGCACAGTACAAACACATATGCACCGACACAACCATTTAAACACATAGAAAGCACATACCCATTTGTCCACAGCCTTACACACATACACCCACTTGTACTCATACCCTTACTTGCGCACACACACCCTCTACCCGCACACGCTTGTGCTGAACCAACCACTAGTTCTTCATTTTGGTTAACAGTTATCTCAAACTTACTACTTACTAACCGATATCCTGCCACAATGACGACCATTTTCAACCATTGTAACACATTAGGCTCGCGCGCGCGCGCACACACACACACACACACTACTACAAATACGTGTCACAGAATGCACACAGACACTCACATATCCTGTACACCCATTTCGCACACACCCTTATCACTTTTACCCACACAAAAGCACACATAAACACACGCTCTCACAAAACATAGCCATACCCCTTCACAACAATTGCACACACATACGCCACCATAATTTAGCCCATTCCAACCACTGCAAGCATCGCCATGATACCGTTCCAGCCATCTTAAGCACCATCGTGATACCTCCACTCCACACCACACCAAAAATAGAACACCACTATTGCACACATTCACTAACAACACAATCACCCATAAGAACCCATTTCACAATTTGTATAAAGTGCCACAAAGAAACTTCAATCCCCAATTCGCCGATTACGCGTGTTACCAATGCTCTTTTGGCGGCGATTAAAATTCTGTAGAGGTGGTCGGCTGGCCAATGAGCATCGTAGCGACAGAGGGCACTGCTTGGTAGCTGGGTAATTGGTTTAGGGCCCAAAATTTTGAGTTGCCTATTGGTTGCTCTGGCCATTAACAGACCGGGCACCCCATTGCCAAAATTTCTGTCCGTACACCAGGCTTATGGAGCCTGCTTATTGATCGTAGTCGATTGAATAAGCTAGCATACCAGGCTTGTGGATCCAGTGGCGGAACCAGGAATTTACTCCAGGGGGTGCCAAGAATATATCGAAATCACTAAAAAATTTTATAAGTAAAATAATACAAATAAACAGAGTGCATTTTTTGATAATACACAAAAAAAATACTAAAAAGTATCCAAAAAGTCTTATTATGTTTAATGAGAGCCAATAAAAACTCTTTATATCACTAAAGACTCTTTACATCACCAAACTATTTGTTTCCATATACCTCTTAATTTAATGTGCATTTTCAACTGAAAGGTACCAAACTTAGTGAAAAACTAATATAAGTCAATCTGTCATCTTTTTGCGAGAATTTGCTAGAAATTTTTGAATGTGATATACTCTTTGGAAGTTCATCCCACTTCCTTTAAGAAGCTATTTTCTCCACACATATCCAAGAGCAAACAACCCTCGCACCCCCAACCCACCACACACAGACACCTTTTACCACCCTTAAAACAAAGACAAAAATGAAAAGAGATGTTTATCCCCAAACCAAGTAAATGAAAGGTTCGGATCAAGCTTAGAAAAAAGATTATAGTAAGTTAGTGACTGACTTAGGAAAAAAAAAGGGGCGTTAATAACACCATAGAGAATACACAAAAGCAAGCAGATTTTTGACTGATAGGTAAATATAAAGCGTCATTTCTTTTTTGTAACTGTTAATCAAGAAATGAAAGAGTGTCAAAGTAAAATTGGCCAAAACTCATATTTTTACATTTAGTTAACCAACTTGTATGTGTTAGTACATTTTCCTTTCATATAAATACGTACAATGGATATTCCTCCTTGACAACTAGATCGTTGGATGAGTATGTTGTTGGGGCCCTCAACCATCACAAATGAAAAATTACCCAAAGAACAAACACGGTTTTTCTTTATCTCCCCAGATAAATCTCATAACAGAGACTAACCATCGTTGTTAGGTAGACAATATATATAACAAGCCACAGGCCACAGCAAGATATCTAAAACTAAATGGACTCTGACTTTGGCTGCATAATAGTAAACTAGAATGAAGAGATCAATCTCTCATCTTTTGCGGAGTGGCTTAATTAGGCTGAAGGGGAGATTGGAAGTTGCACTGTTGCCGCAAACAAAGGAAACGAGAGAAACTAGAAAGATATTAGAAATGGTCACGGGTCACCGTCACCGGTCATCGACGCATCGTCGCCGGTAGAGGGTGGTTGGACGGTAGAGTCCTCGCACGCCGACGCCACTCGCCGGTCAGTCTGTCGGTCGTCATTGCTTCTAATTGGTTGACGATTCCAGATCTGAAGAGTGAAGACGACCTCCTTGGTAGTCGGCGCCTCCACTCATTCCAAATTTGAGCTGGCCTTCACTCGTTGTCGGCCGTCGCCCGTCGCTGACGAGTAGGTGTCTACGATTTGCTGGTTTAGGAAAGTGGGAGTGGGTGAGAGACTTAGGCGGCGTAGGACAGGTCGCAGAGAGAGGGTAAACAAGGTAAAATGGAAAGTTTTTTTTTCAGAAGTTGAGGGGGTACATCAGCCCCCCTCGTTCCAACGTAGGTCCGCCACTATGTGGATCCTGCTTAAGTCCATAGAGGGCTTTACGTAATTTGCAGACATGAGAGGGAAATTATGGACGTTGAAATCTAGGGGGTTGAAGCATGAATACATCTTGACTTAAGTAGCCATTCAAGAAAGCATTATACATCAGTTTGGCGAAATGGCCAGCCTTGAGACAAAACAAGTGAGAGAACAATATGAACAGTTGTGGGTTTGATAACAGGACTAAAAGTCTCCCTGTAGTCGATGCCTTTTAGTTGTTTGTAACCTTTGGCGACTAGGTAGGCCTTGTACTGTTCAATGGAACCGTCAACGTAGCGTTTAATTCTAAAGAGCCATTTGCACCCAATAATATCGGCATGAGGAGGCAATGGAACTAACGTCCATGTGCCATTGCGCATCAGCGCATTATACTCGTTAACATGACGCCACTGAGGTTGTTTGGAGGCTTGAGAGTAGCAAGTGGGATCAAGGTCATATAAATATGTTGACAAGGGATATTTGGAGGCTCTGCAAATTTTGGGTTTGCGTATGCTAGCTTTGGACCGTGTAAGCATGGAATGTGTAGCAAGATGATGGACATCAATAGAAGAAAATAATTGAGAAGAATGTGATTGGTCAGAAGTATTGGAGGGCAGTATGGGGTTGGATTCGCACCGTTGGGTAGGAGAATTGTAGGGGGAGTGAGGTGGAGGGGACAGGGGGCATGGGACTTGATGTGGGGAATTTAGTTGGGATGGCTTTGAGGAAGAATCTGTTGAAATTTGAAACTGGAGGGAAGAGGTGATGGGATATGAATAAGGAGAGAGGCGACTAGATAAAGATTTAAAGTGGATAGAGTGGGGGGTGACATGTGCCATGGAGGGGAGAGAGGTGAGGGACTAATGAGATTATGTTGGGGTTGAGAATTTTTAAAAGGAGGTTGTTAGGGGATTATGTTGGGATCGGGTTTGGAAATTTAAAAAAGAGGATGATGTTGAGGGAAGGGGACCCATGAAATTGTGGGAGGGTGAGGCCGAAGGATCAGACGTGGGGGAGGAGAGAGAAAATGGGGTGGAGGAAGAATTGTGGGACCCACGAAATGAGCTAAAAGCTGGAAAAGTATTTTCTACAAAAGAAATGTGAAGTGTAATATATACACGATCACTTGTAGCATCCAAACATTTGTAACCTTTATGAAGAGATCTGTACCCAAGAAATAAGCATGCTTTAGACTGAAATTCTAATTTATGAGAATTATAAGGCCGAAGACACAGATAGCAGAAACAACTAAAAACTTTGAGGCGGTGAAAGTCCGGAAGGGCACGAAATCTTTTTTTCTAAAGGGCACAAGTTATTGAGCATTGGGAGGGCAGTCGATTTATGAAAATCATAGCCATACTGAACGCATCATCCTAGAAACGCAGAGGAAGATGGGCATGAGCAAGAAATGAAAGACCAGTGTCGACTACATGCCAATGTTTGCGTTCGACCGCACCATTTTGCTCATGAATGTGGGGGCATGAAAGGTGGTGAAAAATGCCCTTTTGCTTGCAAAAATTTAGAATAGGACGGTATTCACCACTCCAATCAGTTTGGACGGTACGAATTTTGTAGTCAGTTAATTCTTCCACTAATTTTTTAAATTGAATAAAAGCATGCATTGCATCAGACTAGAGTTTGAGAGGGAATATCCAGACATAATGATTGAAATTGTCAATAAAATGAACATAATAGCAAAAACCTTGATAAGAGACAGTGGGAGAGGGCCCCCATATCTCACTGTCTATTATTTCCAAAAGGAGAAAATGACATTATATGAGAAGACTAAAAAAGAAAGCTATGACTTTTGCCAAAAGTACAAGCTTCACAACTAAGACTAGCTTTATTTTTTCCAATTAGAATTGAGAACCTAGACACTATCTGAGAGACAACAACATTTGACGGATTGCCAAGTTGATTGTGCCAGAGCTAAATCGGTGCATGGACATCAACTAGAGAGTAGAGGGTGAACAATGAGATAACAACAGCGGAGATGAGGGTGGATCTGATACGAGTTGATAGAGACCATTTTTAAGTTGGCCTTGAAGAAGGACCATCTCCGAAATGCAATCCTTGACAAGAATGAAATAAGGATAGAATTCAAAGAAATTATTGTTAGTGGCAAATTGAGGAATAGATAAATATCCTGAGAAATGGACGAGAAATGAAGCATGTTATTCAACTTAAAATTATTAGCAGATGAATTTAACATAGAAGTGCCAACAAGGTGAATTTTCAGACATGTACCATCACCCACATGGACTTGATCAAGCCCATGATAATCGGCACATTGTGATAGATTGTTGATGTTGTGGATGATGTGATGGGTGGCACCAAAGACCGAGTTCCAAGTAGGGTCAAAAATAGAAGGGAATTGTGGACCAACCATATATGCAGCAGCGGATGAGGGGGAGGAATTACGAGGTGCATGATGAGGGCAGTAAGGGTGAATTTGACCAGGTTGAATCCAATGGTGACCCACAATTATAGAGGCTGATTTTCGAGGGGGATGATAAGGGCTAGCAGGCAAAGGGGAGCAAAGGTGGTTTGGTGGAAGCGACAATTTCACATCAGTGGTTCTTATTTCGCTGGGAGTGACCCCAGTGTGAGAGGAATGAGAAGTTAGATGATAAGGTTTCTTAGGTGATGTAGCAGAGTGGTAGTATGGCGCGGAATTGGTGATAGTATGAGCCTGCGGGAGGAGACTTTCACAAAGCTATTGACAATCCAAATGGGATTTGTGAGTTAAAAGCATCGAGTAAAGAGAGTCTAGGGAAATTGTTTCGAATCAAATGGTGATGGAGGTCATAAATAATTGATAAACGGAGCCAAGGCCAACCGGGATAGCACTGCTAAGGTTGCCGTCAGATAGAGGCTGACCAATGGCAGCCAACGTATCACGAATATGCTTCCCTTTTTGAAAATAGTCATATAGATATCACCTTTGTCAGTTGGTGTAAATCAGAGCGAAGATTAAAAATCTTTGCCTTGGATTGTGATGCAAAAATGAGGTTAACGGACAACCAGACATCAGAGGATGTGTAAAGGCCAAGTACTTGGGCTAGGATGGCTTTGTAAGAGAGGATAAAAGCCAACTTAGTAAAGGTTGGTCCTGTTTAGGCCATAGAACATAGGCAGTATTCAGTTTTGAGGATTTCTGTTGACATGGAGGGATGAACAATGAAGGGTTCAGATGTTGGAGAAGGAATAGTAGTGTCCGAAAGGGCAAGGTACTTTGGTGGTGGGGCAACATAGCCATCAAAAAAGCTTAAGAGATCATAACCTCGGAAAAGGGGAAGAAACTGACTTTTCCATACGAGATATAATTGTCAGTAGTGAGTTTCGTAGGAATGAGGTGCTGAATAGGGTTAAGGGGAAAGGTAGGAAGAGGAGACGAGGAGAGGTTTGAAGAGCTGGACATAGTGGACGAAATGAAGGAGGTAGAGGGAAAAAAATAATAAGGCTCGGATACCATGTGAGATATGATAAAATATGAGATGATTTTGTTTCATTTACTTGTGTTGATGTACATACTTTTCATTTATATACAGAAGTTGTTTGTCTTGAAATATCCTATGTAAAGATGACATAATGAACATGTGAATACATCTTTCAAACTAAATAAATCACGAACATGTTTAATATTGAATTTGAACTGTGTCATCTTTATCTTTTGGTTTGGCTCCTTTCTGCTTTGGTTTTCCACTAATTTGGAATGTTGGATTCTTCTATTTTCTCGATATTGATTCTTCCTTCTTTTTATTTCCATACTAATCATGACATGAAAGCTGCGATAGCCATTGTTGACTTAGCTCCAAAGTTGTCACCGCTTCAGCAGGGAGCACAGTATTCACGTGCCCACCTGCTGCCGGCCGATTCCAGTTCTTCGGCAACAGTCCCATCTTTCTGCACGCCCGTTTCTGTGCACATCAAGAAAGACAGATGAACCATGTCCAGGTGATTGTCTACCTCGACCACCTCCACTGGCCAATTACTTTATGGCCTTTGGCATGTTGCGTCAGTGAAGCAAAAGTACCGATCTTATCTCTCTCATCTACTCGCTTATGATCTGCATCACCTCTATTCTATTGACTTCCATTCTATTCCTTTGTCTTTCGGCTTTAAATGGAATTCCATTCGATTCTTTCAGCTTTCAATCTAATAATAATTTGGGTTTGGCTTTATTTTGTCAACCTACCTTTGTTGCCTTTACTTTTTCAGCTTTAAATTGAATATGGATTTGGATTTCGCTCCATTTATTCAACCTACCTTCGTTGTCTCTTGGATTCAAATGAAATCCTTTTCTCTTCCTTTAAACCCAAAATTTTAGAATGTAAGTAATCCATTTTTTCTATTGGTTACAGGATTGAGCTTTTGGTTGTTCTTGGCAGTAAGGATAAGAATCATCGGATGGATAATTGCGGTCCACTTTTCAATATTAACAATTTTTTTGTCATCAAAGACAAATAATGACATTAATGGTTTTGTAGCCACTCAAGTAAAGTGTGAAGGGGTGAGAAGTGTTGTAATTATCACTTTTTTTTTGGAGAATACACACACTACAAGAAAACAGGCCTTTAGTGACAGACTTTTAGTGACGGTTGCCCTGTCGGTAAAGTCCGTGGCTAAAAGTCCTTGCCGACGGACTATTCTGTCGCTAATTATCTTTACCGATGAAAATATCCGTCGCTAAAGTTATTTTCAAAATTTTCCATTTATTCCGTATTTTTTTCTCGAAAAAATTTTAAAAAAGGGTTTTCGTGACAGACTTTTAGCGACAGAAAAGTCAGTATAAAACAATCAAACCCTACTTTTTTTCATTCATTCTCCCAGCCGTCTCTCTCTCTCTCTCTCTCTCTCACCCATACTAGCTTCCGCCGCCTACCTCCTACTCCATCCCGCCTTCCCAGCCTTACCCCGCCTCCCCCTCCCTGATTGCACCACCCCGCTGCCCCAGCCCTGCCTTACAGGCGCCGTGGCATTGTAGCCCCAGCATTTCGATTATCAACAAGATATCCCTCCAAACACCGTCATCGGCATTTCAAAGGAAGACACACCTGCACCAATCAATTACGCTTTCAGCGGTAGAGCTGGAGACTCGTCGTCTGGTATTAATCTTAGTCCCTTTATCCTCATGTTTCACAAATTTTCTCTTATTTTGCACATCCCTTTCAATTGCACTTTCGGCGGTAGATCTGGATTACATTATTTGACTATGAACTAACATACTGCTTGGAATTGCTTCAAATGAGCATAATTGTAGTAACCATCGTCTCTAATGAAACTTGAACCTAACCACTTCTTACAAAGTTAAAGATTCTATCGGTAGAGCTAAAGCTCAATCGTGATTTTTGTTTGCTAGTTCTTATTCAAGTTCTAATGCTTTTGAAAGAAACATTATAACACAGGTTATGTTTTTGTTGTATTTGGATTTGTTGTTTTATGATTTAAGGGACAAAAACACAAGTCCGCACCTTTTGATTAGATTCCTTTGAAATTTTCCTAAACAATATTTCTTTGCCGGTACATGTTATGTTTTTGTTGTCTTTGGAGTTGTTGTTTTGATTTGTCAAATGATTTTCTTGCCATATTTCTGTAGAACAATTTACTGGTTTAGATGTTGCTACCTGAATTATGATTTGTAAACCCTTGCCAATTTAAGCCACGTTTGGTCCAAATTTAGTTCTAGGTTTTCTATATATTCGAGGCATGTAAGTTTGATGTACACTACCACAGCTTTGTTGTTTTTTGAAATATGACAAGCTAGGATTTGGCTTGTTTCAAGTGGATCCCAGCCCCAACAAGAATTTTTTTACACACATCACAGCCTCACAGGTATGCCAGCTCTTGCCAGTAGTGACTTCCTTAGATATGAGTCTGCTAATCATCAAGAACCTTCACCAGGGAGGGTTAAAGAGTTGCCTGCAAATATGTGTAGTATTGATTGGCATTTATGCTTATTTAGGCAAAGCAGATCCAAATGATTGCTCCCCAGTATTCAGATACCTTTGTTCATTGGCTACCAATTATACTTTTTTTTAATTCAGATGGTTGTTGTCCAGTTAGGTTGTAATTAGCCCCCAATGTTTGCAAGTTTGTTTATGCAGGAGCTATTAGAAACATCTTGGTACTTTTCAAGCATTTTCTAATGGACCCCTCACGACTGGTATAGGATGGAAGACCACTCTCTTGTTTGGACTCCCTTAGTGTGCTATGGTCTGCATGATTAGTTTATCTACGCTATCATGGCGAGGCAAGAATAGCTACCTTAGAATGCAATTAAGAAAGTCACCCGCCTTGCAGAATATTGTCCAGTTTTCTTGTACTTTAACTAGTTAGTTAAGAGTATTCATATTGCAGTGGTCATTAGAAACTTATATGCCTCGAATATATAAGGCTTTGCCCTATTTCTGTAGAACAACTGATCTTTCTTTCTTTCTTTTCAGATTATGATTGACAAAGAGAAACAAACAATAACTGTGGACATATTGTGCAGGCTTCGGAGAGCAAGGATCTTGATTTATATTTTTTTAGTTTCAATGAAACTTTTAACTGTGTTTTTTGGGATTTGTACGAAATGATCTATTGTATTTAGTAAACATGTAATTTGTTATATTTGGGTATTAGTTGGTGGTGTATATGATTTAATTTTATTTGTATTTCTTGGAATTTACTAAAGGATGAATCATAGTTTAAAGAAATAAATTGCTATTGGTTATGGTTAATTGTTTGAAACATGTTTGAATTTATAAAAATTAACAAAAACAAAATAGCCTTTTTCTTATTTTTAGCGATGGAATTCAGTTGCTAAAAGTGCTTTTATAGATCAATAAAAGTTTTTAGAGATAGATTTTTAGCGAAGAAAATTCTGTCGCTAAAAGTTTTTTTTAAAATTTTTTCTAGAAAATTCAGAAATTATACAAAATATCTTTAGCGACGGAAAATTCTGTAGCTAAAAGAAATTAATTCTGTAAGTAAAAACTTCATTTTTACAGACGGATCACTAAATTCCGTCGCTAATCTTTTAGTAACGGGGTTATTACCCACTGGCTTTTATCCGTCGCTAAAAGTCTTTACCAACGGAAAGTGAACTTTTAGCGACGGAACTGTCTGTCGCTAAAAGTGTTTTTCCCTGTAGTGATATATGTGATTCATTGACTGTGCGGGAACCTTGGATTAGGTTGCTCGAGCGATCTAGCCATCTATATGCAATCTATGGACGGTCAATATCTTATTTTTACATTTTTTAAGTCCGTCCCTTACATTATGTAGCAGAAGATTTTTTGACAAAAATACCCTCCAGCTTGAGCAGTGCCGATCCGCAACATTATGTAGTGGACTAGTCTTTGGACTTTTTTTTTTCTCTATCTCTCTCCTTTCTCTCATCAATCAATTTTTTTGTCTCCTTTCTGACTTGTGTCTCTTTCCCTCTCTTTTCTCTCACCATTTTTTCCTCTCTCTCTCACGCGCGTGCGCGCTATCCAACAGACAATTATGAGAGAGAGCAGACTCCAATCATCTGTCAAGTCTGACACTGAGGATGATGGTGGAAATTGAACCCATTACCACCACTGGTAAATCGAGATGAAACTCGTCGGTGAAGTTCTGATAGGGTGAATCGAGGCAGAGCTCGTCGGCAAAGTTCTGATAGATCCTCCCTGAGAAATGATTCGGGTTGGGTATTATCTCAAAGATCTTCGGGATAGATGTTGACTTGCACCCGCTTAAGTACTTGTGCCTGGTAAAGTTGCCCATGTCATAGGTTTAGTCTCTAGGACATTTTTGGCAATTTAAACTTTTATAAGTTCAATTGTTTTTGTGTATCGTTAAGTGTTCAACTTAATAGAGAACATTATCACCACAAATACTGCAGCATGTTTCAAAGGTTCCACTACATGTACTTCCTTTTGAAGACTTTTATAGTAATATGGGATGAGACACGGAAACGATAACCGTATTTCCATGACCATTAACACCGCTATACCACAACATATATGGCTTTTACACTAGGGCTCTCAATCATTAGCCTTAAATGATTCGATCTAATTGGAGTTGGCACGTGTTCAGGCATGCTTGTTCTATCTCTTTACTCATGTTAAGCTTCCTTGATTTGATTTGACTTTGCCACGTGTTGATAATGAATAATTCCTTATTTACCTTTTTTGCCTAATTTTTTTATCCGCTCTTTATCATGTCTTTTACATCTCTTTACATGATGACATATTGCATAGCTAAATTTTCATGCCTCTTTGAGTGAGTCATGTGTCACTTCCACGTTCAAAACAGTCACCAACCTATATCCTAGGATGAATTCGGCTTGAGTGAAGTCTTATTTGTAGGCCGATCTTTGCTTCATCGGTGATGTGCTCTGCTGAGGTCTTAGAACGAAGCAGCCTTGCTAGGTCCAGTCATTCTAGATTTTTCTTGGTACAAACAACCACAATTACTCAAGTTCGGAAGTACAACAGCTTGTGCAGATTCAACCTTCTCCTCCCCCTCCTTCTTATTGACGGCTACAACAAAATACCGTCTCATGTTGTTGGAAAGTTGTTCTTTGAACCAATGAAACTGTGGTACCGCAAAAGTTATTGGGATTTGGATGAGGATTTCACCACTTGAGGTACAAGCTTTCCGTCGTTGGAGTCACCGATCGAATAATGGAAATCTCAGCGATCACAAATCTGTTCAGGTCCACCAAAAAGTACGCATTATAGAATAGCCAATACGTGTGAGTACACGTTAAAAGACTCATTAATGTTGGACATTTTACATAATCCATATCGTGGCTTCCATATTCCTGACTAGTATTGGACAAGCAATCCAAGTTCTGACAAGGATTTGAAAAGGATATATATATATATGCTACTAATTTTGTTGTAAGAAGATATGTACAACCTCTTGTATAGCGACGATTAACCTTTAGTGGCATTCTGCTAGCACTTTCAGCAAAAATTTTAACTTCAATGTTTTAACATCACTGAATAAAAATCACTCTAAAAGTATATATGACCATTAATTGTCGCTATATAGAGGATTTTAACTATCTCCTTACAACTCGGATAGTCCAATTTTACCATTTAGAAATCCTGTTTACTCATAAAATCCTGATTACCAAACTTTGACAAAGGAAATACTGATTAGTACTGGGCAAGCAATTCAAGTTTCAACAGGGATTTAGAAATCCTGATTGGTCAGAGAAGTTTTCTCTTATCTAAATTCTTTATCCCCACACACTGACAGATGAATAATTTTGAACTTCTCACACTTTACTTATTAGGCTTCATCTTGCGTAATAACTCAAAAATAGTAAGCCGGTTAGTAAAGCCTTTCGAAAAAAGGAAACACAAGATGGTGCCACTTCGGCAACTACGTGAGTTATCTACTAAATCCAGGGCCTTTCTTGTAAATATATGACCAGACCGCCCCTGCATGTTAATAGACTCGTGGCTTCTGGGAAGCTAGCTTAGTTCCCAGTCCAAGTAATATTTGGTAACCGCCCAACGTGGCTATATGAAGAGCAACGCCCCCTCCAGTCTCTTCAAGGTTCGAATAAGATACCAATGGCTTCCAGTTCGAATAAGATACCAAGGTTCGAATAACATACCAATGGCTTCCAGTTCTTCATTAGCTGCAGTGAGTGGCGAGAAGAACAGTAAGATAGCTTCCAGTTCTTCATTAGCTGCAATAAGTGGTGAGAACAACAGTAAGATACCAATGGCTTGCGGCTCTTCATTAGCTGTAATAAGTCATGAGAAGAACAGTAAGATACCAATGGCTTCCAATTCTTCATTAGCTGCAATAAGTCGTGAGACGAACAGTAAGATACCCATGGCTTCCGGTTCTTCATTAGCTGCAATAAGTGGTGAGAAGAATAGTAAGATACCAATGGCTTTCGGTTCTTCATTAGCTGCAATAAGTCGTGAGAAGAACAGTAAGATACCAATGGCTTCCAATTCTTCATTAGCTGCAATAAGTCGCGAGACGAACAGTAAGATACCTATGGGTTCCGGTTCTTCATTAACTGCAATAAGTGGTGAGAAGAATAGTAAGACACCAATTGCTTCGGGTTCTTCATTAGCTGCAATAAGTCGTGAGAAGAACAGTAAGATACCAATGGCTTCCGGTTCTTCATTAGCGGTAATAAGTTGTGAGAAGAATGGTTCTGATAGTTATAGTTATTATTGGAAGAAGCATCTTCCCCCCGGTCAGAGGTTTCAACCTACCCTACAAGAACTTACCTGCTTTTACTTGTACTCTAAGTTCCTTCCCATTCAAATTCCGCCAGGCATTGTGAGCTCTGTTGACGATATCTATGACTATGAGCCCCATGAACTACCAGGTGCGTTATACTTTCTCTACTTCTTGCCGTACATTCTCTCCGTTCTTAGATAAGAGAAGTTACAGACTATTTTCCGGCAAAAATCAGCAATTTCTATAATTTCTGGAAAGCTTATAAACAATCCTTTGAAACCTTGAAGTCAATGGCAAACCACAAGCATAAATTTGGAAAATTTTTTAATATTGGAAAATATATTTAGCATATTCACGAAATCGCCACTATATTGTAATATCGATGTACTAAAATTTCTTTTGGTGCCATCATAATCGTTGTCTTTGTCTTTTCCTTGCTCCGTTTTTGTTATTCCAAATTAAAGTTCCGAATTGTAAATATCTATATTACAAAGAAATAATAATAGCTCAAAGTTAGTTCTTTTTTTAGTTTACATTTTTATAATATATCTATCTATATATGCACTATTGTCCTCATATAATTGTCTAATTATATTTAGAATACACTTTCAAATTCTCTTATGTTAGCTGTTAATTTTTTCACGTGAGCTTGAACCTTCCGAATTCTTTGATTACACTTCTTGGATCCGCCCAGCTTGTGGTGATAGTTTCGTGAGCAACTGAAAATTGTCCTCAATGTCCATGCACGCAGCTCTGGCTTTTAAACATGATGGCGGAAAGATGTACTTCTTTACCAGTTTGCGTAAGAAGTTTGCAAATGGCAACAAAGTGAAGAGGGATATCAAGGGTAATCGCGGGTACTGGAAGGCGACGCAAGCGAGAAAGGATGTAAAGGGCTGTACTGGAACCACCGTTGGCACCACAACGCCCCTCACCTACTATAACAAAGATGCTGTCAAAACACCATGGCTCATGATAGAACACAGATTGACCGATGACTTGATCGCACGATTCAAGCCCAAGGAGGTACCTTTGTTTTTTTTGGTCATTTCACCGTTAGGAAGAGTGTCCTTCTCTTTCATTGTATTAACTAAATACGCTTTGCATATTGTATGCAGGACCGTGAACCAGTGCTCTGTACTGTGTATTATCACATTAGGAAGAAGGAATCTGGCGCCGATGGTGATGGTACTGAAGATCCGAGCCCATCGCCATGAATCAGATTAGAGAATGCGTTTTTGTGTTTCTGTTTTGTTGAAGTCTTTGATTTAGATATTGCTCTTTCAGTTCTGAATGGTCGCCTGTATTCTGTTAATGGTTGCCAAATCCTACTGTGCAGTGCTTGTTTACCCGTCAATCATAATTTTGTTTTCGCTTTCCGTGTTACTTCCACGTTTTTTTTTGCTTCGTCCATCTCCATGTTAGAAGCTCAAATCTAAGCATAATATTTTGAAATTTTTTTTGGATTCTACTTAGGTTTGAAAAAAAAAAACTTGGCTGCTAAGGGTTGTTCTTGAAAGTATTAGCAGAAAAACTACTAGAAATATTTAGCGAGTATTGATTGTCACTAAATACAGAATGAGAGGAAGATTCCTACAACCCAACTGGCAGCCAAAACTTATTCAGTTTGGTATTAATAGTTTAGCGTATGTTGTAACATAGTTATTAATATTAATAATCTATGGGTATTGGCCTTTACGTACCACCTTCGTCTTTAACTAGTACAATATTCTTTTACATTTCGTACTAGTCAAAATATCACTTCGTACCCATTATATGGGCTGGTACAGATCATACCGGCTGATTATTATATATCGACCAAGATAATGTGTTTTGTTTTGATTCCTTTGTAAATGTAAGTCTTCAATCTTCTTGTAGAATCTTTCTCAGTAAGTCTTCAATCTTCATCACAATTTTCAATCTGCTTTTACTTTTTCTCTTATCTTTGTTTTCATCTAAATGATGTACTGCTTCACACAGACACAGACACACACACACCCACACCCACACAACTTATTCATAAACCCAAGTACGTTATTATTGTACAAACAACTTACTCTTCAATAAGAATGAGATAATTGAATATGTTGTTTATTCCCAAACAGCTTGTTCTAGATCAAACATCTTACTTGAAATGTGAGGTAATTCAACCTGTATAAGAACAAACATCCTATTCCAAGTGAGCTGTAAGGGAAAAAAAATATGCATATGTATTTTTTTAATTTCGCTAATTAATGTGTATTATATATGTACACAATTAAACAAAAAATTCGAGAGGTACTGGTACTGTTACGTACCATTTAATGTGAAAAGCTAGTAAGCATGTCGGGCGGTAAATATATGAATTGCTGAGCAGACACCGAAGAAAGTGTTGGTCATCAAGTTTTATTTTGGGTTAGTTACACCCAACATATATGAGATTTGATATTATTATTTTTTTTGGGTCAAATGTCCTTTATTCCACCAAAGTAAATCAATACAACTCAACAGTTTTTATATGCCTATACAATTTTCTATTACAAGCTCACAGTGTTCTAATAGATTCTCATTCCTTTCCTCTACTTCAACTGTTATGAGAGCACTATGCTTTCATCTATCCCCCAGCTTGTGCATAGCTATTTGTTCCCAGGCCTTGCAGGGACCTTCTTCCGGCTGCATACTCTGTACCTAATCCACTGCTGTATAACAAGCATACATCCTTTTTCATTTGAGCTTATCCTGTTGAAAATTCTATAGTTCCTTTCTTGCCATATTTCATAGACAGTGGCTGCCACACTTAGTTTTCCCATCTTTGCTCTAAAACTCTTCCCTCTAAAAGACTTGGCCATATGGTTATAGAATTGATTCCAAGGCACTAGTGGAGTATTTATTTGCATTATGTCCAAAGTGACACTCCACAGCTCCTTTGCATAGATACATTGAATAGATGATTCACAGTTTCAATATGACTTGAGCATAATACACATGTATCATCTTGAATCACATTGCAAAGTTTCAATCTGTCCCTGGTTCTTAGTCCTCCCTTACTTAATAGCCGTAATATCTTGGAACATCTAGGGATATTGGATGCGCGTGAACCATATCAGTTTCCACCAAGGATCTATATTACCCCTTGTTCTTATTCCATTCCAAGCTGATTGGATTGTGAACTGTCTACTTGGATGTAGTTTCCATTCAAGTGTATAAGATAATTCTGTGTTTGGTGGAGGCAAAGTTATCAACATTAAGTTAATAGCCCGTAACTCTCTTGATCCACTCAATAACATCTTCCATTCATTCCCTTGGATAATGTCACAGACTTTTGCAGTATTATTCAAGCCTGAGTCATATACGGTTCTTTGCCCATATTGCTCTATAAGAGTCATCTCATTCATCTAACTATCCATCCATAGCTAGGTAGTTTGACCATTCCCCACTTTGTAGTGAACAAACTTAGCCATATGATCTCTGATATTTAGAAGCTTACACCAGGTCCAAGACAGTGTTACATGAGGCTTAAAGGTCCATAAGTGTTTGTCTTTGGTAATGTAGACATGACACCACTTGACCCCTAAAGAGTCCTTTATATTAGCCAAATCCCACTGTTTGAACATTGCACCTTTATTCCATTCTTCTACTCTCTTGATTCCTAGTCCATCTTCTTTCTTTGGTAGACATAAGTCCTTCCTTGCCACTTTAGCACCAATACACTTTATATCCTTGCCATGCCATATGAAGGACATAACCTTCTTTTCAATTTGCCTAATGATCCTCTTAGGCAATATAAAGATTAAACACTAATATACTTGTAAGCTACACAGTATCGATAATGCCAGCTGCAATCTGCCAGCATATGAGAGAGTTTTTATAGTATAGCTATCAATCCTTTTGGTTAACTTTCCACTAGCATAGATCAATCTTTGTATTGTAGCTTTGTGAAATTAGTGGGACCCTAAATAGGTAATAGGAAATTTTCCAATAGGAATATTCACTATTTCTGCCAGAGCCTCAACATTATTTGTATCCACACCTGTCAGGAAGATAGAGCTTTTATTGAGATTTGGGGATAATCAAGAGAGATCCTTGAATTCAGCCCGAGCTTGATTGAACAGTCTCAGAGTTGCTTGATCAGCTTGAGTCAACATAAATAAATCATCTGCAAAGCATCGATGGTGTATTTGTAATTCTTTACACTTAGGATGGTATATAAAATTAGGGTGTTGTGCATACTTTTCCATTAGTCCAGTGAAGGCTTCCATTATCAGTAAGAACAAATAAGGAGAGATAAGATCTCTTTGTCCTAGGCCCTTTGAGCTTGAGAAATACCCCTCCATATTTCCATTAAGATTAATGGAAAATTTTGCAGTAGTCACACTGCATAATCCAATCTACAAAGATAACTGGAAATTTCATGACTTCCAATACATTTTTCAGAATTTCCCATCCAACAGAGTCATAGGCCTTTTGCAAATCTGTTTTCAATACACACCTAAGAGTCCCCCCTGTTCTATGGTAGTTTTTCACCAATTCTTGCATGAGTAAGATATTATCAGCAATTTGTCTTTTTGCTACAAAGGCTGATTGCTTCAAACTGATCAGACCTGGCAATACTTCTTTGATTCTAGCACATAAAATCTTTGACACACACTTATAGACCACATTGCAGCAAGCAATGGGTCTAAAGTCTTTCATTGTCTTGGGGCATGCTACCTTAGGAATCAATGTTCGAGCATTATTGTTGAAGAATTTGATTCCCTTTCTCTTATTCAACATTTCTAACACTATATTTGTCACTGTTTTACCAACAATTTCCCAACTCCTCTGAAAAAATTCAGCATTGTAACCATATGGACCTGGAGCTTTGTTAGGTTTAAAGGAAAACATAGCTGCTTTTACTTCAGTCTCATTTATAGGGCCCCTAATATTTGATCTTCATCAGAGACAAAATTTTTAAGAATCTCAATTAATCTTTCCTTTATGTTAGTTAAGAGGGGAATAGGAGTACCAAGAAAGTCCCTAGTTCCAGTTACCAAGTCTTCCTCTTGAGTGTAGATAGAAACTATTCTGTTATGAGCTCTTTGCACAATTATTTTTTTTATGGAAATAGGTAGAATTACTATCACTAAGGCTCAAATTCTTGATTCTTGCCTTTTGATAGTAGTAAGCCTTTTCAGCTTGAGCCAGTTGATACTACTATTTATGGACTTCCTTCTCTATCAAGATCAAAGTGATATCTTGTTTTCCAGAAACTTAACACTTTATTTGCTGTAATTCTTCAAATTTCTCAGCAGTTCTAATTGAGATATTACTGTAATATTCAGCATTCAACTTTTTGAACATAGCTTTTAGTCCCTTCAATTTGGTTCTCAACCTGGTACATGCATCTCCATCCACACTTTCTTTCCATTTGTCCTTCAGGATACTGCTCAAACTTGCTGTGATTCATCCAGTATGTGAAAAATTTGATGGGTCTTTTACCTTTCTCATACTTTAGCTTGGTTTTTTATCATAAGCACCACATGATCTGATATACCTGGATTTTGTGCTTCCACCATTGTGACTGGATTGGTCTCCATTCATCCTTCATTTTGCAAAACTCTATCCAGTTTACACATAATCACATCTTCTTCTCTATTGTTCCACCAAGTATATAGTAGTCCCCTTGCTGTTAGGTCTTCTAGATGTGCTCAAAAAGGCATTTATTGAAATCTTTTGTATTTTTTCTATTGATGCCACTGCCTCCATATTTCTCTATCTCAATTCTTACCATATTAAAGTCCCGAGCAACTAGCCAAGCCCTTTGTCCAATTGTATTGGCATCATGTACTAATTGCTGCCACAAAGCCCTCCTTTTCCCTCCCTTACTGTTAGCATACACAAACGTGATATATAAATTCATACTGGATGCTGTTTTCACACTGTTAGTAATGTGTTGGCTAGACTTATTTACCACAGTGACTTGAGCACTAATGCTGTTCCATCCTAACCACAATCTAGATACACCTTTGTGATTGACACTATAGTCAAAATGCCAAGTAGGGTTCCATTTACCAGCGATTTTGGTGATGTTTTCCTATCTCACCCTTGTCTCTAGTAGTCCCACAGTTTTAACTTTATTTTTCATTAATAGTTTCTTGACATCTCTTTACTTCACAGGGTCATTTAGCCCTCTAATATTCCAATTGGCAATTATACTCATGATCTAGCTTTACTTTTTCCTTTATTGTCCCCTTCTTCATCAACTGAGTTTTAGTTTGACTTTGGCCTAAATCTTGTCCACTCTATGATTGTCTATTGCTGGGAGTAGAGCAGAACTTTCTTGCTCATTTTCACTTTCATTGGCCACAGTAACAATTGTATCTAATATAAAAAAGCTATTTTGTAGTGGTATTAGCTTAGTATTAGGCATCTTTTTCGCCATAACAACTTCAGTGCTAGGTACAACATTCCTCGGTTGTTCCTGTATCTCCCTCACAACGTCAGTTTCTCCTTCCACTTGTGTAATTGCCTTATGTCTCTACACTTGTTGAGGCTTAGTTTTCTAATAACATGGAGATGTGTGATGACCAAAAATTTGACAGTATGTACATTTCACTGGCAATCACTCATATTCCACTTTTTGATTGATTATTTTATCTCCAGGTCCTTTGATAGGAATTGTATCAGGCAATGAACTGCCTATTTCAATCTTTACACACTAGCAAATCCCAATCTCTATTTTTTAGCAGTCATTTGGTCCATGAACAAGGGATTACCAATGATACTTGCAATTCTACTAATCATCTTATTTGACCAAAGGTGTAATGGCAACTGTGGTAATTTAATCCACACAAGCACTATACTGAGGCCTTCTTTTTCTAGGGATAATGATTCAAACTAGGGTTCCACAATTACTGGTTTATTATATAAGAAACATGGACCTTTTTCAAGAATTTGTTACTTAGCAATTTTATCATCAAAACGTAACAAGAATAGTCCAGATTTCAGCATACTGCATGAGATGATCCAAACTGCTTCCACTTATGTTCCATGACGCCCTTCATCACATGAACGGGGGTCGTGCACCAAGCACATACACGATTAACGTATTTTCCCAGCTTTGAAGTTCCATTTCAATGTCTTCAATTGTGTATTCCAAACCCTTATGGCCGTTAATTTCTTTCGGTGGTACATATTCCAGTCAATTTTCTTGCACAAAATCACTATTAGGGTTTGTGATAGAAGCATAAGAGGTTTTTTGCCCTAAGCTTTCCTGTCCTGTACTGAATTTTACCTCCTTTGGAATTAACTTTCTTCATCGAGGGTAAAGTTGGAAATTCCCTTTCCCCAGCTAAAGTCTTTTAAATTTTGGTTACAAGGGATTAATCTCTGCCATTTGATTAGCCAACTGCCTACTACCATCTGTTGGATTAGTCAACTACCCAACCATCTCAGCTTTGTCCTGAGAGCTACGTGCGAATAATCCACGTGGCCCCAAATTTTCTTCGTCATGCTTCACATTCAATGCTTTCTCTCCTCAGGGACCAGATTCCCCAATCACTGTCAAATTGCCATTTGTAATTAAATTGTTCTTTAAAGCAGCATTTTTTTTGTCTTAAAAAGTCAATTTGTGAGTTTAACTGCTTAATCATGTCCTTCAATCCCAGTTTTTCATCAAAATCCGAACTAGATTCTGTCATCTTCTCTGGCCTAATATCATTCACATCTTTAAAGGTTTCTGAACCTAATGATACTTCCCGACCAAAATCTGTTGGTATATACAGCCCTAGAGTGGTACTTACATGTGTTTTTTGCAATTCCTCATCCACAAAGTCCTCTGAGAATTTTTTCTTGATAGGTCCACGCAGTCTTGTTGAGCGTATTAAAACCAGTAGCACCATCGTCAGGGGCATGATGGTGTTCTCACAGATTTTCTAGAGAGAAGGCAGAGTTTCTCTCTCTAGACTTTCCCTCCGACATTCAGATTTTATATTATTACACTCAACCATATCAAGTTGAAAATTTTGCATTCAATTTACTGAAGTTACATCTCTTCTAATACTTATACCTCATAAAAGCTATGATGTTTGCACAATCCCACATTGAGTATCCAAACTAGCATCGATAATTGAATGATAAAAATACCAAAGAATACTAGAACTAGAATAAATTTAAGTCTTCACTCCGAAAAGTCAAGGGTTTACTATACTCAACTACACGAACTATTTAAAATTTCACTCCATCCACACAACGTTATAAAGTGAAGAATTTATGATAATTTATAGTCGTTGTCTTCACTTTTGGGCTGACCCATAGTGGCAGGTGAGTCTATATAAATCTTAGAGGCACCATTGGATTTTATTTCTGAGACAAATGTTCGAGTGATTCTTGAACTATACACGTCTTTCCATCTTAGTCCCTCAGTTATTTTCTTTGTATTTTGCCAAAAACAAAGAAAGGACTTGTAAGGCAAACAGTCCTGTAACTTCAAACTGTTTGCCTTACAAGTCCTTTCTTTGTTTTTGGCAAAATACATTTTTTTTGGTAGCCCCTACAATAGAGGCATTAGAGTCATTTCTTGATTCTCAAGAACCAAAAGTTCCCTCATGGTCCCTGAATTATTATGGTGTTCCTCAATTAGTCCCTGAACTAATTCTTGCACTCTTTGGTCCTTTAACATTACATGATTAGCCACTTTTGTCATTTTAATCACTTCAATTAGGTTTTGTACATTGATGAAAAAAGTCAGTTTATAGATCATCAAATAAGTAGCCACCATGACCGTGGCCTTTTAGTACCACTACTAGATATCACTTGACAAGGTGGCATTATCCTTGTTATGCATAGATCTGGCAAACTGATATACTGGCGGGGTACGAGTAATACCTGATTGGGTTCAGGTACAATTGGGTCGTGTAGATTTTGCTTGGCTTTTTTCGAGTGGTCTTTTTCAATACCCCTACCCTACCCATGCGGGTCTGGTATTACCCACGGGTGAATGGGTTTTTAATAAAAATAATTTAATTACCACATTTTGTTAGACTACTTACTAGTTAGGCATATTTCTTTTTCTTTTTGTTTCTTTTGCTTTTTTCAACTAGCACATTTTTTAATTTTAGCAATTGTTAAAACTCTTTTCAATTTAACAAAAAATCCTCTTTGTATAAAGTAACATGTTAAATACCATAACCCATTCCTCACCAACTATCCAAAATAAAAAAAATTAAATGTCAATAGAAATATTAACCCATTCTCCGCCCACAATCCAAAACACAACAATTAAATTTCAACAGATATACATCATCACATGCATAAATAATCCAAAATAAAGTCTTCAATTCCTCATAGAATTATCGTGTCTAACAATGGTGACAACGACCATGAACAACGGTGGTAGGGATGTGGTGGATTGGAAGATTGACGGCCGTCAACAGCCGATCTATGAGAGGAGACTGACAAAGTGGGTGTGAAGAATAGAGAGAGTGTGCAGTGGCAGGTAGAGCAAGGCGGTGGGTGGCCTTGAAGATTGAGGGGGCTGAGTGGTTGACGAGTGATGATTGAGTGGATGACGATAGGTGGCGGTCGACGATGGAATTGATAGAGTGAGGGTGTGATGGAGTAATTGTTGGCTATCGCACTAGGTGCCTGACTATAGGTGGCTGTCGGTGGTGGCCTTGAAAGAGTGAGGGGCTGAAGGACTGACAGTTGGCGATCGATCTCGTGTGAGAGGGCGTCGGCGGCATAGAAGAATGGGGTGGTGTGAGATCGAGAGTGAAGAGAAACTTATGAGAAGTGAGAAATAGAAAAATGGAAAATGAAAGGCTAGGGCACAAAAATGTGTCTTTATATGTACATTGAAATTCGGGTAAACCGGGTAACCCATTTCTTAACCTGGAAATTACAGTTTGGGTCGGGTATGGGTCTACTTTCAACGGTCTCTCATATATGTACCCATACTAGGGTTCTCTGGATGAGCCAGGTAGACTTCCTGGTACTGGAAAAAAATTGCCAGGTGTAGTTATGCACCATCGATATCATGTCTCTAGGGTTGCAAGTTAGATAGGGTTTTATGGGTTTAACCAATCCAAGCCAAGAAAATGTTGATTTTTACCCAATCCGGTAGCCACTTTTGGTAGTCACTGTCGTTCGACCATTGATTGAAACCATTTATACCTGCTGTCGCCAGCCCCCAGCCCTCTAATACTACTTATTTGAGGTTGGTTAATGGGGGCTTAGCTACAGTGATTGTTAATGGTGGGAGGTAGTGGCACGCCTATGGTTTAGGCTGTAGCATAGTGGAGCCGGCGCGGGATATTAAGGTGTTGGTTCTATTGGTGGCAGAGGAAGGGATATTAATGGTGCATCGGAAGGATGAAGCCACCTTGTATAGATCTTAGTATGATACTAAAAAACTATGGTCATGTTGACGATTTATTTGACATGGTATGCATGTATTGCAATTTTTCATCAACGTCTGAAACTTGATTGAAGTGACAAAAAGGACGAAACTAGTTAGTGATGCAATGCTAAGGGACCATTAATGTAAAAATTAGTTCAGGGACTAATTGAGCAACACATTCATAGTTTAGGGACTATGATGCATCTTCTGGTTCTTGAGGATTGAGAAATGACTCAAGTGCCCCTATTGTGGGGGCGACAAAAAAGAATACTTTTATTAAAATGGGGAAAAGACTTGTATGACCAATGGTTTGATGTTAAAGGATTACAACTCTGGAAAAGTTAGCTGAGGGACTAAAATGGCAAGGCTTGTACAGTTCAAGGCTCACTCAGATATTTGTCTCTTTATTTCTATGGAAACATCAGATAAAACTCTTGGATGAAACCAAGAAAATTCGAAAGATAGTAGGGCATGGAAACCCCAGACCTGGGCTCCTGAACAAAGCACCCATTGTATGCTAGTCTATGTATGAAGTTGGCCATCCCTTGTTTAACACAAGATTCAAATAGTTATGGTCAAAACATTAGACTTCTGAGCTCATCTAAAAAGTATGATTCTAAAACAGGATTTGAATAGCCTAAGCATTTACTAATTAAGAATAAAATACAAGTAGTTAAACTCCAACGGGTGTGTCTAGAACTGTGAATTATGTCTTGATTAGAGGAAACGTACATAGGTTATTACTGGTCCATTTTCTCTACGCACTTTTGACTGTTCCTGGATCCCATTCTCTCGCGTCAATGTGTTCAACACTTCCAAACCGGTAGACCGAAAGTGCTTGCCCAAGTCATGTGCACTTGCCTTTCATTTACAACTTTTCCTAAGTGTTGGATTCCGCGCGCCTCCTTCATCAGCTAAAGGAATCAATGGCGCAGTGCCTGGCTGAGGGGTCGCCCTAAGCCTTCTTTAAGGGGTCGGCATGCGTCGTCTTTGGGGGTCTTCTCTCCTAGCTCCTTGGGCCATTCCCTTCCCTTGGGGTCTCCGTCTCCCTGCCCCCTTGAGTGTTCCCCATCCTTGTGTCCCCTCCGTGGGAACTCCTCTCCTCATCCCTTGTGGCTTCCCTCTATTGCCTCTTGGGGGCTCCCAGTCCTTGGTCTTTCCTCCTTGCTACTCTTCTCTACACCCCTTGGGCACTTCTTCTCCTTGGTTCTTCCTTGCCTTCCCCTTTATAGGGGTTCCCTTCCCTTGAGGGCCCCCTCTCATTGAGGGCTCCTTGCCCCCTCTTGTTCTTTCCTTCTTTGGGAGCTCCATGCTCTATTAAGTCACAGCACATAAGTGCCAAGAAGCTCATTGCCGCACTCGAGCGCTGTCTCTGTAACATGTACCCCCCAGATGACACCCTTGCTACAATGCCTGACTAAACTTCAGTGCCTCCTTCATCAATACATGCCCTCAACACTCCTTCTTTCTGTCTTACCATGCATTATCCCCATATCATGTGCCTCATGCATAATGCTTGGTCTTATGCCTAAGCATCGTGACATCCGTCCACGCCTCAGCACTGCCCTTTACCATACATTTTCCCTAGCACTTATTCCCTCGTATTAACCCATGTGTTATCCCCATCGTGCCCCCACACTAAGTGTTGCGCCCTTGTGTTATATTCCTTGCACGTGACCTTGGCCCTAGACAAAACCTGTTGTGCTTATGCACCCCGCCACTTATACAGCCGTGCCCCACGAGACTCTGTCACACTGCCACACCCCGACATTTTTCCATCCCTTGACCACATCATGTGCACCTTGCCTCATAGTAAAAAATGCTTCGACCTAATCTCCGAAAAGTGCAGCATCCCTTAAGGCAGGCAAATCCTCCAAAAAACTATCTCAGGGAGCTCTAAGTGCTCTCGCACGAGGACTCCCTTACCATTAGGTAAGTAACTGCTTCAGAGCACTACCTCGACACATTGGGTAGGCTACTACTTTAGGACACTATGTTGACGCACTCTGAGTGCTCTGACACAAAGATGCATCTTGGGGATAGAAAACTCCTTCGAGACACTATCTCCCCAGGGAGCTCCAAGTGCTTTAGTATGAAGACTCATTTCCCACTAAGTAGGCAAATCCTTTGGGACACTACCATGGTCCATCAGGTAAACAAATCATTCGGGATACTACCTTAGTACACTTCGAGTGCTCCAGCACAAGGACTCATCGCAAGGATAGGCGACTCCTCCAAAACATCATCTCAACCACAAAGCACCAATTTCTCCCGCATGAGGACTCCTTTCTGCCCAGGTAGGTGACTCCTCTTAGACATTACCTCTACTTGTTATGAAACTCCTCCAGGCCACTACCTAGGCTCTTCGGGTATGTGGCTTTTTAGGGATACTACCTTATTGCACTTTGAATGCTTCGGCATAAGGACTTACCCGCAGGACATGCGGCTTTTGTGGGAACTATCTCCTCCAGGGTGTCTGCATGACTTGTCTACATGCTCCGGCACTGCGGGCTCTTCATTGGCACCCCTTAAGGGCTATGAGCACCAGGTTACTAAGAGACAGAGTAGGTCTTTGGATGGCATTATGCTTAGTCCGCTTAAGAGTTAGACATTAGTCCTTCCCCGCCACTGTGAGATTATTGATTTTTTGGTCACCCCTATGGGACTCAGCAAGGGCTTTGGATTGGTGGGGTGTCATTCCCAAGGAGTGCCACATTTTTCTTGATGACATCACCTTCTTGACCCCTATAAATTGGTACTTGAGAATTCATTTCGAAGAAATTGGATCTCATTTTCACATTTCACTTTTGTACTCAATAATCTCAGAGGCTGAAAATTCTGGAGAGAGAAACACCCTAGACCTAAGCTTTAGAATATAGTTGTCGTTGTGCATCCAACTTCGTGCCTTAGCCCCCGCAGCACTGCCACTATTCAGGCTCTTTCTAGAAAGCCTTAGTCCCTATCATTCTTCATCCTTGCTCTGTTCCACATTAACATTCTTGGCTTCTGATTCGAACTACATTCTTTGTGTCACCTCCACATTTCATGCGAACCTACTCCCTTGGCATCATTTTGGCAATTTTGCTATGTTAGCTAGGTATTGCAGTGCAGTTTGGCCCTTGTCTGACACACCTAAACCAACATGCTACAGCATGCAAGCGTATTGGGACTACTAGTCAAAGCCACCACCAGGCCATCCAAGAAGAGCATCACCTCGAGGACCAAGAGGAGACCATTGCACTGGACTCTAACTCACCCTGAATGGATGCTCCCAAATGTTGTCATCATTATCAATGCTGTGGTCCTGCGCCTTACTCCCACCATCACCAACCTCCAAGACTGCCAATCATATTTCATGGCCTCAATCTTAGAGATGCAAAAATCAATCCAAGCCTTAACTCTAAGGTTTCCTGTCTTTCAAGGCCTCAGAGCTCCCTACCCTGTTCCCACTACTCAGCCCGTGCCTTTCTAAGCTCTATGTTTGGACCCTACTGCTCAGATCTAGCCTTCAGGGTCTCTGCTAGTTTTATACACTACCCAGGTCCTAGTGTTATGACCACAGCTGCCTTTGTTCTTTAGTGACTCGACAGTGGGACTTAGGACCCCTCTGCTTGTTGTAAGACCTTACCCTTATTCAAATAACCTTGAAGACGCATAACCCAATTGAGATGAAACTTAAACCGACATAGCCAACTTGCACCTAAACACTAGCCATGACTTTGACTCGCTTTAGTTGGTCATTCTCAATTGCCAGCCTCCTATCAATGACACTATCCTTGAGCAAGCTTTATCCCCAAAGAGCTACCCCATCCACCAGCCCTTCACTACAAATGTCATCCCCCCTTTGCCTTAGATTACCCCTTTTGAATGCTCACGTGCCATAAACATTCTAATAAGACCCAAAGTCTCGCATGGTTCGTATATCACAAGCATGACCTTAACGCCACCATCCACTGTCCTAAGAAGTCTTCCTTACCTCCCTCTTCACCTAGACTGTCTGGCCATGCTCCTTATACTGGCAACCTTACTGCCAAGGCCTACTGCATAAAGTAGAAGTAGCCAGCCTTTGTCTTGTTTAATGGCAGAGAGGGTAATGCCCGCGAGCACCGCACATTTTTGTTTAGGCTCCTTAAAGTACTACAGAGAGGATGGCACTTTGAAGCTTCAAGAATTTCACAAGTCCTTAACTGGCCTAGCCTATCTTAATACCACCTAATCCCCGAGGGTACCATCCACTACTGGTCTGACAAGGTCCAGCTGTTTCTTGACAAGTTTTACTATGAAGTGGGGTGTGGACCAATTTCACTATGAAGCGGAGCGTGCGACTATTGTTAATATTTTTGCTAGCCTCCACCAGAAACCCGAAAAGGGCCACTATACTAATGTCAAATGATTTTATCTCAAATGAGTGAAGTGCACTGACTTTAGTAAGGACAGAAGGTTGTACCCATTTATTGCATCAGGAACGGGAGAGACAATTATAGGGTTTACCTTGAAAACCTTAAGCTCAGATCTTGGGGTCATCTCAAAGAAGCTGTAGACATATTTATGGGATTTAAAGGAGCGCAGGGTGAAGGCACTCGACCAGTTCAGAGTACTAGAGTTGACCCATCATAGAGTTTTGAAGTTTGACCTACCTAGAGTACTGGTCAGGGCAGTGGGTCAGTTTTTTGGCTACCCCATGTGTCAGGTATGGGAGAAGTCAGAGTGGTGAGTTATGGAATAAAGTGACCGAATGATGTGTTAGGCATGGCAGTGTAGAGCATTAAGTTTGAAACTGATTGCTCTTGAGAAATAATCTGCCGTGTGCCTATTGCTGGTGTAATAGCGAGTAGTATACCTCAGCAGGAAAGAGGGAAAGTTTGGTAGGGGCTGAGGCCCAGAATATAAGTTAGAGTTTGTATAATGTTTGGTTAGGATGTTGCCATATCCGATGACGTGGTGCCAGGTACAATATAGGTTAACCCATTAGATGTGTGTATACTATTTAAGTTTGGAACGTCATATTTCTTTATATCTGTTACTTTGACATAAAGATTGAGGATGAAGATCCGTCCTTTAAGAACTGGTATTGTGGTAAGTACTCCGTTGGGAGAGTCTTCGACTGTTTTGTAGTTCTCTGTGAATGTACAGTCTATGTTAAGAATAAAGATCTTTCTATGGATCTCACTCTATTTGTTGTTCAGGATTTTGATATCATACTAGGCATGAATTGATGATTTGCTAATCACGTGTCTGTGTATTGTTAGGGAAAACCCTAGTTGTATCTGAAAAATTTATAAGGTTTGAGTAGTAGTTAGGTTGGTGATTTTATTTACGAATAAGAATATTATTTTGGAAAATGACTGGTGTTAAGACTAAAAATTTGATTTAAGGGTACAAGAAGGAATCTGAAATTTTACTTCGTCATCTCATTCATTCTTCTGTATATTGAATTCAAAGACGACTTAATTGAATGTCAACTTACTCTGAGACATCATAGAAGATGTCATTTATGCCGAGACGTCTTATTCATTTTTAGAATATTTATCTGTCCTTTCAAATCTATATGAACTTGATGGGGGTAGTATCTAACCCACTGGCCATGGGGAAGCTACGAATCTTATTAAGGACTAATAACTGCTTTCGATTTTGATTGTTCCGAGTCATTGGGTTGACTTTGCTTTGCCAAGACCTATATCATCATTTCTGTATTCTTCGTTTCTTCTGGAATGTCATAGAATTCCGTAGTGAATCCCGAGAGCCAATATGCATGATTTTTGTTAAAGATTTTTGTGTTTTGATTATCTAATTGCAATTATTGTTATCATTATTGGTATAGTTTCCCCTACATGGATATGAGATTAGGTAGATTCCTAAGCCTCAGATAATTTGTAAGCGAGAATAGACTTTAGGAATGTGGATTAAGTTCAAACAAGCTATTCGATGATTCGGTATAAGATGGTGGTTTAACCTGTGATAGTAGACCGCTGGTTATTTGCTTCTGAAACTGGACGATTTTAACGGTTTAACTGAAATAGCTAATTGAAAGATAAGGTTATAAGATTTTTATAAATAATGTGACTGTGAATCAGAAGTGATGTGATACTCTAGAGCATTAAATGTTAGAGGAAGTGCAAGGCACGTGAGTGCAAAATCATATTTTGTGTTGGATTAAAATAAGACATTCTTCCATAATGAACTCAAAAATAGTATTGATTTGTAGACTTAAAAGGTAGCATATCCTTCCGTAACGACTTCGGTAACAGTTTTGGACCCATTTAATTTAAGATACCAGAGCGCAGTTGACACAGTTCTCTGTCGTTCTGTGAAGTTTAAGCAAGATCATAGGTATGTAGCATAGCTATGTGAGGTAACACGTTCTTCGCTGAGGAATTCAGTAATAGTTTGGACTCGTTGCATTGAGGCATTAGAATGTGCAGTGGAAGTTGGGTGGCTACAACTTTTGTCCTTGATTGGGTATCCCTGTTAGGGACCTCGAGGTGTTGGTGCTTATAGCGATGGGTTATCCCTGATGGCCATCGAGAAGGTCTCTAAGGTCTCACGAGGTCCATATGAGACAATAAAAAGGGTTCTTGCTGTTCGTATATAGAAGTGTAGCGTATTGCCAGTCCCAGCTTGCCCTTTTTTCTGCCTATGCCTTCTTGCCAGTTTTAGTTGAAATTTAAATTGAAGGTAGGGAAGGCTATAATAGATTTCTTTCCATGCTAAGAGATTAGATTGCACCACTTGATTTTATTGTGTTCTCTTTCCAGTAGATAGTAGACTGTAAGTTACATGCGACTATTGCTTGACATTTTAATATGCCTTATGCTTGTTGCAATTGTTAAGTAAATTGTGCAAATGATGTAATCTCTGGTATAGTATCAGCATAATTTGGGGGTAGCCTGTCGTATTAGAGCTTGATTTAATCTGCTGAATGTACGCTAGATTCGAAGTGGTGTAGGTTCTGCTCAGTGGATTTTGTACTAGCTAAGCCGTCGTTTGTAAAGGTCTGGAATGGTTAGGGCGAGATGTTCACTCAATAGAGTCTGCATTTAATAGTACGATTTTAAATTAATAGTTGTGTCGGGTAATCACAGAATAGGAATTTGGGTGTGAAGTTGAATGTAGCTCTGCTAATATATGACAGTTATCTGAACGATGCAACAGAAACATAGTATTTAGATGTTATAAGTGATAGGATATCTGCGAGCAAATTTTAAGGACGAAATTTTTATAAGGGAGGAAGAATGTAATATCCCGAACTTTGAGAGTTGGTTACAATAACCCTATAGGTTCTGAAAAATAAATGGGTGATAATTTTGGGCAATGTCCGAGTATTAGTGGAGTATTGAAGCTTAAAAGAATTTGGGGCAAAACTGTAAGATTTGAAAATTTGGGAGCATTTTCGTAATTTTGGAAAACTTTGGGGACATAAATGTAATTAATATTTTTGGTGATGAAAAATAATGGAATGAGTGACAGTATATGTTTTAGGGTCATTTAATTAAACTAATGGAGGTTGGAAAAAAATTTAGGGCTTTAATGTAAGTATAGAAAGTTTGGGTTTTTTTTTGTAAATATGTAAAGTTTGGGGGCATTTGTGTAATTTATTAAAATAATTTAAAAACCATTTTTAGTCCCTTTCCACCACCTACTATCTTATAATGATGAAGCTAATTAAATAGTAAAATAGTCGATTGAAGATAAATCAATCTCGGGGGAAAGAAAAGGAAAAAAAAGAAAACAAACAAAAAGAGAAAACAATAGAGGAAAAAGGAAAACATAGGAGAAGAAAAGGAAAAAGGGGAACAGTGCTTTGGGGAATAAACAGAAGCAAAAGAAAAATAGAGGAAGAGGGAAACAGAAAGCTTGGGAAGAAGAAAGGGGAGAGGAAGATAGAATTTCAAGTGAAAATTAGAGAGAAAAGGTTTAAGGATTTCCAAGGGTAATTTCTACCCCTCTTTTGAGTATAAAATTATATTATGTGTGCATGTAAGCTCACTGTGCCGCGTGTGTATGTATTCGGAGATATGTATTTACGGGTAAGGATGGGTGTAAATTGGTGTATGGTGGTGATAGTATGGTGTAGGAGGTATTTGGACGGAGCTTTAAGTGTTTTAGTGTGATTGAGGGAGGTATTTGAATAGGGCAGTTAAGGTTGGGGCCGGGGGGGGGGGGGTCTCAACTATGTGTGTGTGTGTGCGCGCGCAAGCGAGCCCTGTATGACTGTGTGTGTGTGTGTGTGTTCTTGGTGTACATTTGTTGGAGTGTGTTTAATTATGTGTAGTGTGTGTTGTATAGGTGGAATGAAGTGGATGTAAGGGGTTAATGGGTCACTAAAGTAGGGTGTATGTGTGCGTGGTTTGTGTGTGTATGAATATGAAGAGTGTGTGAAATAAGGTGTTTTAGTGTGTGTGTGTGTTTAATTTTAATAGGAAGTGTAATTTTCACTAAAGATGGACAATTAATTTAGACAGTTTCCACGAATTTTTGTAAATAGTTAGGTTCAAAATTAGGCAAACTCCAAAATTGTAACCCCCGATATTTTTGCGATAAGTGCGCTATGAAGTTTTCTAGAATTTTTGGTGTCCGCGAAGAGATTTATCGAATTAATTAGCATACCAAAATAAGTTATTTCAATCTAAAAATTTTAGGAAAACATTATTGATGCCGAGGAAAGTGGGTTCTCAGACAGAGTCCTAAGGGTGGCAGTGCTGTAAGGGCGACGACGCACGGTGAATATACGACAACAGTCACAGTCCGATGCTTAAGTCCAGCATCAGGGGTCCAACTATATTTCTCTCTAGAATTCTAGAGGATTTGGATTCTAGAGTGAGAAAGTAAAATTGTCAAATGAGGGAAATCTGTCCAAATGAATTCTCAAGACCCCTATTTATTAAGGTTGAGATGATGATGTCACCACGCGACACGTGGCACTACTCCTGAGTGAGGGGTCCATGGGTGTCGGTGCTCCACAGACTGTCAGATTGCATATTCACCCTGCCTGCCCCCCGTAGCATTGTTCTGGCTATCTGGAAAGACTGGCTCCTACAGTGCTGGTGTGGCCAGAGAACCCTCTTGATCCAGCCACTAATATAAGGCCCTTGCAGAGTACCACAAGCCTGGTAGCGGTGTGGGAGACCTGACGCCCAGCTGCCAGGTGGATTCGGCGCGATGCCTTCTGAAGACTTACTCCCGTCTCAGAGCGACCCGGGGGTCATAGTCGCTAGCGGTGCAGATGCAAGCCCTCAGCGCCAGAGCACGTAGGCCAGTCACGCTGACACCTAGACGGAGATAGTGTCCCAGAGGAGTCGCTTATCCCGTGGGTGAGCCCTTGTGCTGGAGCACTCAGAACGCATCAAGGTATAATCTCAGAGGGGCTGTCTACCCAACGGGCCGAGGTAGCATCCCTGAAGAGTCGTCTAACTGCCGGAAGGGGAGTTGAAAAGCTCTCTGGTGGAGATAGTGTCCCAGAAGAGTCGCCTATCCATGCGGGTGAGTCCTTGTGCCGGAGCACTTGGAGCGCATCAAGGTAGCATCCCGGAGGATCCGTTACCTGACGGGCTAAGGTAACATCCCGAAGGAGCCGTCTACTTGGCGAAAGGGGAGTTAAAAAGCTCCCTGGTGGAGATAGTGTCCCGGAGTAATCGCCCATTCCCACGGGTGAGTCCTTTTGCTGGAACGCTTGGAGCAGATCAAGGTAACATCTAGGAAGAGCCGTCTACTTGACGGGCTGAGGTAACATCTCGGAGGAGCCCTCTACCTGGCAGAAAGGGAGTTGAAAAGCTCCCTGGCAGAGATAGTGTCCTGGAGGTGTCGCCTATCCTCAAGGGTGAGTTCTTGTGTCGGAGCCCTCGGAGCCCGTCAAGGTAGCATCTCGCAGGAGCCGTCTGCCTGGCGAAAGGGGAGTTGAAAAGCTCCCTGGTGGATATAGTGTCCCAGAGGAGTCACCTATCCCCGCAGGTGAGTCCGTGTGCCAGAGCATTTGGAGCGCATCAAGGTAGCATCCGGAGCAGCCGTCTACCTAGCGGAAGAGGAGTTAAAAAGCTCCCTTGCGAAGATAGTGTCTTGGAGGAGTCGCCTATCCCCGTGGGATGTTTCACACTTAAACGAGTGGGTCAAAGCATGTTCTACGACCAAGGCAAGATACGCATGGTGTGGTGAAAGGATGGACCAATGTATGGAGTGTGGTAGTGTAACAGAGCCAGGGGCTGCGACTGTATAAGAGGTGTGGCGTGATGGAGTGTGAGGTTATAGGCACTGTAGTGTGATAGAGAGCTAGGGGGCACGACTGTACCAGTGGCGCGGTGCATGAGCCTGGCAGAGCATGAGGTGCCGGGGAGACCGTAGTATGACAGGGAGCTAGGAGGCACGACTGCATGAGCGGCACGGTGCATGGGTACGGCGGAGTGTGTATGGTAACGACGCTTGGGCGTGGGGATCGCAGAGACGGCGCACGAGCGAAGGGCGTCACAAAGATGGCGGGCCAGTGTGGACGACTAGGGTCACAGAGACGGCGCCCGGGCGACGGGCAATAGGCAACGGGGGTCGTGGAGATGGCGCACGAGCGACAGGCAACGGGGGTCACAGAGACAACGAGCGAGGGCAGGCGATGGGTGTCACAGAGACAGTGCGCGGATGCGCTGCAGGGGGTGATGAGTCAGCGCACGGACGTGGGTGATGGGTGTTGCGGATGATGAATGGTCCCTTGAAGAGAAGTGAAGGAATAAGGTCAACCTTTAAAGGGGAATGTGCCTGACTCCCCATGGGGAAGGCATGCCAAAGTCGTTTCCAAGGAATAAAATGCACGTGACTCGAGCATGGCCGTTTGACCACTCTTGAGAGACCGTTGAATATGGTGATGTGTTGCGTAAGACAAGAGCCCTGGTGGGCCCTTGAGTGCGACCATAGTAGGTTTGGAACATAAGCCCCTTGCTTGTGGTGTGTGCGAAGGGGCAACCCGAGCGGGCGCCGCACGCATGAACACTTAGCAAGATTTTTGTTGTTCTTTGGCCAGAGAGTCGCTGGTGTCGTCTTTGAATGACGAGGGTGAAAAGCAGGTGGCTCGAGCCATCTCGTGCACCACCTATTAAAACTTTGGATTGCTTGGGAGTTGACAAGGGTGCACAATGATAGGGCGCTGAGGTACGTTTGTGGTCGTTGGCACGGGGGTGGGGCCAATGAGCGTCGAAGTCTCAGCTCACAGGTGTGGGCGATAGGGATCACGGAGTGGGTGCCTGGGCGACGGGCATCGATCTTCACTGAATGTTGAGGTGAAGAGTAGGTGGCTCGAGCCACCTCGTGCACCACTTATTGAAGCCGGGTATGTCGGTAAGACGGCACGGTGCACGAGCGCGGCGAAGTGAGTGAGGTACCGGCATGCAGGCGACGGGCGCCGTGGAGTCATGGTGGGGGCGACATCGGGTGTCGCAGAGAAGGCTCGTGGCCGCAGGTGACAAGCGCCGAGAAGTCGATGCACGGGCTACAACGAGCATCTCGCGACTACGGGCGATGGCAAGCATTGCAGAGACGGGGTACGGTAGCGAGCGGCGGTCATCAAGGCAACAAAAAGTGGCCATGAGCGAGGGTTGTCATGGTGACGGTGCGCGGCCGCAAGCAACATTCGTCACAGCGACGGTGCGTGGCCGTGACAGCGGGAGACCCCTGGCAACAGGCGCCGAGGGTGAAGGTGGTGGCCGACGGCGGGGCTTTGGTGTTGGCTTGGGTGATGTGGGAAGAGTGGTGGGCCAAATTGAGGGAGTCTGGGAGTGTTCGGGGTGGTGGGCCGACCAAGGGGGGGTCGGACTGGGTGAGGAAACTATAAGAAAAAAGGGAGAAGAAAGAGGTCGGCCTGTGGCAGGGTGAGGTGAGGTTACCGTGGGGTTATGAAGGCTTACAGGGGTCGAAAGGAGAAGATAGGGAGAGAGAGGCCGAGGGGGGGGGGAGGGGGTCACTCAGGGAGGCATAGGGGTTAGCGAGCCTGGGTAGGGAGTTGAAAAGAATGGAGAAAGGGCAGCACTGCGACTGCCTCTGTAGGGTGAGGGGAGGTCGGCCAGGGCTAGGGGGTCGGCGGGGTGAGAGGGAGGTCAGGGGTGATGGAGGAAGAGGGAAAGGGCCGATGTTGCCAGCAAGCAGGGCGACAACCGGCGGGGGCTGCGGTTGAAGGCGCTTGGCAGCGCATGGAGGGGTGCGGCGCTTGGAGAAGGAGACATAGGCATTAGGGTTTTTTTTTTGACATTCGGGTTTTTGGAATGGGTCGGTTAATGGGGCATGTACGAGTTAAAAGAGTTTAGTCCAAGTTCTTTGAAGGAAGAAAGAGGGCAACGTGGGCGGGTCATGGGTCAGTTCATCCTTGGGTTCTACCCTGGGTTTGAATTTGAAATTGGATTGGAATATATTTTTTTTTGGTAAACCCCAAAGAAAATTTTCAACATGTATATAAAGAGCATGAGAGAGTTATGGGAAGTTTTTTTTTTATGAAGAAAAATTTCAAAGTGAAAGGAAGAGAATGAGGGGGGGGGGGGGGTAGTGGGGATGGAAAAATTTTGTAAAATTTTTTCTAAGTGTGGGAGAGAGGGTAAGGGGGATGGTGGTTACATGAAAGAGAAATTTTTTTACAAAATTTTTCTAAGTCCCAAAAGTTTTGTTAAAATTTTTTTTTCTAAGTGTTGAGCTCGGGCAAGGATACCAAGGGAGGCCGCGGGGGGTGGTGACCCGATTGTAAAAAATGAAGAATTTTTTCTAAGTGTTAAAAGAAAAAATGGATAAGGGGTGTTGATGCGACCGCGACTAGGAGAGGTTTGAGATGAAAGGGAGGGGGGACTTGGGATGACGGGCTGGCATGGACTACCAGCTGAGTCCAGAGGCGAAGGTAGCGTGGCTCGAACCACCCCGCGCACCACCTACCAAGTCGCTATGGGATGTGAGGCAGAGAGGGGAGGGGAAACTGGCCTACTTGGGGTAAGGAAAGGGGTGAAGCCCCTAAGGGAGTAGGTGATGGAATCAAGGGTGATGGAAATAGGCTTGTGCAAGAGTAATTGTGACTTGAAATTTTCTAAGTCTTAAAGATGCAACTTCATTGATAACAAAAATAGGCTACATGCCTTGGTACATGAGGGTTAAGTGTATGGAAACTTGCAAAGTGAAGGAAAAAGTTACAAGTGTGGAAAATGTACTATGCAGACCCGGGCTTGGGAGGGTGGGACAAAAGTCCCGCACTTCGAGTCTGAGCTTGCCAGAAGCAATGTTGTCAGCGAAGGCGAACTTGAGGCCCCTCTTTCTGATGATAGGGGCAATAGTTGGGGTGGGCTAGGTCTTCCGGGGTAGGTTCTTTGGCAGCGGACAGGGTTATGGAGTTGTCGTTGATCCAGGTCTCGAGGACAGCTTTGACTGTCTTCAAGTTGCATGGGTATTCTGGGGCAGGCGTCGACTGCCTTTTTTTGTCAAGGCACCCATCCCTTCCTTGGGATTGGCACTTGTGGCTGTTGTCTTCGTCACTGGCTGCCTCCACCGTCATAGCTAGGGCAATATGAGTTTGGGGGTTTAGGGTTTTTAAGGACCAACCGACTCGTAGGTGTGTCGGGCAGCTTCCTTGAAAGGTCCCCGAGACCGAAGCTGGAGGTTTTCATGTGGACCCTGTAGGTGTCTTTCATGTTCTTGATGCAAATGGGTACAAGGGTCTCATCTCTTGCTGAAGTCAGTGCACTCCAAACACTTGTGATAAAATCGTGTAACATAGGCGTTGAGGTCTTCCTCATGGTTTTGGCAGATTCTGACAATGTCAACGATGGTCACACGTTTCACTTCGTAGTGAAATTTGTCAAGAAATAATTGAACCATGTCAGACCAGGAGTGGATAGTACCATTGGGGATGTGGTGGTACCAAGAGTAGGCGAGGGTAGTTAGGGACTTGTGAAATTCCTGAAGCTTCAAAGTGTCGTCCTCCCCATAGTGCTCCAGGGAGCTAGCAAAACTAGTGAGGTGCTTGCGGGCGTGCTCTCTTTTATGTTGAACAGGGTGAATGCTGGTTGCTTGTACTCGATAGGTTAGGGCTTGGTAGCGAGGTTGCCAGAGTAGGGAGCATGGCGAGACATCTTATAAGGGGAATGTGGTAAGGATGACTACTTGAGACGGCAGAGGATGGCGTCAAGGTCATGCTTGGTGACATACGAAGCATATAAGGGTTTATGCCCTATCATGATGATCCTTGAACCAGAGCCCCCCAAATGGGGTAACCTGAGACATTGCGGGGATGACAACGGTAGAGAAGGTTGATGTTGGGGAATAGCTTCTTGGGGTGTGGTTTGCACAGAGGTAGTGCCAGCAGCAGGAGATCGGTCATCAGGGAGGACTGACAGAAGCAAGTCGGGTGTATGACCGGTGTTCAAGTGTTAGTCGGCCATGTTAGGCTTAGGTTCCATCTCAATTGAGTCGTGCATCTTCGAAGTACTCCAAGCAAAGGTAAGGCGTGGCACTACAGGATAAGGTGTCGCGAGTCCTACCGCCGAGGGCCCAGAGGACCAAGGCAGCGATGGTCGTAACACTGGGATTTGGGCTGTGTCCAGAACTAGTCCAGGCCCTGAAGGCTGGATCTGAGTAAGAGGGGTCAACCCCAGAGCTTGGGGTGACACGGGGTGAGCAGCGGGCACAAGGTGGGGAGCTCTGAGTCCTTGAGAAGTCAGTGACTGTGAAGTCAAGACTTAGATTGATTTTTTGCATTTTTAAGTCGACAACCATGAGAGAAGATTGAGAGTCTTGGAGTTCAGTGATAGTAGGACTAAGGTGTTGGATTGTGGCGTTAACGATAGCGGCCACATTGGGTGCATCTATCCCAGGGAGAGACTGGAGTTGGTTGTGGCTGGTCTCTTCTTGGTCCTCGGGGTGATGCTCCTCTTAGATGGCTGGGTTGAGACTTTGGCTGGTAGTCCTGGTAGCCCTACATTGCTGAGGCATGGTTGCTTGGGTGTGTCAAGCAAGGGACAAACTGCATTGCGATGCTCACCTCCCCAGCGGAGTCGCCAAAATAATGCCAAGGAAAATGGGTTCATAGTCGACGTGGAGGTGCCACAAGGAATGCAGTCCGAGTCAGATGCCAAGTAGGTTGATGCGAGACAAGCAAGGGTGGAACAAGGGCAGATACTAAGGGTTTCCCAGACAGAGCTTAAGGGTGGCAGTGCTGCGAGGGCGATGGTGCATGGTGAATATACGACGACAATCATAGTTCGATGCTTAGGTCCAGCATCAGGGGTTTGATATCAGAGGTCCAACTATGTTTCTCTCTCTAAAATTCTAGAGGATTTGGATTCTAGAGTGAGAAAGTGAAATTGTCAAATGAGGGAAATCTGTCCAAATGAATTCTCAAGACCCTTATTTATTGAGGTTGAGATGATGATGTCACCACACAACACCTTTCGGTCCCCTAGAGTGACACGTCACGGAGGGGTCCACAGATGTCAGTGCTCCACCAACTATTGAATCGTATATTCACTCGGCCTTCCCCGCGCAGTGTCGCTCTGTCTGTCTGGAAAGATTGGCTCCCACAGTGCTGATGTAGCCAGAGAACTCCCTTGATCTAGCCACCAATCCAAGGCCCTTGTAGAGTCCCACAAGCCTGGCAGCGGTGGATGAGACCCGAGGCCCAGCTGCCAGGCGGACTAGGTGCGATACCCTCTGAATACCTGCTCCTGTCTCAGAGTGACCCGGGGGTCATAGTCCCTAGGGGTGCCAACACAAGCCCCTAGCGTCGGAGCACGTAAGACAGTCACGTAGAAACCTTGGATGAGATTGTGTCCCGGAGGAGTTGCCTATCCCGTGGGTGAGTCCTTGTGCTGAAGCACTCGGAACGCATCAAGGTAGCATCCCGGAGGAGTCGTCTACCTGATGGGCTAAGTAGTATCCCGGAGGAGTCGTCTACCTTGCAGAAGGGGATTTAAAAAGCTCCCTGGCAGAGATAGTGTCCCGGAGGACTCTCTTATCCCCGCGGGTGAGTTCTTGTGCCGGAGCACTCGGAGCACGTTAAGGTAGCATCCCAAAAGAGCCGTCTACCTGACAGGCCAAGATAGCATCCCGGAGGAGCTATCTACCTAGTTGAAGGGGGAGTTGAAAAGCTCCCTGGCAGAGATAGTGTCCAAGAGGAGTCGCCTATCCTCGTGGTGAGTCCTTGTGTCGGAGCACTTAGAGAGCACCACGGTAGCATCCTGGAAGTGCCGTTTACCTGACGGCCTGAGGTAGCACCTAGGGGAGCCGTCTATTTTACAGAGGGGAGTTGAAAAGCTCCCTGGCCGAAATAGTGTCCTGGAGAAGTCGCCTATTCCCGTGGGTGAGTCCTTGTGCCGGAGCACTGGAAGGCATTAAGGTAGCATCCCGGAGGAGTCGTCTAATTGACGGGACAAGGTAGCATCCCGGAGGAGCCGTCTACCTGGCAAAAGGAGATTTGAAAAGCTTCCTAGCAAAGATAGTGTCTCGGAGGAGTCGCCTATCCCCGCGGGATGCTGCACACTTCAGAGAGTGGGTCAAAGCATCTTCCACGACCAAGGCAAGGTGCACATGGTATGGTAAAAAAATGGACCAATGTAAAGAGCATGGTAGTGTGATAGAGAGCTAGGGGCGCCACTATGTCAGCGGCATGGAGTATGGGCGCGATGGAGTGTGAGGTGCCTGGGGCACTGTAGTGTGACAGGGAGCTAGGGGGCAGGGCTGTATCAGCGGCGCGGTGCATGGGTGCGGCGGAATGTGTATAGTGATGGCTCGCGGGCGACAAGGGTCGCAGAGATGGCGCGCGGGTGACGGGTAACTGGGGTCTCAAAGAGGGTGCACGAGCAAGGGTAACGGGCATCACAGAGATGGTACGCGGGTGACTGGCGTTGCGGAGACTGTGCGCTAGCGACGTGTGACGAGTCGGCGTGCGAACGTGGGGGAAGTGGGTGTCGCGGATGATGCGTGGTTCCTGAAGAGAAGTGAAGGAACGGGGTCGACCCCATGAAGGAGAAGGCGGCCGACCCCCTACCTTGGGGAAGGCATGCCAAAGTTGCTTCCAAGGAGAAAAATGCACGTGACTCGAGCATGGCCGTTTGACAGGTCTTGGGAGACCGTTGAATATGGTGACGTTTCGGGGAAAACGGAACCCCTAGTAAGCCCTTGTGTGTGACCTAAGTAGGTTGGGAAGAATTATTTTACTGATATGTTTCATATTCTAAAATTTCGTACCATTCCGATACCGATAGATATTTTTCGTGAAACTGAACTTTTAGTGCTCGGTCCGGACACCGGTTTAGAATTTTGGGACAAAATTTTTTTAAAATACTTTTTAGTCCAAAAATGATATCAAGATGCTTAAAATAGTGTTTTGAGATATTTTTAGAATTTTTTCGGTGTTGGAAACCCAGGGGCATTTTGGTAATTTGTCAGCCCGAAGGGATATTTTGGTAAATTTACCCTTAAAGGGTATTTTTGAGTAAATTTGCATACTGTAAAGATATTTTAGTGATTTTGCTTATGAAAATATCATTCTGACGATTTAAGGTAACGGGGGTTATCACCCCGAAGGGGTGTTTTGGGAATTTGACCTAGGAATGGTACTTTTGGGTTTAGTACGAGGTTTTGAACTATCCTATATAGTCATGATGGTTAAACTTTTTATAATTATATCATGCACCGATTACTATTTTCTTTGTATACTTTGTTAGTGGATTACATTTAGTTTTAAAAATGTCACATCTTCCTTACTTAATCAGTTGCGTTGATTAACTTTTATAATTCACATGCTATAAACAAATAAATGGACCAAAATTATCTCTATCAAATTTAAATTACTATATAATTAACATTATGGGCAACTCATTCAAATGTATAAGTTAAAAGATACTTGAAAAATAATAAAAATATGCACAATGACATTGCTTATTGGCATTTCACCAGAAGGTTTATTTTATTACAATACAGTTCAAGCCAAAAATTAAAGGAATTATCTTTCATGAAAAATAACCATAAAATTATAAAATTATGCAAAATATTTTACTATGCTTTCAAAACTTCTAAAATAAATTACTTTAATAAACCGTCACGTGCTTGGAACGGGGTTCTGGGCTACTCTTGCTAATAAACTAATGTTGCTCTCATAAGGCCGTTACTTTTGCGGTGTTGATCCAATCTCGATCCTACTAGCCTGCCAACCTTAAGATGCTCGCATTTGAACTTTCGTGCTAAAGAAAGTTATTCCACAAGACTTGAGAGAGAAGCAAGTATATGGACAATATTTGTTTTGCTTGTACAAGTACGGAGCAACAATGTGGAAGAAAATAACGGTAGATCGACGAGACAGTGAGAGATCAATATTCCTGAAGTGTAACCTCTTATATTAGCTACCCATTCGTGTTGGAAAAGTTAGTTTTGCCGAAAGGAAGGTAATCCTAGTGATCTGAGCAAGTGAAATCATTGGTATATGATGCTCAATAACAGTGGTGGAAACATCCTTAATCCAAACTCTCTGATTGTCTGCATTAGTGAACTATTTCCCAGTTCATGTATGTAGTCCATTCCAATGGTAGTCATGAAACTGCGCTGATTCTTGGTGGGAGAAGAAGATATATTAGAACAATGCTTAACCAGGAGATTCCTCCGACCCGGTGAATAGCTTTGTGATTCCATGCGTGGAAAATTGTTTATTTGGAAACTTTTTCGGTCTAACCTTCTTTGTGCTGTATCTAGTTGGCAAGAAGATACCTTCATATTCTTCGGAAAAGAAGCAAGGACAGGCCACCATGTTATTTTCTTGAACCAACTAATCAATCTGATTAACAAATCTACCTCCTAGTCCAGATTGTGCGAGTTGAACCCCTACCTATAAGCTCAACACTAAGGTAGCGTTTGACAAATTTTTTTTCTTTTCCTGTTTTTTCTTCAATTTTGTAAATTGGAGAAAAAATGCGTTTGACAAACAATTTTCGTTTTTTTTTTCTCCTTCAGTTTTGTAAACCGGTTTTTAAAATGGAGCTGTTTTTGGAAACTCCATTTTTCAGTAGTTTTAGTTTTAGTTTTTGTTTTGAGATCCGACCTTCGAATTTCATTAAAAGCAAAAAATGAGTTACATTTATGAAAAAACAACTCACGACCCGGAAGAACCACCACCAACATTGGGTCAGGTACTACGTTGCCACCATCGCTCTCTCCCAACCAACCCAAACCCCACTCACCCCACCTCAAGGCACCACTACCACCATGAAAGAGACCAGCACTGCCACCTCACCACCGTCCGCACTCATATCACTACCCCGTTGCCGCCACTGCACCGACCATTCTATCCCACTGTTGCAGATCTACTCCACCGTCGCAGATCTGCTCCACCCAACGCCACTATTGTCGCGACTCACCTGCCCAACCATCGCCACCACACTCCACCCACTGTCACTACCGCGACATCACCGCCACCCAAAATATCAACCAAAGTTTGCTAGATTGCTTTCCAAGTTTGCTAAATCTGCAATGAATCACGGTGGATTTGCGCACCGCGATGGATTTGTCATGGTGACATTGTGGAGTTCGGTTAGTCAATAGGTTTGGGTGGTGGTGATGTCGGGTGGTTGAGTAGTGGTGTTAGTGGTTATGGCGGGTGGTGGCTGGATGGTGGTTAGTGGCAAGCGTGGCAGAGGGTTGATGGCAATGGGTGGTTGTTGGTGGTGATCTGTGTGTTAGGATGGGGAGTAGAATGTATCAAAGAAAAGAAAAAAAAAAGGAAAGAAGAAAAAAGAAACAAGGAAAAAAAAAGTGAAAACTGAAAATGATACTTTCTATTAAACACCCGTGAGTTTTTGTCTAAAACAAAAACCACAACTAGTTTTGGTTTTTAATTTTTAGAAAACCAAAACTAAAAACAACAGTTTTGTCAAACAAACCCTAAGTTTCTGGTAGATGATGGTTTGCGTGTAAGGGATTAGAGTGAGTGTGGAGAAGGGCTTCTTTGATGCTAAAACATAACTTTGTAAGAAACATGAAAGAGAATAGACTAGTTTCATCCGATCATAGCCTGACTGCCAAAGTAACTTATATTTTCTTGACCTAAATAAGAAGAAGAAATTGCTTCATCAATGTAAATGAAGCAATTATGTCTGTATATCTGTTCAAGATCTGCAGCAGTATAAGAATCATGTTCCACGTATTATACATTTTTCAAGCTAACGGCCATAAGCTAGAAGCTTTCGTACCATTTGCATTGGACCGACACTTCCAAAACCCTCCATGGGCATATTGTATAAGTTAAAGCTAGAGGTTGAAATTTTGTAGGATTGTTAATATTTTTATAACGGTACTTTCAATAATAATGCTAATTAAAAGAGCAAATAAGAGTTAGATTCTAGGAAAGTGACCCAATTAAATTTTTATTCGCTAATACCATATGCGAAAAAAAAAAACAATGCTTGCCACTTGCAATAAATTGACTAAAAAGAAAAAAGTTGAATTATTGGTGTGGCTTAAATTAGTAAAGATAAGAGAAAATATCAATAATTGCGTGATATTATATTGTGTGGGCAACAATAGTCGAGACAAAAAGAAAAATAAAATAAACATATAAGAATTTTAGCGACAAAGATTAGACGCGTACTTCCATATCTACCACTTTCTCTTATGTTTGTGCTATCAAAGTGCAAGTCAAAACAATCCTTCTTCGGAAAAGAAGGCCAAAAGTCAAACTACCATTGAGGTCAATGCAGATACACTGATGTTTAATTTATTCACTGGGAATTGTAGTGTAGTGAACCCTCACCAGCCCACAAAATTCAGGTGATTGGCTACAAGACAAGGGTTAAAAATACTCAAACAGAAAGATCTTTATCTGAATTCCGACAGAGATATCGATCCTCTTCTGTCTTCCGTATATTCCCTGTATTAGAAAATATCTATATCAATTTTTTTTAATAATAAAGAGCGGTAAATGGATGATCTTATACGCATATGCACTTGTGTCTGATTACGTAAAAACACTCAAATTATGCTCATTGGGATATATCCTTAAGGCAATATATATCCCTTTTCATACAATAACGTGTGTGCTAGTGATACTCAAACAACTGGCTCAGATATTTGCAAATTCTTGATCTATGAAAGAACTGTTTTCTTCGGAATATGCTCAAATCTTTGTACTATGGATGAAAGCAAAAGACATTTTTGCTTTTCATTTGAGTTATTAGTAATTTTGGCTTGATAGATAGAGGGTGAAAGGAACTCGACGGCATTGCACCTCATTGCACCTCATATAGAGCAAAGACTCTCGACGTAAACTTGCAGGGTCTGGTACAAACACCAATGCTTTCAAACATATCACATAAATCATTTTAGCTAATATGAAAATCTATTAAGAAGGCTAATGTTGGCTATGCGGATGCCAGGAATTTTGCCTCTGGTAACAGAAAAACATGGAATCAATGGGAAAATCAGCACAGCAAAATGACTTCGTAGAGGGGTGAACATTCTGCCATCGTTTTTGGGTGGACTCTAGAAGTTCCAACGAAAGCTTCTATACTATTCCTTATGGTTTTTGGTTCCTAGCCAGCTCTCTTCAATTTACCTCTGCCTTTTTAACTTGACTAATTGTGTATCGAGGAGGTAGGCCTGGAGCCCCGTAGATCCCACTCGCTTTCTATCTAGAGGCTTCTAATGTACCAAAAACAAATCGACTACACAGAAGTGAAAGAAAGAACTCTGACGCATGACGTGTGACGTACCTTAGACAAGTGGCACTTCCTGGAAGCGCCACTTGTCACCGATGATGTAGTACTTTCAGTGTCCAACTTGAGGATTCATTTCCATACCATTTGACAGTACCAGTTCCTCACTCTAAATCTTCAAAGCTAGAGAAAAGAAATAATCTAAGCACTAGATAGAGATGTTGGACCTTAGTATTGGACATGTGACCATTAGCCCCATACTCGATTCTAGCCTACCCCCGTTTAATACCGTTAATCCTCCTGCTCTGTCTAGGTTACCTCAGATCCTACCCTTGCTTTATCCCACATCATTGTACTCATTATCTGACTCGGGCATACTCTTTGTGGTACCTCTACGTGAATTGCGAACCCAGGTCCTTGATATCAAGTACAATTATCTAACTCTTCTTTTTCTCATAAAAGCAAAGTGGAGTACCTGATAAACTGTCATTATCATATTTTGCTCTATAGAATAATATGTTATTATATCCTCTCTAGAGCCTAACCTGTATCTAAACATTTTTTTACAAAACAAATTTTTGCATTGCTTTTCCCAGAGAACAAGATTAGTTTTGATAAACCTGTAATGCGAAGGAAATGGGTTCGCGATATACGTGGATGTCCCACAAAGAATGCAGCCCAAATTAAGCCAAGCATTTTGATGTGGACTAAGAAAAGTCAGATCATGGACAGATACCAAGGCTTCTGAGACAGAGTCTGAGGAGTGACAATGGTGCGAGGCAAAGATACAAAATATACGCGACAGTCACATTTCAAGGCTTAGGGCTAAAGTGTTTCTCTCTCTAGAATTCCTGAGCTCTATGATTTTAGAGTGAAAAAGTAAAATATGAAAATGTGTTCCGATCTCCTTGAAATGAATTTCTCAAGTCCTAATTCTAAGGTTGAGAAGGCGATGTCATCAAGCGACGCCCTAGGAATGAGACGTTACTGAGGAGGCCACAAAAACGGTACTCTATAGACTGTCGGATCTCATATTCACACAGCCTGCCATGTGCAGCTTCACTCTGTTTTCTTCGAAAGACTTCCTCACACGACATCAGTGTGGCATGAGAACCCTTTGATCTAGCCACCAACTCAAGGCCCATGTTGAGTCTCAATAGGCCACACAAGGGATGAAGAGGACTTGGCAGCAGTGAAGAAGGCCTGATCCCCAACTTCACTAGTCGAAAGTGACTCAGGGATCATAATCCATATGAGGTGCCGATAAAGAGCCTCAGTCCCGGAGAACATAGGCTAATCACACAAACACCTAGCGGAGATAGTGTCCCTAAAGAGTCATATATCCTACGGATGAGTTCTTGTTCCAGAGCACTCAGAGCTCGCCAATGTAGTGTCCTTGGAGGAGTCGCCTACATGACTGATCGACGTAATGTCCAAAAAAAGTTGCCTAGTCGACACGTCGAGGTAGTTTCCTCGAGAAGTTGCCAACCTGACTGACAAGAAGTCCTCATGGCGATGTACTTAGAGCTCTCTGGTGGAGATTGTTTTTTTGAAGGAGTCGCATAGCCCATGAAGGAGTCGCATATCCCCATGATGAGTCCTTATGCCAAAGCATTCGTAGGCACGAAGGTAGCTTCCTAGAGGAGTTGCCTACTCAAATAGCCGAGGTCGTGCACCAGAGGATTCTCCTATCTAGCGGGAGCAAAGTCCTCGTGTTGGAGCACTTGGAGTTCCCTTGCTAAGATAGTGTCCACAGGATGAGGCGTCTATCCTAGCAATGAGTCCTTCTGCTGGAGCACTAAGAGTACACCAAGGTAGTGTCCCAAGATGATTACCTATCGGAGGAGCCGAGGTATTATCCTAGAGGTGTCGCCTACCTGGCGAAAGGGGAATCTTTGTGCCATAGCACTTAGAGCTCCTTAAGGTAGTGTCTGAAAGGAGTAGCCTATTTTGAGGGATGCTGCACACTCCAGAGAGTGGGTCAACACATGTTCCATGACCAAGGCAAGGTGCATATGGTGTCATGAAGGATTGGACCAAAATCGAGGGCTTGGCTATCTGGCAGAGTGTGGGTTGATGGGTTAAACTAGTCAAGTCTACTTTGGTACTTAAAAATTGTAAGGTGACAATTAAAGCAACATTATATAGTCATATTTTGAGTTGATAGTCAACAATAGCAATGAGACTTTTGTATTCCTTTCTTTGATATAAGATAAGATTTTTTTATATTATAAACAAAAATAAAAACACACAATCCATTAAAAGTCTTTAGGCATAATCATCTATTCAAGCAACATGACAGCGTACAAAGAGAGTATGCCTTAAGAATAAGCAATCAGCTATGAGAAAGCTATAGGGTAGCTCGATTATTTTAGGGAATATGCACAAACCACCCATAATATACGATATTTAACATAGAATCCCTCTAGCGTGAAGAACAAAACTACAAAGGAATACTTTCACTAAATCTGTAGTAGTACTAAACAATTTGTCACTACTTTTGTTTTCCCCCCTCTAGAGACAACTAGAGACTTGTAAACATCAATAAATTTTGAATCAACTCACAATTACTTGAACAAGAATCATGTAGAAAAAGGTGGATTACAACTATTAGTGAAAAAATCTAACACCAAAACTAGTTGTATGTAGACCTGGCAAAAATAGGACCGTACCCGTTACCCGAACCGTACATTCAATACCCGCCGAAATTTGACCCGTACCCGAACCGACCCGTAATTTCGGGTCGGTCCGGGTCGGTTTTCGGGCTACCCGGTGTTACCCGTTTTTTGGAGTATATATAGAGAACTTTGTGCCCTAAATCAATTATCCTTCATTTTCTTCTCTCAGTTTCACATTTCTCTCTCCCTCTCAGTCTCACGCCGCCGCAACAGATCTGCCGCCAGCCCATCTCACACGAGATGCCGGCGACCAGATCGTGATTCCCGATTCTGTCAGGCATCACCGGCGACCAGATCGTGAGTTCATGACTCACTCTGTCACTCAGCCCCCTCAGATCTTGCCGTCACTCCCCCGTCAGTTCAGCCCTTTCAGTTTCACGCAAGGCCACCTCGTCGCCGCCCAAGATTTTGGCCGCCGTAGCAGCGTCGAGAGTCAAGACTCAAGATTCGAGTCAGCCCCTCTCACGGTCTCACCTATTTACTCCTGTCAGCCGAGTCAGTCCCTTCACGGCCTCATTCTTCAACTCCGACGGCCTCCGAGAAGCTTACATCTGCATGTCCGTCCACCGCCGTTGTTGTGATGTAATTGTTTAAAGTTTATGCATAAATTCATTAAATTAATTTTAATGAATTTATGCATGTAAATATCAAATATGTAATGATGTAATTGTTGTTTAAGTTTACTAATTTATATTTTGGATTGTGGGTGGGATTGGGGAATGGGGTTAGATGCTTGCAATTGGTCTTATGGTATAACAAAAACAATTAACATGCTAATACTTTTATTTGTCATAACTTTTAATTTTTGATAAACTGAAAAGTGAAAATATTTTTACAACAACCAAAGAGTGTTGGGCAAAAATAAGCAAAACTGTAAAAGAAACAAAAAGAAAAAAAAATCTGCATAGAGTATTAATATATGTTTGTTAAAAAGAAAAAAAAAAAAAAGACTTGTACCCGCGGGTAATACCCTACCCGCAAGGGTAGGGTACGGATCATGCAAAATCCTACCCGAAAAAATCCGGGTATAATTTACCCGATCCGTTTTTACCCGTACCCGATCGGGTTTTACCCGAACCCCGCGGGTATATCCGTTTGCCAGGTCTAGTTGTATGAGATGTAATAATATCAATGATGTTCTGACCTTTAAACAGGATCGTGGTCGTTTGACATCACGTCTTATCATCCGATAACATGTGTTTCAACATCAACGACGTCATTCCTTGCTTTTCATTCACTTGCTTTTTTTCTTCTTCCCTCCAACCTTAGTTCATGAATATGCAACCTTCTAAACTTTCATTTTAAACCTCCAACTAGGCTGCCCTTAATTTACAGGTCCATCCTCCACATAACAAGGAAAAGGGAAAATAAGCTAATGACCTCATCTCTCATACGTGATGTGCAATTTACTTCTCTCCAGTTTAAAGTTAAGCACTAAAATCCCCCATAGTCATGGAAATTGCACACGTTAGACGGATTTGTTATGTATGCTGTGAAATGACATAAATACTGCTATTTCATTTCGTTGTCATAATTTAGCTCAAAGTGATTCTTCAAACCCCTTCTCACTTCCACCCGGTGTATCACGCCTACCTTGCAATCCACTTCCACTGCCGACCATGTCACCAACTACCACACACACCAAAAACACAGGCCCTACACTCAAACACAACATACACCCATACCTACCCACCACCCACATAAACACATTGCCCCTCTCTCCCCCCACCTACCCTCCCCCTCCCCATAATCTACCACCACAGAAAAAAATAAAAAGCCATAACACTCAGACACAAACATCCACTCATACACTCACACACACTGCTCCTAGACCCACACGCATCCCCGTACGCACCCACTACACCCACATACAAACACTCCAACACACACACACACACCCCCACACACATACACACAGTGAGTGAACACACGGGCCAACACCCACAAGAAAAATCCACCATGGTTGTGCCCCCCTTTTACCCCATCTGCATCATCCATAACCACGCACTACACACTACGTCACTACTAGAAAAGAAACCTTTTTACCGATGGATTTTTAGCGACGGACAGTAATCCGTCATTAAAAGGTAGATTTAATGACGGATTTAGTTTTTAGCGATGGGATTTTCATGGGTAAATGTTATATCGACGTCATTTTCCCAACGATTTTTTAGCAACGATACAACATTTATAAAATTTTCCTATTTTTGGCCATTTTTTTTAAATTTTGTAAAAATGTTTTAGCGACAGAAATATACCGTCACTAAAATGTCTGTCACTAAAACTCCCAAAGGTAAACCGTCGCTAAAACGTCCTTTGCTAGAAGCAATGACTTAAGCGATGAACTTTTAACGACAGAATATATCCATCGCTAAAAGTTCTGTTATAAAAAAAGAACCGTCATTTTTCCATCCCCGTCTTTCTCTCTCCCTTTTTGGTTCTCACCCCTGATTTCTTCCCACGGCGACCCCTCCCCCCTCCGGCGACAACCCCCCTTCTGGCGACCCCCCCTCCCCCCCCCCCCACGACACCGTTCATCGGCAATGATTTTTTCCCCCGGTGATCCCCCCCTTCGGCGACAAACCAATTAACTTCGGCAACGCCCCCTCCCCCCACCCTACGATAGCCCCCCACAATGCCCTTCGTGACTACTACTCCTATGCAAATTAGGGCTCCACTATCGCACCACCACCTCAGCCGCCGCCGCACCACCACCGCTGCCGATATGTGCATTTTACCCTAATTTTGTTTTAACGTATGTGTTTAACTGTTAATATATAGTTACATGTACATACAAAAGATTATGCACTGATTTGGGTATTCATGAGGATTTTAGGTTGTTAATTGATTGAGGATGTTAGGCTGTTAATTAAGCATTTTAGATTGTTAGATTAAGCATTTGAGATTGGTGATTGAGATTTGTGACCTAATTGGATTGATATATGTGACTTAATTTCATTTTTTATAGTTAATTGCATATCAAATTAGGTAAGTAAGCATTCATTTTCATTTGGGAAACACCATTATATTGGTGTTCTGCTTGCTTGAAAATTGATTAAATGGGAATTTTTTCAATCTATTCATACTCATTTGAGTTTAAACGTCAATATGGCACGCAGTGTGTATCTTTCTCAAGTAAACCAAAATTAACTACACATCACATTAGGTAATTAAAAATTTAATATAGTTGCTTACGAGTTAGGTTGTTGTTCAAACTTGCCACTAGAATTCTCCATGTACTTGAGCTTGAGCCTATTTGATCATTTAGTTTTAAGATTGGGAGGTTGAAATGTTTTTTTTGGTTGCTTATGAATAAAATGTTTTCTTAGTTGCTTAGTATCAAATCATGCTGAAATTTTGCTACTTGGTTCTAGAATAACGTTTATGAGTTGTGAAACTAATGTGATCGCCTTGATTTCACAATTATTTCTAAGTTAGTTTCTTGGCATTTTGTTTCTATTTACTTCATGACCAAGGCCCATTTCTATGAATGTCGCTTCAATTCTGTGAATGTTGCTTCAATTCAAAGTTTCACATGCTCTAAGTACTTATGCTGTTACTCTTGCTGCTGATTGTATTAATGCTAATTCACCCTAATTAAACCTAGTTAATCTTGATCAATCCAAAATAATCCCGATTAATTATAATTAACTTTGTTTCACCCTAATTAACCCTAAGTAACCCTGACTAAACCTAAATAACTCTAAGTAAAAATAATTAACCCTAATTAACCAAAAATAAGCCCCGATTAACCCTTCATTAACCCCTAACACATCCCTAGGTAACTGTAGTTAACCCTAATTCACCCTAATTAAACCTAGTTAACCCCAATCAACCCTAATTAAACCTAATTAACAGTAATTGACTCTGATTCACCCTAATTAAGCATAATTAACTATTATTAAACCTAAATAACCCTAAGTAAACTTAATTAACCCCCATTAACCCTAGTTAAATCTTATTAGTATATTAATAATTATCATAAATACTATCTAACCCTAATTATATACTTAAACCGTTGACTCAATCACAGGTGGAACAATATCAACTCTACGAATGAACTCAACGAATTTTAAAGTGCCTCAATTCTAATTAACCCTAATTAGCACATTGACTCTAATTAACCTTAATTAGCTCATACTTAAGCCCTAATTAATAATAAATCAGTCTAATCAAACTCAATTAACTTTAGTCAACCTTTTTTAGGTCGAATCAGCCCTCATTAGCATTAACCCTACTTAGCTCGAATTAGCCCTAATTAAAACTGATTAACCCTAATTTACTGTCAATATAATCTCTAATCAGCCCTAATCACTGCTGATTAACCTAATTAAATCCTGACTGTGCTGATAAGTTGCAGACAAACCCTAAATAAACCCAATTAGGGTAATTAACTGTAATATGTTCTAATTAGGCTCAACTAGCCCTAAGTAGCCCAAATTAGCCATAAGTAACCCTAAACAGCTCGAATTTCCCCTAATTAACACATTAACTCTGCATCTTCACCTTAATTAGCTATTATCTATTTAGGTTCGATACAAAATCATTTGGTTCACTACAAGAAAAAAGGGTTTTAGTGACGGACTTTTAGCGACGGAACGACTTCCGTCGCTAAAGGTGTTTTCAGCGACGGAATTTCCGTGGGTAAAAACGTTGTCCAAAAAAATATTTTACCGACGGATTAATCTGTGGGTAAAACCATTCCCTACGGACATTTAACGACGGTATTAACCGTCGCTAAATGGTTTTACCGACGGATCTTTAGCGACGGGACATGTCTGTCGCTAAATGTGTTCTTCAATACCCATATTTCTTTCTCTCTCTCTCTCTCTCTCTCTCCTCTCTCTCTCTCTCCCTCTCCCTCTCCCCCGTCTTTCCTCCCCACCAGCCCCCCACGCCGGCGATAGGCCCATCGCCTCCGTCCCTCCCCACCAGCCCCCACGCCGACGACAGGCCCCCACCTCCGTCCCTCCCCACCAACCCCCCACGCCGGCGACAGGCCCCCGCCTCCCTCCCTCCCCATCAGCCCCCCATGCCGGCGACAGGCCCCCACCTCCGTCCCTCCCTACCAGCCCCCCACGCCGGCGACAGGCCCCCCTGCCACCACCACACCGCCCTTCCCTCTCCCCTCAAATCTGTCATCCCCATTGCCACCTCGCCGCCCCACAGCTACCCCACTACTACCACAGCCACCTCACAGTCGCACCACCATCGCCACAGTTCCTCCCCCTCTGCCGCACCACCACCCTCTACCGCTGCCTTCTGTGCGTCACTGTCGTCATCCACCTCGCACCACCACTGCCTGAACTCATATTTTTTTCCGGTTAGAAATTATTTATCATATTCAATTAATCTGTTGTTATAATGTAATTGTATGCTAGAAATTATTTATCGCATTAAATCTATTGTTATAATGTAATTGTATTTAATCTATTGTAATGTAATTATATTTGATTTGCTATAATGTAATTGAATTTAATTTGTTGTAATGTAATTAAATTTAATTTTTTGTAGTGTATTGTATTGTATTTAATTTGTTGTAATGTAATTGTAACGATTAAACCCTAATTATCCCTAATTTGTTCCCAAGTAACCCTAATTGAACCAAATTAACCACATTAACATTAATTAGCCCTAACATAACCCAATTAAGCCTAAGTAGCCCTAATTAGGACTAATCAGCACTACTCGGCACAATTAAACCCTAATTAGGACTAAATAACCCTAATTAGTCCCAATTAACCCTAATTAGCTATAATTAGGCCAAACTAGCCCTCATTAACATGAATTAGCCCTACCATAACCCAATTAAGCCTAATTAGGACTAATCAGCACTACTCGGCACAATTAAACCCTAATTAGGACTAAATAACCCTAATTAGCTATAATGAGGCCAAACTAGCCCTCATTAACATTAATTAGCCCTAACATAACCCAATTAAGCCTAATTCAGACTAATCAGCACTACTCGGCACAATTAAACCCTAATTAGGACTGAATAACCCTATTTAGTCCTAATCAACCCTAATTAGCTATAATTAATACTCGTAATTAACCCTAATAACACAGTTAGCCCTAATTAGCCCTTGTCCTTCCCATAATTACTCCATATTGCCCAGAGAATGTTCAATTACTCGTTGTTTACAAACCCTGCCTTCTTTATATTAGTTGTTGTTTTGAGAAGTCCATTGGCAACGAGATGGTTCAACTCGTTGCCAATGAATTCTATTTAATGTGGAATTGGTAACATATGTAACAATCTTTCTGCAGTTTTGATATTTAGGAAAGATTCTTGCATATGTTACAATTTCTGAACGCATGCATGCATAGAAACCCTTAGTTCCCGTTCAAAGGTACTCATTACAAAGTAATGCTTTGTAATGAGCCTTTGGATGTCCAGTTTGGACAATTTGGAAAAGCTAATTGTTTATAAAACAGTATTTTGACTCATGCTTTGTGTTCTATGTCGTGGATATTTGGTACACGTTCTCGTATGTTTCTCCGGGTGCATACAGATCTGGTTTTCTAACATCCGTCAAACCTTCTTGAGCAAGGTTAGATGAATGTTAGAACACCTAATCGATGTCGTGTACTTGGAGAAATGCGGGGAGGTGCTGCCAAATTTTTCACAGACATGGGACTAAGCATGAGTTAAAAACTGTTTTATAAACATGTGCTTTTCTGAATGGGATAGGACCACTACCTGTTGAAGAGTGGAGGGGAAATATGTAGACATGTTAAGAAGAACGTTTTTGATAATGTGTTCAACACAGTGATGAATGTCAAGGGCAAATCGAAAGATCACCTTAAAGCGAGAAGGGATCTACAACAGTTGGGTGTACGCCGTGAATTGCATCCTCGGACAGTATTTCAGATATTGCCCGGGCGGGCGACTATATTTCAGATATTGCCCGGCGGATCGATGTGAGTCAATTTATTTAAGTTGTTAATGTTTTTTCTTTCTATCCTCAATGTCCGTTTCGTTAATTAATGCCCTAACATATCGTTAAACAACTATTTTTGCAGGCCTCGTATGAACAGCTAAGGGGGTCCGAGCAGCAGTCCGGACAGCCATCAGCGTCCACTAGTACAGCTGCGAGTACTGGGGGGTTGAAGCGATGGCTGGATACGCCGAAGGTTGTGAATCGGCCGAAAGGCCGCATACGCGGCCTGCCTAGCACGACTACTCGTGCCGTGATAGGAGCGTCCTCCCCCCTGCTGCCCCTCCACAGACACCGGCTCCTCATCCTCAGTTGGACGACGAGGAGATCCAGCGCATTGCTACAGTGGTGGTGAGGATGATCAGGGAGCAGGGCACTGCTGGACAGGCCGAGCCGGCCCCGGATCAGCAGGATCCAGATCTGGGACTCGGCAACCCCTGATGAGCCGCTTCCCGTGCCCGTTCCTAGCTTCCCCCCCCTACGCCCGGCTTGTACTCTTCTCCCCTCTCCTAACCGGCTGTATCCGGTTCCCGGCTTGTACATATATGAGTTTTTTTTATGATAAATATTTTTTATAATTGATTATATATATTTCTTTCTGTATTGATTATTGCGCGTTGTTGTCGAGAATTGAAAATTGTATTACAGGTCTGGGTAATTGAAAAATAAAAAAAAATTTCAAAAAAAAAAATTGACTTTTGGCGACGGATTAATTCCGTCGCTAAAAGTATTCCTACAATCAGTTATTTAGCGACGGAATATTCCGTCACTAAAATATTTTATCCGTCGCTAATTTGACAAAAAAGAAAATAAATTAAAATTCTAAAAATATAATTAGCGACGGAATATCCGTCGCTAATTAAAAATAAATCCGTAGGAAAAAATGACATATTTAGCGACAGATTTAAAACATTCCGTCGCTAAAATATTAGTGACGGGCTTTTATACGAAGGATTTTTAGCGACGGTGAATCCGTCGCTAATTCTTTTAGCGACGGATTTCTCCGTCGTTAAAAGTCTGTTTTCTTGTAGTGGTTATAGTGAACTTGAGCAGAGAAATTATATCATCATTCCTAAATCCTTCAATATCTAGCGATCCACCAATTAATATTCTCAAGTAAACTCGGTGTTTTTGGTTGGTAAGTAATGGACTCAAAAATTTTCCTTAGCGCGTCATGTTGAACCATCTCATCTAAGATCTTATCTTCCGAGACTTCATATAACACTTTTGGCTCGCAACTCTCCATGTCTGCAGAAGAGAAGATTTTCTAAGACAAAAAAGGTCTTTCTCAGCCTGTCCCAGACATTTCCTGCTCTCCATTGTTCTAAGGTAATTAGATGGTATATATACACAGTTGTCTTCTGACCAGTCCTGTATGCCCGACATATGGCTTACCTTTCAACTGATGGGTTCCAATAAATATCAAGCAAAGTAACTCTCGACGCCCCAACCATGGTCGATTAGGGCTAATTCGAGCTAAATAGGGTTAATGCTAATAAGGGCTAATTTAAGGTAAAGGAGGTTTCAAATGCAAGCTATGTGGAGCATAAATTTTGTTGGGGCGTCGAGATTTGTGTTGTTTGATATTGGTTGCAATCCATCAGTTGAAAGGCAAGCTATATGTCGGCATACGAGATCAATCTGAAGAAAACAATGTGTATTTATCATCTAATTACCTTAAGAACAATAGAGGGCAGGGAATGTCTGTGAAAGGCTAAGAAAGATCTTTTGTCTCAGAAAGTCTTCTCTTCTGCAGGAATGGAGAGTTGCAAGCCAAAAGTGTTATCTGAAGTCCCGGAAGATAAGATCTTAGACGAGATGGTTCAGCCTGATGAGCTAAGGGAAAATTTTTAGTCCATTACTTACCAACCAAAAGCATCGGGTTTACTTAAGAATCTCGATTTGTTAGATCGTTAGATATTGAAGGATTTAAGAATGATGATTTTCTCTGCTCAAGTTCACTATAACCAAATGGTTTTGTTCCGAACCGAAATAAATAATAGCTAACTATGGTGAAAATGCCGAGTTGATGCGTTAATTAAAAGTAATAAGGGTAACTCGAGCTATTTAAGGTTGATTACAGTTAATTATATTTAGTTAGACTCAATTAGTGTTATTCAGGGATTAATTCGGGCAAATTCGGGCTACTTTGGGCTAGTTGAGCCTAATTAGAACATATTACAGTTAATTACCCTAATTGAATTTATTTAGGGTTTGTCTATGATTTATCTGGACAATCAGGATTTAATTAGGTTAATTAGCGGTGATTAGGGTTAGTTAGAGATTTAATTAACAATAAATTAGGGTTAATCAGTTTTTAATTAGACCGCGTACGCGGCCTCCCCGGTATGATTGCACGTGCCTTGATAGGAGCTTCCCCACGCCCTGCTGGATCTCTGCAGACGCAGACACAATCCATGTAGCGCTCGCCGTTACATGAGGACAAGTTATGTCGCATTGCTGTGGAGGTTTATAAGAGGATCACGGCACGTAATCAGGTACAACCACTATGTACGTTTAATTAGTACACACTATACGATTTTTATCGAAATTAATGCGTCTGTGCCTTTACATGCACGGCACTGCTGCTAGACATGCCCCCGGGACTCAATGAACCCTGATCAGCCCTTCTCTTCCTAGCACTTTGTATCCCGCTCCTGTGCTCCCCCCCCCCTCCTACTTATACTCCCCACCCCTACTCTATTAATGTACCCCGCTCCCATGTCCTCTCAAATTTTGTATACATTTTATTGTTGGATTGTGATTGTTGTTGCTAGATTGTTGGATTGTGATTACAGGCTTCGGTATTCAAAAAAATAAATAATTTTTTTTAAATAAGCTTGACTTTTAGCGACGGACTTAATTCCGTCGCAACAAGTCTATCTATTTGAAAGGACGAGTTTTTGCTACAGAATTTTCGTCTCTAAAGTTTTAAACGACAAAGGTCTTGCGACAGAATTTTGTCCCTAAATATTTTACGTAATAAATTATTACCGAAAAAATTAAAATACAAAAAATAGAATTAGCGACGAAATCTCCATCGGCAATTTAGTTTGTTTGTCCGTATTTCAACGTGGACTTTAGGTAACAGATTGTAAAAATCCGTCGCAAAACTTTTAGAGACGGGATTGCAGTCAACAGAGTTTTAGCGATGCGTGTTCCGTCACTAAAACTCTTTACCGACGAATTGCAGACTTTTAACGACGGAAATTTTCGTAGCTAAAAGTCCTTTTTCTTGTAGTGCGTGTGCTCGCGCACACACACAAAAAGCACACACCCATACACTTACGCATAACTGCCTCACACAGACGCCCACAAACAAAACCCACCACGGTTGTGCCCCCTTTTTACCCCATCCACACCCCCACACACAAACATAATATACACGTGCGCATGCGCACACAGAAAAAGCACACACCTATACACTCACACACAACTGCTCTCACACAAACACCCAAACCCACACTACAAGAAAGTTATTTTTTGCGACGGACTTTTAGGGAAGGACGAAATTCCGTCACTAAAAGCTCTTTCAGCGATGGAAAGTACTGTCGATAAAAGTCCGTTGTTAAAAAATTTTACCCACAAAAATAATCGTCCATAATAGTATTTGCCAAAGGACTTTTAACGACGGTACTAGTTTCTAGAAAATTTCTAATATTCGTGAATTTTTTTAAAAATAATTTAGCGACAGAATACGACTGTCGCTAAAAAATTATGTTGGTAAAAGTGTTTAAAATAAGACTTTTACCGACAAAATATTCTGTCACTAAAAGTTCGCCCATAAAACAGACATCTTCTTTCTCTCTCCCCGTTTCTCTCTCTGTCTCTTATCTCTCACCACCATCGGCGTTCTCCCCCTTCGGCTACCCCCCTCTACGGCGATCCACCTCCGGCGACACCCCCGTCCCCCCTCCCTGACGCTGCGCCATCAAGCCCTCCATTGCCGCTGCACCACCAAGCCCTTCACTGCTGCCGCTGCCGCTTCACACCAACGCTACCGCGGCCGCACCTACCTCGAGATCTGTATGTCCATTGCCCTAATTTTGTTTAATGCATGTTTTTGTTAGTTGTTATATTATTAAATCTTGTTGCTGACCTTTAATGCATGTTTTTGTTGATGGAGGATGACCTTTAAATCTTATTGATCTGTATGTTCATTGCCCTAAATCTTATTGCTGACCTTTAATATTACTAAACCCTTGTTCATAATCCATCTGCCACCTTTAATGCTTGTTTTTGTTAGGTTATATTATTTGGGTTTTCGTATCTTACCTTGTCGTAGGAACGCACCTTTATATAATTGACTTCCTTGCTTGAGATTCTATGTAAAGTTGCACTATGAAATTTTGTTAACTGTGCATTGAGCATTTGGAAATTAATATTGTTGATGGAGAATGAGAACTAATTGGATTGAAATATCGGATACGTGATTTCGTTACATGGTGGGTTGAAATTAGGTTAATCAAGTTAACGCGATAATAAAACATGACTGGAAAAGTAAAAGAATAAGACCTTTTGAATGCTTTTTCGTATGTTTTTTTGTGTATTATTGAAAAGAGCACTCTAATGAACCCAATTAATCATAATTAGTTCTAGTTAGCCTTAATTAGTCCTGATTAACCCTAATGAACCCAATTAACCCTAATTCTGGTTTGACATTACCATTTCTCATTGCTGATCAGAAAACATATTTTGTTTAGAACTTAGAATCATCAGAGACAGAATCTAAGGATTCATTCATAAGGGGGGGGGGGGGGGGGGGGGGCTGTTGAGATTCTTTATGCATGCATTTAATTATTTATTGCATACAATAAGGCACGAGGAATCCAGAATAACGTCCATCTTAGTTGATCGACGAGACAGTGGTAGACCAAGATATATTCCTGAAGTGTAAGCCTCTTATAGTAGCAACGCGTGCATTTAGGAAAAGTTAGTTTCGCCGAAAGGAAGGTTATCTTAGTGATCTAAGCAAGCGAAATCATGGGTATATGATGCTCAGTAACAGTGGTGGAGACATCCTCAATCTTAACTCTCTGATGTCTTCATTAGTGGACAATTTGCAAGTATATCTTTGTTCTTTGCATCTCCGACAAGTTGCCTCGTTACTCCTGGGAAATGTTGATTTTTGTAGGAAATGCTGGGAAACGTATGTAGTCCATTCGAATTGCAGTCATGAACCTGCGCTGATACTTAGTGCGAGAAGAGGATATATTAGAACATTGCTTAACCAGGATATTCTTCCGGAGAATAGTTTTATGATTCCATGAATGGCAAACTGTGGACCATGCTTTATTTGGAAGAATTTTGTTGGTACAAATACACGTAAAATTTAAAAATAAACACAAATACCCAAATTAGTACAGTATATTGGAAGAATCAAGTCTTAGAGGCACATAAACGCTTCGTGAAGATAGTTGAAATCTCTCCCACGTGCAAACGGGAAGACTACTTTAGCAGCTCTATCTTCGGAATTCAACCACGCTCCGATTCACTGTTCATCTAAGAGAGTTGCATTTCTCTACAATTGATCGTGTATCCACTTTGATTGATCAAAACATAAGTTTAAAACAAGCCTTATTAGTTCAAGTATTTTTCTCTCAAGTGAAGATGGTATCTGTCCAGTATACTCCCCTTCTGGGATCACGTGAAGGGCGGTGTGTACAAGGCCCGGGAATGAATTCGAGCTTACTTCAATTGCAATTATATCATGTCCTTCTCCCAACTATCCAGTTGACCCTGGACTGAGAGCGTTCCTTTGAACTTTCTTGTCCCCCTCTCTCCTCCCCCCTTTGAGCTCGTCCATTCGATCCGGATTCAGGACTTGAATAGTTTTTCCATCGGAGAGTATGCCACCTTGCTCCAATTGATCTTCGTATGCTGTCTTCTTTCTCGTGGATTCCTCATACAAAGTAAGCAATATAGCTAGAAAATACAATGAACTAAAAGATAGGTTAATTTTATTCAAGAAGTATACATGAACCTAGTTCATGAAACTTTAAATTCATTTTGGAAAAACAATGTTCAAATAACAAAACCTTTTGGAAACTTAATAAGTCTCAAGTTCATGTATATATCTTGAAAAACTAAAGTTCAGTAAGCGTTATTTTATTTGTCATAAATAAATGGCCAAAACATTTTAGGTAGAAAGGCATCTAACGAGGAGAAGCCACCATGTTATTTTCTTGAACCAATTAATCATTCTGATCAACAAATCTACCTCGTAGACCATGATTGTGCAGACTGCGAGGTGAATCCCTCCCTATAATCTCAACACTAAGCTTCTAGTATAGATGATGGTTTGGGTGTAAGGGATTGGAGTGAGGGTGGAGAAGGGGTTCTTTGATGCTAGACCATGAAAAAGGATCCAACCATAGCCTAACTGCATAAGTAACTCATATGTTCTTCAGCTTAATAAGAAGAAGAAATCATTTCATCATCATAAATGAAATAATTTTGTCTCTATATCTATTCAGTATCAGCAGCAATATAAATAAGAATCATGTTCCATGTATGATGCACTTTTCAGGCTAACGGGGATGAGATAGAAGCTTTCCTTGCTACATAGTTCTATGAACTCTTCATTGCTAGAAGTCCAAGCTGGTTTCATGTAATTGAGAAAATCTTTGTAATTTTATCAATAAGACAGAAAATAACACTCCAGCTGGTGACTACCATTTTGCATTGCACCGACACTTTCAATACCCTCCATGGGCATATAGTAGAATTAAAAGAGATTGAAAATTTGTAGCATTCTTATTCGTATAATGGTACAATGGGAGAATGTTGGATTTGATCTGTCCAATCCAATTAGGTGGCCTAACGGGTCATACTAATGTTGACTTATTATTTGACTTTGACATTAATTAATTAATTAAATTAGGCTAAATAACATTATGGGCCTATTTAATTTTAGCATCTAATACATGATGATTTATTGTGTATAAAAGGCTTATAGACCCTAATCTCTTAACTTTGATGCATGGTTGAGATTTGGCAGGCTTTAGGGTTGATCGCACTACTTTCTCTATATAAATATCTTTTTTCTTGGAGGCTAGGGTATTATTATGTTTTGGCGACTCTTTGCCTCCTAGACTAAAGAAAAAAATACACCACTCTATTCCATCATCAAGAATAGAGAAGAGTAGTGAAGATCAATACCAAAAGGTACGTGTTTGCTTCCGTATGTTGGCGTTCTTTCATCATCGGAATAAACTTTTGGTAATCTATGGCTTCCTTCGATTCCGGTCAGTTCGTAACCCTATTGTTCTTATGTTTATGTTATTGTAAGATTCTAATGATCTTGATTATGGGGTCAAGATAAATGGAATTAAATCTAACAAGAATTAGTGGCGGCAATAGCTGGATCAAGAACCCGATAGTGGGTGGACTGGTGGCTGCCCCGGCACTGTCGCCTTCATTGGCTGGCATCCCGTCACCAAAATTTCTGCCAGTGGCCGTCGTAGGTTCTTCTTGCCTCCTCTAGCTAGTAGCCCAGCCACAAGCCACCCTTGCTTGCGTCGTTTGGCCAGCTTCCTGTCACCAAAATTTCTGCCAGTGGCCGTCGTGCTGGAATCGACCATTGGAGACCGAGTATGTGGCCAATGACAGCGATCGCACGGCTGCTTAGAGGTGGCATGTGGAATTCCTGGAGATGATTGTTGCGCTGATGTGCTGCACCAAGGGGATTCGACACCGGCAACCGTAGGTGTAGCCGGAGAAATTGGGGAGAGGGGTGGTTGACCGGAAATTGCATTGGCGTTGCAGAAGGGTTAGGGCCAACTCCTCTCTCTCTTTTTCTTCTTTCTCTCTCTGCTCTCCGTCTCTGCCTCTTTTTTTTCCCGTTCTTTTTATTGTTGACTCCATTTATCCTTATACACACACACACACACACACACGCATTTTGCTTGCTTCCAAACTCTCCTCCTTTTTCTCCCTAAGATCTCTCTGCCATCCAAAAATAGCCAAACAACGATTTAACATCAATTATGTACTAAATCCTAACTAATAATAATTTCTCAAGGCGCTTCCCTCGCTTTCCTTTATTAACAATCACAATGCTCATGCCAATCGTCGCTAAAAGACGTAAATATTCTTGTAAAAGTTTGCTGCTAAAAATTAAATAAATTGTTAAATATTACTAAAAAGTTCAAACCTAAGCTTGGGATATTACATTATCTCCCCCTTAAAGAAATTTGGTCCTCGAAATTTTGTTTTCCTTACATAGTTGATCTTAATCATATGATCTCAGATAATGACCCACATAACACCTCAAGTGCACTACACAACTAAATCCATCTAGATGATATAATCTCCACCGACTTTACGGTACATGCACTAAAGACCTTAAAGCACCAAGCTATGTGATACGCATTTAGCACACTTAACCCAATGATAAGTCGTACCTCGAATATTAATACTCTCAAATCACAAGTTCAGTCATACTAGAGTATTTCAACATGTTACGTTGTCTCCATTTTATACTACCAATTCATCGCTAAACAGTGAAGTCCTACCAACCAAGCAATGGTCGCTAATCGTATAAGTAAATTTATCATAATTAATAGTTATCTTAATTTGAGACAAGGATTCTACTCCCGTTAAGAGAAATTCATCCTTGAAGTTAACAATCCATATAGTGTGTCACCTCGACATGTACTCTTAACTTCGTTGCTCAAATCATAATCATTCTATAGACATAAAATGTATTTTTTTTTTTGCTCTAAAAGAATAAAATACTTAATCCAGTCAAAGATGGTGAGTAACTAGTTCTTGTCCTCAGTTACATCTTTTTATCCTATGGTAATTCACACCTCGAAGTCAGATAAAGCCATGCATGCCAATCAATGTAAGAACCTGGGCTACAGCTAAAACCCAAAATTCACGCTCAAAACATCATTACTCATAACCTCAATTCACCTCTACCATAGTCCTATATATGCACATAACTTGTACCTATCGAAATGAGGATATAAGATTCAAAGCCAAATTCTCGTGTGCATTCACAACAAAGTCAACCCTGTGGCTCTATGTTGTCAGACAGAATTTTGCTCATCCCAATCGTACATTTCAATTTTACGAAACCTTGTTCCAAAAACTTATGAACTCAAAAACCTCACTATAACAGAAAAAATTTCACTTAGCGCTCTAACGGTAGCAACTAAGAGCTACGAACTAAGAGTTAAGAGCTCCGACGACTTCAAGAAACCACAGCCTTACATTATCTCTATCTAGCTATTATGCTAACTAGTGCTGTTCTACAACCTTGATTAGGTTTTGGTAGCTAGAAGCATATCTCTCCAGCTTTACCCAATAAAAATAAGTCTTCGTAATGTGGTCTAAAACCTCCAAAATGCAAGTCCAAAACACTACTCACATCGTGAGAGCTTCAAACATTTTGTTCCACTACAAGATTCATCACTCTGGTATTTATAACCCAACTAGCCGAATATCATCACTTAACCTCACAATAGTTATGACTTAGACAGTACGAAACTCACTGCCCAGCGGATCCATTGTTTATGCGGCAGTGCAATGCAGCTGAAAAACGGAAGCCCATTATATTTACTTCCCTCTAAACTCAACCAATAAAAGCATTTTCTAATTCATCCTGCTTTTGCTATGCTTTTCAGATAGCATACCAAATTATACTTTTCGTCAATCGTGTAAGCTACCTAGCATACACTTCTAAAGTCTAAATAATCATAAGCCTAAGTTCTGATACCATTTATGTCATGACCCGAACGTACAAGTGGGCCCGTGAGCAAGGTCTGTGACCGGCCACAGACCCGCAAGACTCCAACTAAGGGCTCTGCTAAACCTTATTCACTAAAACCAGCCTGAACAGCAGCGGAAATTAAAACCTATACAACTCCAAATAAAAATTTACTATTTAAATGTCAATGCAGTCCTTCTTAAAAGAACACATACACTAGAACTCAACTTATCAAATGCCGTGTTTGAAGAGTTCCACCTTAAGGTTCTGATCCCATATTCACCGCCATTACCTTACCTTTAAACCTAAAATGATAAGTAAAAGTGAGCTCCACGTGCTCAGTAAATACCAAATGATTCAAATAGGTGGACCATAGCATGCCAAAAAATAACTCACCTCATATCATAGAAACATTAAGAAATCTAAAATCATAGTTCGTAATCATCCGGTAAAACGAAATAGGGTACATTACACAACATTGAGGCATAAAATCATTAGCACAAAACCTCACGACAAATAATTCCATCCCAACATCAGTTCAAATGATATGTTGCGGTCAGCGTACAAGCCCTCCTGACTAGGGCACGAAATCCCCCTACACCCGGGATAAGTAATTCTGCAGACGCAAGAGCGAACCACAAGCACAATACTGTGCATCAATGCACAAGCCCCGTTGACTAGGACCCAAAATCAAACTTTTTCCTGTTGGATACGGCGCACAACAATCGAATAAACAAGAACTACCTTTCAGTTCATTGTAAACACAACCACTCATCAATTGATGGTCAAACCATCCTCACACCCCTTTCAATAGATTTCAAGTTGTTCATTATTCACAATAACATCAAATACCAAAACATCTCACTTGTACCAAATATTTCAAATCTGAGTTCCATTACAATTACTAAACAAAATATCATTTACATGATGGTCCAGTTTTTAACGAGAAATAAACTACTAAAACCTTTTTGACAAATCAAGTTAGAGTAGATAAACGTAATTAAAACAGTCAATGCTAAAAACACCACTTTTTAACAGTAGAAAAACATATACGCTATATATAAAAACACTAGTTGAATTAAAGGTCACTTATTTGACGCTGACACATTTCCTCGATCTAAAATCCGATGCGATGGTCAGTTGTTACTTCTGACTAACAGAACCGTCAAGGTCATTCCTTTCATCTCCATAACACCAACTTCACTATGACCCGAAGGGCATCACTGATGAAAATGTAGAATTTCAGTCGGTTATTTTCTCAAACAACTCAGACGCCGCATCCAACCGCCCGCTACACAACTTGTTCAAAATCGTGCCCAGTTCTCCATGTCACTCTCGGCATTTCATCACCGTTGTCAAATATCCATCAATTCACCCGTTTTAATAACCCACAAGAAACATTGCACTAAAATAGTACTTAGTTGATCTCTAGAGCTCACGCTACTTTATTTCACTATGTCACTTCATCTTACAAAGACACACACACAAACCAGCAACACAACACACACTCGCATCCATAACACTCACACGATAACCCTTGTCCAAATTAAACAAATCCATGCATAATGCACACTTATACAAGCATACGATACTCTTGCGCAAGATACCACTAAATTCACCACCCAATATGAAAAATTACCAAAACATCTCCGTCATAAAATTACCAAAATATTCCATGCCAGCCATCACACCATAAAATTTCAAAATAATTCTATAAAAGTATTAAGCTAGAAACAGGCCAAAAAGTTCTTTGAAAAACGTTCTTTAATTTCAAAAACTCCTCCACGGCGCACAACGCGACCAAAGTCACTACACATGATAAATGATGCTAAAAAGTCTTGAACCTTCAGGCACTAAAACATTTCGGTGGTAAAAAGTCAAATTTATTATTTTAATGAATTTAGTGGTATCAAATTTATTATTTTAATGAATCAAGAACCATATTTTTAGATAAAATCATTTCATGCTCTTTGAGGATACGAAAAAATTCAAGAAAATTACATATCATAGATTTTACAAAGATAAATGAATTTGCAGTTTTGTACTTGGCCAAAATCAGAGTGAAAATGGCTTTAAAAAATTAAAATCAAGATTGTAGGAAATAATTTACTTTTAGCGATGCTTTCCACCGTCTTCTCCTTAAACAACCTAATTCATTCACACTGTTCACCCACCTTTTCCATTTCTTGCCACTCACACCTTCACCTTAAAGCAACACAGCTCCACAAAATTACATACATCTATTAAAACACTCTAGAAATCATAAATTCTATACACATTCATCACATAGAATCACAAACACACTCAGTATTACACACACTAACACGCACTGAACTCTCACCCATGAAACACTCACACACTTCCCTGAAACACAAACAAAAACACACAATACAAACGTACGCGCACACACACAGAGTCATTCGTGCACACACAGACTCACACACAAACTCTTACCGGCACCTACTAAACATATTCTATTACACACTATAATCCAACAACCACCACTCCTACAATTAGCCAAGGACACACGTACACCCACTGTTGCACGCATACAAACCACCCACTTCATTCCATAACCACCCAGTTTATTCCATTTTAGCCACTACAAAAACCTCCATTGTAACAGCCCAAAACCTGAGGCGAGTATATATATATATATATATATATATATATATATATATATATATATAAGAACTTAACTGATTATTTAGTTGACCTTTACCGACGAATGGGTGAGCATTAGTCTTTGTGATCTTTAGCGGTAAATTTTATATTTTTCCTGTAAACTATAAGTTAAAACTTAATGGTAGCAGTTATAGGTGATATGGATTGATGTCTTTATCAATGATTAGCGTTAACGATATATATAAAAAAAAATCCTTTAGCGACATTTTTATATTCTATAGTTAACTTCGATATTTTAGCGGCAACTTTTTAAGTCAACTCTTTACTTTAAAAAAAATATTTATTAATTAAATTAAGTAGGAAAACATAGGAGAGAAATTAGGAAAAATAAGTGCAATAATACGTTTACGGTTACAATCCAGAGAAAGAGAGAAGAAAATGGAGAAAAATAAGGATAAGTGTTTATATAAAAAAAAACTATCGGTTACAGAAAGAGAAACAGAGAATTAAATAGATAGAGATTAAATAGATAGAGATAGAGATTCAGAGAAAGAAAGAGAAAGAGAGAGAAGACACTCGGCAGAGAAGAGAGAAGACGAAATTGCAGTGGAATAGATGAAGAGAAGGGCTCGTGCAAAAGGAGAGAAGAAGAAATACACAGGAAAAGAGAGAGAGAGAGAGAGAGAGAGAGAGGCCAAACAAGGACTCGCTGGAATCCGGCGGAGCGAATCAAAGCTTCGGTAAGCCCTCTTGCAAATTTACTTAGGTGTATTTGTAAGCTTATTTCGAATCGCATACATGTGTATCGCCTGGGAGTGAGAGGACGTGAGGGGTCTCGGTTTGGTCAGCCATAAACAGGTGCTTTGTGGGTGTGTATTTAGAAAGGTGGGGGCTGCCAATCAGCCAATACATAGTAAGGATATGTTATGGGGTTTGAGAAATGGAAATGGAGACAGCCATGTGGCTGTGTGAAACCATGAGTAAAGATGCAACATTTGTTCTAAAAGTTAGAATCTGTGAAAGGGAAGGTGTTAATGGAAGTAAATTGGTAAGAAATTTCTGATTCTTCCTTAGATCCTTGCAAACTGCATATGGTTCCTAAGGTGTTGTTTATGGATGCACAGGTTTGCATTGTTGTCTCGGCTTTTATTTAATTCTTGGTTCTCAACTTTATGTGTTCAAGGGGTTCTTTGGACCTGAGGTATTGAAGAAACAGTTGCTGGGTATTGTTGTATGTGTAGTGTGTCATGAGAGTGGTGTGTATCTACTGTGTGGTTGTTTATGGGTGTTCTGGTGCTTGAGAGATGAAGGAGTGGCGAAATGGGTTTGTGTGAGTACAAAACAAAAAGAAAATGGTCCGTGTATGGTGGGCAAGAAAGTGAGGCAGTAGCTTGATGGTGTTGTGTTTTGAGCATGGTTGTGTGTGTTGTGAGTGTATGAATGAAGGTGTAGATATAGTGTGTGTGTGTGTGTATGTAAGTTAATGGAGTGAATTTCTAGTGTGAATGAAACTGCGTGAACAGTAACAGTGAGTTGGTGAGTGTATTTTCTGGGTTGGACAGAAAATGAAAGGAGGAAGAAGATGAAGGGGGAAATGGGTCTAAAGAGTGTAGTGCCTGGAGTGCAGTGTGTGTATTTATATATATGGTGTGTGAATGTAATGAGAAGAAGAGTAAGAGAGAGACAGCAAATGGGTTGTAAGCCGTGTGTTAGTGATTGTTTGAAGGTGTGTGTGCGTGCCTGAAGTGTGTTAGTTGTATGCATTTATGTGTAGAGTGCTGCGTACATATATGTGGGTGAGTGTGTGCAGTGCGTTATGAAGAGGTGAATAAGAAGATAGAGTTGATGGGTTTGTTGCTGTGTCTTGGATGTGTGAATGGAGGGTGTACTGAGTGCATGTGTGTGCTGGGTGCGTGTTAGTGAGCTGTGTACTCATGTGTGTGTACGGATAATGTTAGGCTTGTTACGCGCTTTGGATAGCGTATAGTAAATATTAAAACGTGAAAAATTATGGTACAGTACCTGAGATTATGCTAGAATTACTGGCAAACTTTCATAATTTTTTGAGATCATATGTATTTGTAATATTTTCTGTAAGCTTAAAATGGTAAAATTCTTTTGAAGCCTTTAAACCCTGAAAATGTTCTGAGGAAAATTATAGTAATCATTTTATAATATAATAAAGGCTCAGTGCAAATTTGGTGATTTGTAAAGTTCATTTGCTATCATTTCTCTATTGCATTGAATTTAACAAAAATGAAGCTTTTAAAATTATTTTAAGGCCTTTTAATTTCTAATTTCAATTTCAGAAATTTTTATAAGTCTTCTAAAGCTGTTACAAAAATTTTGAGCCTTTATTTCCAGCTAGAAGAAATTATGGCAATTTATTGGTTTTAGTGTATTTAAGGAAATTATTTTTTTGAAAATAATAAAAAATATTCAAAAATTATATTTTTATCCCATATGCTATATTAAGCTATAAATAATGTTAAATGAATGATTAGAACATTTTTGGGATATTTCTGAGTCTCGGGACGTGTGACGAACTTCGGGGTAGGTTGGCCGTGTGAGAAACTGCTCCGAGTTTCATCATATCCGGGTAGAGAAATGGGTACGCTATGAATAATTATATTAAGATTTTAATGTAGTGGCATGAATAAGTGTTCTGATAAATGACTTTGTCAACCTAGGTTAACTTCGAGGATTTGTTCGAAAGCGTTTTAGCTTCAGCGTTTGGATTGAGGTAAGGGATTTTTCATCCGAACCTAACTCCTCTATTTGATTTGTATGTTATTCTGAATTGCTATCTTCATTTCTTTGGACTCAATTATAGTTGTGATGAAATTGTATCGATTGTCATTAATAACCCTTGTTTGAGCCTGACACGTTTATTGAAAATCTCATTCGATGCTCAGTACTTATTTCTCTTTGAGTGTCGAGTTATTCATTGCAATATCGCTTATTGTATTCTGCATATTGGCACGAGATAGTGTATTGAGGAGTTATAAGGATGGTCTGTATCGGGGGTGATATAAGGATGGTCTGTTATTGTCGGGAAATGCTAGTACCTTGAGGGTCTAGCTAGTGTTCATATGCATATGTAACCATATTGTTATTAAGCACTGCCTGTGTGGCTTTGCTAAGTGTTACCCTGCACTGCCTGTGTGGCTTTGCAATATACTCATGTCCAATATCATCTGCATTGTTTCAGTGAAATCGAAAGTGTATTTATTGAATCTTGAATTGAGAAATTTGAGAATATTGTTTCTATATTGTCATTGATATAACCTTTTGACCAAATCGTTTGTAATCTTACTGAATGTTGAGCGACCTTACTGAGCTCCCGAAAGCTCACTCCCTTTTTCTGTTCCCTTCTGCAGGAAATAATCGTCCGTAAGAGTTTGGAGCCAATGAGCTTGATTATGGATTAGATTAGCATTTTCATTGTTTGTTATTTAAGCCCCTGCGAGGAGACTAGTGTGTAACTTAATAAATTAAGTACTTTAATTTCGTCCTTGTGTTTAAGAACGGTTTTTCTGAGAATCTGAGTTTTTGTAGAGCTCTGACATGGACATTTTTGGGTTACCTTAGTGATATTGAAATGATTGGATGATTGAGATTAGATAGATTGATCGGTTAATGCTCCGGAAATTTCGGGGTGTTACATCCATGATGCCATTTCAGCCGCCACACTAAAATCACCATACCTCCCCAAAACTATATGCACACGACCATGGATGTCCATTACAATACACAGACAGTGCATCCCATTAGCAATCGTTGTTAAACCACCATTGCACATAGTAACTAACACAAGCACACTACCAACACCCATTCACTCAAATCAGTCCCCGACCTATTGTATCATGGCTAACATCAAGAATTGGGCCGTCGACTGTGACTTTGAAATAGCAGACGGAATAGAAGGTACCGCGACTGGTCTTGACGGCATTCCCTCGCCACAATTGTCACCGGTTGTACATGCAAGTATGGCCGCGTTAAGGGAAGAATTAGTGGCAGCAACAGCTGGATCGAGAACCTGATGGACTGGTGGCTGCCCCAGCACCGCCTCATTGGCCGGCGTCCCGTCACCAAAATTTTTGCCAGTAGCTATCGTGAGTTCTTCCTACCTCCCCTAATCAAGTAGCCCAGCCACAAGCCACCCTAGCTTGCGTTGTTGGGTAGTGCTCTAGGTGTAACATCCCCCAAAATTTAAAGCTCTGTCGCCCCGAACTCCCGAGTCGTTAACCTATCGGATCACATCAAACCTGTCAAATCTGATCACTAACACATACTTCAAAACATCTAATCCGATATTATCTCAAATTCTTCAAATACAATCTTACAAACCTGCTTAAACTTATTAAAACCTAGATTCTTTACAAACTCGAGTCCATATAAACAAGGTGACTATACCTACCCACGTAGGGGTCTCATTACACAGAAGTGGCAGGCTCACCTGAAGCTCACACAAACTCTAACCCATTCCCGAACCAGCTACAGCTTATCATCACCTACAGAAGGGAATCAAATGAAAGGTGAGCTTTTAAGAGCTCACTAAGGTCGTACAAAGACCAACAAAAGAATTATAAAAGATTATTTCCAAAGTCAATGATTTCCAAAAGGATCAAAATTCATTAGAAATAAACACCACAATAGACAAATACCATCACGATGGGTTCCAAAATAATCAATAAAAGATTATTTCCAAAGTCATACATTTCAAAATACAATGATGGTTTTCCAAAAGATTTCAAAACTCATACGGATCAATCTGAAACAGTCTTTTTCAAAATACGATGATGACTTGTCAAGGAATTTCAACCCAAGCACAAATCATGGTACATATAGTGCGAATAAAATCAAAAATTAACATTGATCCTGGGCAGTTACAATGCCACTCAGGAAAAATTACTAGTGTACACATGCATGATGTACCATAATAAATACTAGTCCTCATGGGTATTAGCCTACTTTTCCATGCAGGATTCAAACTAGCCTTTTTACACCCTCCTATGAAATGGAAACCCAGGTCAACACAGAAAAAGCAACAATACTGAGAGTTAGCATAAGCTCAAATCACCGAAATCATTTCGAATTCCAATAACAATAATCATACTGATATAAGTCATCACTCGAAATTTCAGAAGAAAAATCACAAATATATAGCAAAAATGATTGTGAATAGTTATCGAATTTAGGCATAACAATTGGAAGAACAAATACAAATAATTGTCAAATCTGCTTAGCATGCAGTACAGGTGAGCATCACAAGATTTTCAAATAATCAATTTAGGCTCAATATGGGGTTTGTTGGGCAATAACATGTTGATATCAATACATACTTCAGAGTTCGGCATAAGCCATAAATAGATCAGATGTGTACTTATGAGTACAAGTTATCAAAATAAGGGTTCGGACGAAAATCCTTACCCAGGGTTCAGATAGAATCCCTTACCTGGATCCGAAGCTAAAAGTCTGTTGCTTGACCTAAACGGATTAATCAAACCATTAGAACACAATCTATAGCGTAATATTATAACTAAATACAGACTCACGCATACTCCCAAAATGAACCTCCCCCTCACCGTGTATGTAAAATTATCGAAATGCCCCTAGGGTGTAAAATTACCAAAATGCCCCTTTTGGACTTAAATCACCAAAATGGTCTTCTCGCAAGTAAAATTACTATAATAAACTTACCGTATGCAATTTGTTGAACAAAAATTAACAACATTTCACAAAGTACATAATAAGAATGCGTACTAAGTAAAATTTATCTTCAGATATAAGAAGATTTTCAATTTAAGTTTTAGTCTAAATTCATCACAACATGACTAATATCTTTTTAGATTTAATATGCAATTATATTCAGAATCGTAAAAGTTGACGTAAAATTATAAATGGTATATTGCTAATGTAGAATTTAGAATGCTTAAAAGTTTAATTACTCACAATGAAAACACCATGAAAAAATTGGGTAGATTATCTCTCTACATTAAAAGTCTAAGGTGTTTAATAGCGTTTCTACACATTTTTATGACTAAAAATGCCCTTTAACTTGCAACATATCACAAACTAACTGGCCAAGTGGTTCATGCCTATCAGAACCGTAGTGAACATCAATCGAAAGAAAAAAACGACCAAAGGAAGAAACAAGTTCCTCCTACCCTTCAACTCCCTTAAATAGCATGCCATACCTTGCAGCACTAGCAAGTTCTCCAATCCCCAACTTGTCATGATGCTTTAGTAAAAGAAACTGCTACACTTTTACTCCCGAAATACCATTACAAAAAAGAACAAATCAATAGGATGTTATTAGCAAACTGCTTCCGTCGTGCCGAAGCAGAACAATGCTTCACAAATGTTGGTTTTCTTAATCTGATTCAGCCTTTTCTTTTGATTGTTGAAGCAATTCTAGGGAGATACATAATCAGTTTTCTGCAGAGGTTGCTTTAAACAACTTCAAGAAGGTAATATTTCATAACGATATACATGGATTTAAGTGCTTCTTTATTCATAATATCAATTGCACATATGCCTACCTAAAATTTCCAAATACGGTTGGCATGCAAAAATTAGAGAAGTAATATCCTGTCGCTCTTCTTTGTTCTCATCTTTTCCTGACATCTGCCGAACAGAAAATCATCCTAAGAATTGCTACATAGTGAGTAATCGCAGACCTTCATGCAATGGGTGGGAAAGCGTCTGAAATGACTGAGTTATTTGGAAAGTAGACGAAAGCGAGTCTGTGAGTCTTTCAAAATTATGTTTTCATCATACATTGCCTTTCAGTTGTGTATCAAGCCCTCATATTGTGAATTATACGTGCTACCACTTGTGATCATGCCGGGCTAACCGTACGACTTCCACAAGTGTTTGTTGAAGTGGTGTTTGGTTATATAAAAACAAGCAAACGAAGTAGATTCTTTTGTGCTGCACAATTCAATATCATGATTTATGTGTTTGTGTTAGCAAGTGACGTGACATTTATAGGTGGGTTTAATCTACTCAGCTGTGGAAGAAATAGTGTTTTTCACATGGGGGCTGATCCGGTTGAATTTTTCAGAACCAATCTTTCCTCTTAACACTCCAAAATGGTACACAGTATATATAAATGATGTCTTTAGAAGTCCTTTTCGAACCACTGGTTTTTCAAGATTTTAGGATTTAATTAAGATTGTAGTTGTTGGACGAGATAAAAGTTACTCAACTGACACAAATACTTGCCACTATTCAACATATTTTGAATTTGACATAAAAGAATGCATATTACGGTTTTGATGGAAAATGATTAATATAGTGGATTCGTCCATTTTGGCACACTCTTCCTAACAGATAGAAAACAAAGTTGAACACCTATGTTTTACTGAAAGTTACAGAAATTCTTATGTGTTGTTTTAGTGGATTCGTCCATTTTAGCACACTCTTCCTAGCAGATAGAAAATTATGCATCATTACGTGTTGTTTTAACTGTATGTGGAGAAGCTATATCTTTTAAAGATGAATAGGCCATAGCGTCAGTAGTGAATGTTGCATCTAAGGTAGCTTGGGCTTGGATGTTATGTAGTGAATCTGTTTGACCTAAATAGGAGGAACTGTTTATATGAATCCTGTTGCCGAAAATCTTGAGTGTCTCATGCATGGTTTTTTTGGTATATTATCTTGTGTTGGAGCTACTTAGGGTAGCAAAGACAACTCATCTGAATGCTTGAGATTTGTTGGAATATGCCTGGATTGAATCCAATAGGAACCTACCTTTTCTTTTGATAATGAATTCCAGGCTTAATCACACAATTCTCGGCAGAAAGATGTTAATTTCTTGTTTAGTGTAGATCCTGGATTTATACCTTTGTGATGCTTTAATTATCCTTGAATTGGAAACATCAGTTGCATCCATGAACTATTGTCATCAATTAATTAAAAGTGATGACCGTCTTAGAGTAGATATATTTGTGGGCAAACGGATATAACTACATGCATTGTTTTTAATTATAATCTGACATGTTTTAGCTCAAGTGCAGGACTGTTTATGCTTAAAACACACTTGGTAAGGGGAAAAAATGAGATTAATTACACAGCGGTTTTTTTTTAATGTAAGGATGACATCAATCTACTTTTTCGACAATACCTTTTGTTTAAGTTATAGTATTTAAAAGAAAGGTTTATTAGAAGGGACTTTACATATGTAGAAGCCTTGTTAAAAGATATATGGTTGTTTGGTAGAATGTCTATGAGAACTAAACTCAGTTTACTTCCCAAGCATGTTAGCAGAAAGTTGAAAGGATGTATCCACCCGAAAATAGATTATTAAGCTAAAATTTACATTTTGAGATATCTTTTCAAAAAAGAAATAGCGTGTTAGAAAATAAAGCCCTCCCACAATGAATAGAAAATTATTATATGTAGTTGTAAGGACTTTTTTTTTCTTAGCAGATTACTCGGTTGCATGTATAAACATGATAAAAATAATATACCTTTTTATGTCTCTAGACATATGATATGTTTTGCAGCAGTTTGATCTTTTGTGATGATTCAGCACCATGTACTTGCTCTTTTTAAGTTTTTATAAATAGCTACAACAGCCACAAATGTAAATATAATAAATTGTGATAAATGGTTTTATGGATTCAACTACTTGACAATTATCGTTATGAAAAATGTTTTTTGAGAATCTTCGGATGAACCTTTGGTACCTGACCATGATGTTAACTTTAATAGAGAAGCGCTCATGTTGAAGTCAAAACTGCAGCCTTTAATTTCATATGGGAACACAAGGGAATCAGAACTAAATTGAAAACTAATTATACTATTTTAACAATATAGTTACGTAATCTGGGACATTATCACTAAAAAAGAGAATTTAGTGTTCTTTTTTTTGGGCTCTGTCCACCCCCCGCTACTTGGTTCACACGCATTTATCTTATATATATGTATAAGCTATGACTTTCATCAATTTCCTTACTCCTTGTATGTACCTGATTGATATTTTGGCTCTTTGAAGTGGTAAAAGCAGTTTAGAAAATGGGCATTGTCAAAAATATTAAATTATTAAAAATACAATTTCACGTGTTAGATGTTATTTATCCTTACCAAATGAGCCTGCCATGAAGCCAAACACAAAATGGTTAGTGCAGTGGGTAAAATTCTTGACCTTGAATAATAACGTTCCCTGTTTTAGGTCCGTTTTTGCTTTCTGTTTAAAGTTTTTTACAAGTTCCAACTACATAATTTGCGCATTTTTGGTAGTTAGTTTCTAAATTTGATAAGTGTATTCATATGGCAACTTTCCATGTCATTCGTGTAAAAGGATTGTTACGTAACTTTGCTTTATACATACGAGTCACCACGGCAGACGCAATTCGTGTGCGAAAAATGAAATTAATAGTACAAATTTTGTTAAAAAAAAAAAAAAAACATCACTGATAAGTTAGGCATACGTGTCCCAAAATAAGTTAGCAAAATATTATTATCATATCAAACTTAGCCTTTAAATTTAACTATATTTTCTGATGAATTTTAACTTGTATAAACTAAACATATTTTTATAGATAGTTACTTGCCATTAAGATTTTTATTTTGTGTCACTTTTTAAAGATTTTCTTAGAATATCACTTGTCACCATTGTGGGTAGATAGTTATATAACACCAAAAAGTATTTACAATTTTATCCTCATTTTTGACACGTGTCGTCACCAGAATCACTTTAAGTGTAACACCAAAAGGGTATTACACTAAAGATATAAAAAAAATTCACATTATAAGTAGTATATATATAGATTTTCTGTCTGTTTTGGATATAGAAACTGGGCAACAATATGGTCAAAAGCTACTCGAAATCTCGTTCACAATCTTCATCCTGGGATGGCCGTTGGCTTGAAATGTACCGTAATTTTTTGAAGTTCATGTTTAGAGGTGATTAATGTTGTCAAGAAATGCTGATTCTTGGTATTCGTACCTTAATAAATTGTCATTGAATAGTATGCTCTTGTGTTAGCAAGTAAAATGTCGATGACTCGTATCAATCGGGTATCCAATACTGATTTATATGCAATCTCATTGTACCATTAAGTGATTTTTGCATTCTGATATCACAATATGCAGTAATCATATGGTGTTGAAAAACTTACTAAACGCTAGAATGGAGCTTTTCTACAATATAACTTTTGCGTAGAGCACCATAATCAGATCATTGTAGTCTAAGATTAGGCTGGAGTGACCGGTAGATGAAATCTTTCTCTTAACAATGGATCGATTGAAAAACACTTTTGTTTCATGAAAGAAAAAAAAGTTAGAGCTATTGAAACAAAGTACGGCTTTGATTGTGGATCTGCTTTGTAATTCAACTTTTAGAATAAAGTACTCACATATGTGCACAAATATGTGTTGTCAAATATCATAGAAGTCGCCTGTATGGGAGTAATTGTCCAACTGCAGTCCAAGTTGCATAAACTTTTATACTGACAGTATATCCCAAGAAGAATATCATTTTGCCATCCATACGGTTGGATTGGTCAAGCAATCTCGTGTCATATGGTCTGTCAAGTGAAATTTTTTTGTTTTCTTTCTTTTCATAATTTGACTTGAAAATCATACGGGACTTTCTTCTTAGAATCAAAATTCCCCCTACACTTGTGTAATGCTGGTGAGAAGACCAGTTGGATAACTCTTCACGTGCAACGCATGTGAAAACTTACTAGTAGCTTAAAAAGTTGGGTTAAGAGTTCTTTAATTTGTCTTTGCAATCGTAAATATCATAGTGTATTCTTATCTTCTTCATGAATCGTTGTTTCAAGAAATCACCAACTTTTTAAGATACGAACATGATATCCAGTAAAATGTTATTTTCGTCTTATACACATTAAAAATTGCAGCCTTGATTAGATCATCATATCATGCAATTGTTGTGGAGTATTTGCATATGTATATATGTTCGCTTTAGTTCTTCTGAACTATAAGTTTAAAGAATAATGAGTAGATTGTGTTACAGTGTCGTTCCAAGATTTTTGCATTCTTTAAGCTTTTTTTTTTAAACCATCGTCAAGAACACAATCTACTCATTGTTCGTTCGACTTACAGTTCAAAGGAACTAAAGCAAACATATATGCATATACAAATATTACGCAATAATTGCGTGACAATATCAAGATTTTAATAGTCAAAATCAAAACCTAATACGTAAATATATGTCTGTAGCATAGAGTTTAAACGTGGTACAATTAATTTTCTAGATTTATAATGTTTACAAATATTGCGACAATTATACCATGAATTTTCTAACAATAAATCATAGTAAAGAGTTTGATTTGTTTACTAAATCTACATAGGATATAACCAGTTTGGTGGTCACGAGGTCTTAATTAAAAATGCTGACTTATAATTCCTTTATTAAATCTTTATATCACATTATTCATTTTTAATGATGACTATCGTATGTATATTACGTATATATCTATATATATAAATAAAGATCATATTTAAATCAATTAGAATGTAATTTTTTTTCTTCTAAATCTAATATGTTATTTTTATTTTTTATATTCACATTAAAGAGTGGTTTTAAGAATACAATGGTAAAAATTAAGTCATAAAAAGTTAGTGTATTGATTAGGTTGAGTTCTAAAATATTTAGAATTAATTTTTAAATTATACAACCCTCATTATTCTTGCAAAATTAATTAAACTTTAAAATAAGGTACCAATCAAAAATCAATTCAATTATTAAATTATTTTTTTCTAAGTCTCATAAGTTGTTTATTCTTAATTGTAACACTAATTTTTTCCTTATAAATTGAAAGTATTAAATTTTTGTGTGTGTGTGTGACACACAGAGAGAGAGAGAGAGAGAGAGAGAGACACAGAGAGAATTTTTATATTCATATTAGAGAGTAGTTTTGAAGATTCAATAGTCAATATTAAGTCTAATAAGTTAAAATAATGATTAGATTGAGTTTTAGAATGATTAGAATTAGTTTTTGAATTATACAGAAACCCTCACTACTCCTGCAAAATTAATTAGATATATATGCAAGGATCCTATCAAAATTTAAATTAATTATTAGATCACATTTTTGTTCTAAATCTTATAAGTTATTTTTTGGGTCTATGGATTTTAATTTTCACAACAGAAAACACTTTTAAGGACATAATTGCCAAAGTGAAGTCTTACATATTAGTATATTGATTATGTAGAGGTCTAATTAGAATTAGTTTTTAAATTATTTTTTTCTTATAAATCGAAAGTATTATTTTTATTTTTCATATATATGAGTTTTCATATTCATATTGGAGAATAGTTTTGAAGATGCAATAGTCAATATTAAGTTCTAATAAGTTAGAATAATAATAAGGTTGTGTTTTGGAATGATTAGAATTAGTTTTTGAATTTTAAGGACATAATTAGGTAAAATTTAAGATTGATTATAATTTTTAAATTAAATAAGACTTACTAATATAGAAATTAATCAATCTTAAAATAAGAATCTAATAACGTGTCATATAAAGAAGTGACGATATGTCACGCAAAGAGGTTAATGGTTATAGTTATATTTCACACTGAAAACATAAAGTGATGATGTTTCAAGTGAAGAAGCTATTTCTGCAATGATGTGTCATATAAAGAAGGTCTTACTTTACTTATTATATATTATATAGATATAAATTTATATTCTTAATAACATGTTTGTGTAATTCTAGACAGATAAATTTTTCTGCTACCCTGTACTAGAAAGATAGCTGCAACCTCACTAGCGACAAGTAATGGTTGTTCTAATGGCATTTTTGCTAATGCTTTCAAGGACAATTTTAAGCACTGCTCTAAATAAAATTCACTAAGAATATTTAATAATTATTAATTATCGCTAAACAAGGATTATATCTATTTTTCTATGATGCGGATAAGAGCAAAAACTGATGCATTTAGAACAGTACAACCATTACTCAACCATTATGCAAAATCAGAATAACAGAAGCAAACAGTCGTGTTTCGGCCATGACTATATTCAAGGAGAGAAAACGCAGCAAGGAGATAGTAGGAGGACGCAAAACCCTGTATTTTGGCCAAAATCTTGCATCAAATGTCGTTTTCCTTTCTAAGCCATCACGGTATTGAAAGTCACATGAATTTTGAGAGGTTGAACTGGACTCCGCAAAGACCAAAGAACTGCTTGGCTTGAGAGGTTGAGTGAGGAGGAGGCCAATTCATTGTGTAGCCAAGATCCAGATGAATTAAACATTTCTGTTGATTGAACTTGATTGAAAAAGAGAACGACAAGATTAGAAAACTCTTCTGCTCTATCCTCTAAATGAGTTCTAGTGACATTTGTTAATATCTCAATCTCAATATTTAGTGACAAAAATGGAGCCTTAAAGTTCAAATTTGAAGTGAATTTATAAATTCCGCATATTATATACGAGGATTTTCAACTCTGGTATTCTAATGCTTTAAGCAAATGACATGCAAGGTAGCAAGTAGGTTTCAGTGAAAAATATGGGAGGAGACCATAATCCCCCGACCCTACAGTAGATGTGCCACTGCATGTTACAAAGTCTCATGTTGCTGATCAAGTCTTACGAGAGACTGCAATGAATAAGCCAGATTAGGGGCTTAACATAACTCAAATCTGACGTTTATGAAAAACGGACTTGATAAGAAGCTTAGGAGATGAGGGTAGAGCTTCTTAACTAGCATAAGTAAGCCTAAAAAATGTAAGCGTGAGATCCCACGCATTAAGATACATCTAGCTCAGTGGTGCACTCCGGTCACAACCGTAGAGTAGAGCTTCCCTCTACTTTCATCTACTAAGCTTCCTATCAATCCCATTCGTTACGAACATCATATATGATTTAAGCTAAGCCCATGAAATTTTTTTACTTTCTCCTAGTTCGGCAGCATAAATATTCTTTTGTTGTTTTGAAAATGACTGTTCTGATTGAAATGTGTGGCCACAAAAGAATGCAAGAGGAAAGCACCTTAAAACCAATTCTTTTAATCTCGTAAACAGTAGCACCCAACAATGTAAGCCGTTACATCTCAAGTCAGCATGGGAGGAACAAACTTTGGCATTTTAGGAATCTTCCTCTAACCCCGTGTATAGTGACAATTAATAGTTGCTAAATGTTTTTAGTGACTTTTCTTCTAACACTTTCAGCGACAATTATTAGTAACACTTTTTTAACATAATTAAATAAAAGTTATTATAAACATTTTGCACGATTGATTGACGCTATATAAGGAGTAGACGGAAGATTCTTCCAACCAGAGTAGCAGCATTTTTTTTTTTTGCATGGGAGCATAGCTGGTAAAAGTAACTATAGTTTACCACCTAAGGTTAAACTCGGTTCGATGAGTGCATATACAAATTACACGCTAAATGTGATTATTATATGCCTATTTCCACATTGATCCATTTGTCTGACACTTTTAAGACTAGGAGACATATCATCTTACAAAAATCCACTCTCTTAGGTGCCGTCTTGCTTAAAGCACACCAACTTCAATTCACTTAACACCTCCAATACATCGTGTTATAGTCGGGGAGTCTAGCAGATTTGATCACATGACCGGGACCCGCGGGTCTACACATACCCTTTCATAAAACTCGGGTCTGGGTACATATATGAGAGACCAATGAAAATAGGCCCGTCCCCAAACCGACCGGTAATTTCTAGTTCGATTTAGGTCTGATACGAGTATTGTGCTATTAAATGGTTTTAGGGTTTCTAAGCCTTCATTTAACTTGCTTCTTTTTTCTTCCAGCCTCTCTCTCTCTCTCTCTCACACACACACACACACACACACGCACGCACAGAAAAAGATTGTGCACTCCACACCAAGCCCACATGATGAACTACAAGAAAAAATGATTTTTAGCGACAGAAATTTCCGTCGCTAAAAGTCCACAGTCCATCGGCAAAGAGTTTTAGCGACGAAACACCATTGCTAAAACTATGTTGCCTACAATCCCGTCTCTAAAAGTATTGCGACGCCTAAAGTCCACCTTCAACGACAGATAAACAAACACATTGCCAACGGAGATTCCGTCGCTGATTCTATTTTTTGTATTTTAATTTATTTTCTTTTTTCGGTAATAATTTATTACTTAAAATATTTAACGACAAAATTCCATCACTAAACGTTTGTCGTTTAAACCTTTAGAGACAAAAATTCTGTCACAAAAACTCGTCCTTTAAAATTACTAGATTTTTAGCGACTGAATAAAGTCGGTCGATAAAAGTCAAACTAATTTGAAAAGAAAATTTATTAATTTTTGGAATACCTAAACCTGTAATTACAATCCAACAATAAAATTTATAGAAAATTCTAGAGGACACGGGAGCGAGGTAGATTAATTGAGTAGGGGAGGGGAGTACAAGTTGGAGGGGAGGGGGGGCAGGGCACGGGAGGTGGATATAAAGTGCTAGGAGGGGAAGGCTTGATCAGGGTTTGGTGAGTCTCGAGACATGTCTAGCAGTAGTGCCTTGCATGTAAAGGAACAAATGCATTAATCTCGATAACAATCGTGTAATGTTTACTAATTAAACGTACATAGTGGTTGTACCTGATTATGCGCCGTGATCTTCCTATAAACCTCCGCAGCAATACGACGGACCTCGTCCTCATGTAAAGATGAGCATTCCACGGTCAGTGTCTGCATCTGTAGAGATGCAGCGGGGGGTGAGGACACTCCTATCACGGCACGTGCAGTCATACCGGGGAGGCTGCCGATTAACCCAAATTTACTGTTAATTTAAATTCTAATTAGCCCTAATTAAAACTGACAAACCTTAATTTACTGTTAATTTAATCTCTAATCAGCCCTAATCACCGCTGATTAACCTAATCAAATCTTGATTGTCCTGATAAATCGTAGACAACCCCTAAATAAGCCCAATTAGGATAATTAACTGTAATATATTCTACTTAGGCTTAACTAGCCCCAAGTAGCCCGAATTTAGTCCTGAATAACACTAATCGATTCTAATTAAATGCAATAAACTGTAAGCAGCCCTAAATAGCTCAAATTACCCTAATTGCTCCTAATTAATGCATTAACTCGGCATTTTCACCTTAATTAGCTATTATCTGTTTAAGTTCGGTACAAAATTATTTGGTTATATTGAATTTAAGCAGAGAAAATCATCATTCCTAAATCCTTCAATATCTAGCAATCTACGAAATCGAGATTCTCAAGTAGACACGATGCTTTTGGTTAGTAAGTAATGGACTCAAAAATTTTCCTTAGCTCGTCATGTTGAACAATCTCATCTAAGATCTTATTCTCCGGGACTTCAAATAACACTTTGGCTAGCAACTCTCCATGTCTATAGAAGATAATACTTTCTGAGACAAGATCTTTCTCAGTCTCTCGCAGACATTCCCTGCCCTCATTATTCCTGAGGTAATTAGTTGATAAATACACATAGTTTTCTTCAGACTGATCCCGTATGCCCGACATATGGCTTGCCTTTCAACTGATGGATTGCAACCAATATCAAGCAACACAAATCTCGACGCCCCAACCAAATTTATGCCTCACATAGCTTGCCTTTCAAACCTCATTTAGCTCGAATTAGACCTCATTAGCATTAACCCTATCACTACAAGAAAATATGCCTGTAGCAGCACTCTATGCGAGCAACCCTAAAAAATTGCCTTCATACATGGGCTATACAACCGGCCATTTCGATACCGCTGCTACAAAGTTGCCTAATTTAAGAAGTTGAACTATACTTCTTTTCAACTTATACAAAACCAAGCAGCTTTGCCCCTCCTTCCCACTCTCTCACACCGTGTTTGTCTCTCTCTTTCTTTCTCTCTCTCTCGTGTTCGTCATTCAGGTAAAGCCCCAGGCCCTAAATCTCGCAACCACCACGTCTTCTGTAACCATTCACCATTAGGCTTAACAACCCTGCAATATAGCTAGATTCAACCAATTCCTCGCTGATTTAACTCCTGGACAGAAATCGAGAACAAGGGAGGTTGATTGGACTGATCAATTTCTCTGAAAGTTCATATCTAAGAAAGGAAATCCAGCCTTTGGCCCCGCTGCTTAAGACAACGGAGGTGAAGAGTTGAGCCCTAATCCATCACTATCTTCATTAAAATTCCCAATTACTACCCCTAAACCCCGGCGGCACGCACGGAGGACCTCCCAACCATCTATTACTCCTTTGGGCTATCTCTCTAATCTCAAAATATATAGCTATATATAGCCATGTATATATAAATATGTGAATATAATAGTAGTCTATTTATTTACTTATAGATGTATTGATTATGTGTTTCAATTTGATTGGATATTCCTATTCATACTTATGTTCTTTCTTTATTCAAATGATTTGGTTTATTTGCTTACCTAATTTCGTTTAATTTGTTAGTATTCACTTAGAGAATGATGGTGATTAGTTGTTTATGGAAGGATGAAAGGCTTCTAGGATTTCTATAAGAAAGAGATAACTAGCTTCCACTTCAAGTTCTTAAAGAGGCAATGCTTGAGATCTTATATTATTGTTGTAAGTATACTATTATTGCGGTGTTATGAAAGATGTCAGGTTGTTTGTATGACAATATGTTAAGAGAATTTTGTTGTTTATGTTGCATTCGAACCAATTACTTATAAATGAAAAGCTTCTCCTAGTTAATTTGTTGATGTAAGTATACTATTATTGTAGGTGTTGATAAACTGCTTGCATTACTACCTTCGGAGGCCAGAAACAGATGACGATAGTTACTGACTTGCATGTCTGTACACTTGGTATACTTCTTTCTAAGAGTGAACAGGAAATTTGATGTCTCTAGAAATTAATAGTTTCCTTTAATTGAGATACTTGGCACAACAATTATTGGTACAAGGAAATTTTCTGGACTACTGCTTGTTGGCTGGACATTTTAAGCTTTGCCAGTTGCCACAGCCTTTGCTGTTTGCTTTTGCAGATCTTTAGTTCACCCTATTAAGGGTGATGTATCTTTGAAGTGAGGTATATGGTCTGGCAAATAGTAGAGTTGTAAATAAAGGAAATTGTTAGTTCAAGCAGTAGCTTTGAGAGGTTTGGGACAAGACTCGAGAATGGTTTCTCTCGTACCCCCATACCTGATGGGAGGTGAGTGAAGCATTGGGGCCACCTCGTACATGATTTCAGTGCAAAATTAGTTAGATATTAAGCATTGGGGGCACCTTCCGAAGGTAGCAATTCAGGGGATTCGTAGTTAATTAGTTAATTTGTTGTTGAAGCATTGGGAGCACCTCATACCACAAGGCTGGTGTTCATAGCTTGAGAAAGTTGTTAATGGAAAAGGCAGGCATGAAAAAGGATTCAATTGCAAGCGAGAGATTCCTAAGCTAATGCTTTTTGTATCGAATATGCAATCATTCTAAAAAAGGCAAGGACATTAAAATGGAAAATGACACAGATGGTGGAAATAAATTGCAAGGAAGATGATCTTAGTAGCGTTACTGTACATACAGATGGATCCATATTAAGATGGTATATGCACTAGATGTCCCGCTCTTCGGAAAAACTTTTGGGAGGTTACCTTTGAGATTATATATGGTAGTTTCGATTTAGGGAATTACATAAGACTGAAAGTGAAATTTTGTAGTCATATTATGAATCTTGTTAGCTTAGTATTTAGTATCAAAAAATTAACCATATGTTCTTTTTGCTGCTCTTGTGCTATAGACGTTTAGAATGAGGTGTTAAAATGTCAAAAGCAACTGATTTGGCCTAAATGATTGTGCCAAAAGCAATCTTCTGCCTATCAGTCTCCTACTAACATCCTAGCAGAATATTAGACCAGGTTTCTTTTATGGTGTATTATACTCATATTCTGTGTTGAAACACTATGTGTAATTTTTGGGATATGAATCAGCTCAGTGCAAGTCAATTGCGTGGCAGCAGTTTTGCTTTACATGCTAGAAGGCAAATTAAGCAAGTTGAAATTAATCCCTTACATTTGTTCAACTAAGTTTTTAGGTTGATGTTGATACGGATACATGGCTGAATACAAATGGACCAGGAGACTTTGTTTTGTGCATGGTGATTTTGTCTAGAACTGGGAAGAAGCCTACTGGAAGCTTTCTTTGTTATTATGTTTGAATGGATTTGTTAATTTGATCCAACCTATGTTAGTCTTATGAGTTAGATTCATTGTAAAGAAGATGGTATGATTTGTGTAAGAATTTAAAACTTTAGTGAATTTTCACTTACTGCTGAATGAGTTCAAATAGACCATGGTTTTTAATTTTAATTTTTTATACAAAAGTCAGCTATAGTAGCAGCCACTGGCTGCTGGCATACAGTTTAGCTGCTGTTATAGGTTTCCACAATCAGCAGATAAGGAAGCCATAATAGCAGTGGCTGTAGATACCCTTGACCGCTACCATAAGTCTTTGGCAGCGAGACTTACGTCAGCGGTATGTGAACGCTGCCATAGCCTATAGCAGTGGTTATTGGACCTACAACAGCACTTTTCAACCGCTACATAAGCCATTTTTCTTGTAGTGTATTTAGCTCGAATTAGCCCTAATCGGCCCTGGTTGGGGCGTCGAGAGTTGTTTTGCTTGATATTGGTTGGAACCCATCAGTTGAAAGGTAAGCCATATGTTGGGCATACAGGATTGGTCAGAAGAAAACTGTGTATATATAACATCTAATCACCTCAGGAACAATGGAGGGCAGGAAATGTCTGCGACAGGCTGAGAAAGACCTTTAATTTGTCTCAGAAAGTCTTCTCTTCTGCAGAGATGGAGAGTTGTGAGCCAAAAGTGGTATCTGAAATCTTGAAAGATAAGATCTTAGGCGAGATGATTCAACAGGACGCGCTAAGGGAAATTTTTGAGTCCATAATTTACAACCAAAAGTACCGGGTTTACTTGAGAATTCCGATTTGGTGGATCGTTAGATATTGAAAGATTTAGGAATGATGATTTAATTTCTCTGCTCAAGTTCCCTATAACTAAATATTTTTGTACCGAACCTAAATAGTCATAGCTAATTAAGGTGAAAATGCCGAGTTAATGTGTTAATTAAGGGCAATTCGAGCTATTTAGGGTTGATTACAGTTAATTGCGTTTGATTAGACTCAATTAGTGTTATTCAGGGATTAATTCAAGCTAGTTGAGCCTAATTAGAACATATTACAGTTAATTATCCTAATTGGATTTATTTAGGCTTTGTTTATGACTTATCAAGACAATCATGGTTTAATTAGGTTAATCAGCGGTGATTAGGGCTGATTAGATATTAAATTAACAGTATATTAGGGTTAATTAGATTTAATTAGGGCTAATTAGGGCCGATTAGGGCTAATTCGAGCTAAATAGGGTTAATGCTAATGAGGGCTAATTCGACCTAAATAAGGTTGACTAAAGTTAATTGGGTTTAATTAGATTGATTTATTATTAATTAGGGTTTAAGCATGAGGTAGTTAAGTTTAATTAGAGTCAATGTGCTAATTAGGGTTAATTAAGATTGAGGCACTTTAGAATTCGTTGAGTTCATTCGTAGAGTTGATATTGTCCCACATGTGATTGAGTCCAGGGTTTAAGTATATAGTTAGAGTTAGATAGTATTTACGATAATTATGAATATATTAATAGGGTTTAATTAGGGTTAATTAAGTTTACTTAGGGTTAATTAGGGTTACTTATGTTTAATAATAGTTAATTAGGTTTAATTAGGGTGAATCAGAGTTAATTACAGTTAATTAGGGTTAATTACGGTTGATCGGGGTTGACTAGGTTCAATTAGGGTGAATCAGGGTGATTTAGGGTTAATTATAGTTAACTATAGTTACCTAGGGATGAGTTACGGGTTAATCGAGGTTAATGATGGGTCAATCGAGGCTGATTTTGGGTTAATCAGGGTTAATTATTTTTACATAGGGGTTATTTAGGTTTAGTCAAGGTTACTTAGGGTTAATTAGGGTGAATCAGAGTTAATTACTGTTAATCGGGATTATTTGGGATTGATCGGGGTTAACTAGGTTTAGTTAGGGTGAATCAGGATTAATACAATCAACAGCAAGAGTAACAACATAAATACTTAGAGCATGTGAAACTTTGAATTGACGCGATATTCATAGAAATGGGCCCTAGTCATGAGGTAAATAGACACAAAATGCCAAGAAAGTAACTTAGAAATACTTGCGAGATCAAGGCGGTCACATTAGTTTTACCACTCATAAACGTTATTCTAGAACCACGTAACACAATTTCAGCATGATTTGATACTAAGCAACTAAGAAAACATTTCGTTCATAAGCAACTAAAAAAATATTTAAACCTCCCAATCTTAAAACTAAATGACCAGATAGGCTCAAGCTCAAGTATATGGAGAATTCTAGTGGCAAGTTTGAACAGTAACCAAACTCGTAAGCAACTATATTGAATATTTAATTACCTAATGTGATGTGCAATTAGTTAATTTTGGTTTACTTGAGAAAGATGCACACTACGGCCGTATTGACGTTTAAACCAAAATGAGTCTGAATAGACTGTAAACAATCCCCATTTAATCAATTTTCAAGCAAGCAGAACACAAATATAATGGTGTTTTCCAAATGAAAATTAATGTTTAATTACCTAATTTGATATGAAATTAACTATAAAAATGAAATTAAGTCACATATCTCAATCCAATTAGGTCACAAATCTCCATCAATAATCTCAAATGCTCAATTAACAACCTAAAATACTCAATCAATCAACAACCTAAAATCCTCATGAATACCCAAACCAGTGCATAATCTTTTGTATGTACATTAACAGTTAAAAACATACATTAAAACAAATTTAGGGTAAAATGGACATACCGGCGGCATCGATGGTGTGGAGGCGGCTCCGGTGGTGGCACAGCAGTGGAGCCTTAATTTGCATGGGAGCAGTAGTCATGAAGGTCGTCGTAGGGGGCTGTCGCTAGGTGGGGGAAGGGGGCGGGGGGTCGCCTGGGGAAGAAATCGTTGCCCTGGAACGGCGTCGTAGGGGGCTCTCGGGGGGGGGGGGGGGGGGGGGCGGAGGGAGGAATGGGGCATCGTGGAGGGCTGTTGTAACATCCCAAACTTCGGGACCCGATTAAAATAACCATTCGGGCTCCGAAAAATAAACGGGCGCTAATTTTGAGCAATACTCGAGTATTAGAAGCTTGTGGAAGCTTAAAAGAATTTTTGGGCAAAAATATAATTTTTGAAATTTTGGGGGTATTTTTGTAATTTTTGAAAATAAGAGGGGCTATTTTCCAAAATTTGTTACAAGATGTTGACACCTCCTACTAGCTTAATGACTAAGCTAGAAAAAAAGAGAGAGAGAGAGAAGATAATTGAGAAGGGAGGGATAAGTCTAAAGAAAAAAAAAACAAACGAAAAGCTAGAGTTGTCAAACGGGCCGGGCGGCCCGCGGGCTGGCCCGACCCGGCCCGGGCTGGCCCGGCCCCGTGCATGAACAGTAGCGGCCCCAGCACAGCGGGCTTGGGGCCTGGGCCTGGACCAGGCCGTCATTTGCTCCGAAAAAGCCCGGCCCGGCCCGAAGTCGGCCCGGGTCTGGCCCGGTCTGCGGCCCGGGTATGGCCCGGATCTGGCCCGGTCTGCGGCCCCACATGTTTGAATTTTTTTGTTTTTCCCCCCCTTTCTTCCACCCCTTTTCCAAAATTCCACTTTTACCCCCCCAACAGCAATATAACGGCTAGTTTGGGGGGTATTTTAGTCTAACCTATATTTTTCAACTCCTTTACACTCTTACCCTCCCCAACAACTATAAACGGATAGTTTGTAGGGGTATTTTGGTCTTTTGTGAAGTTTCTAAAATCTATAAATTCACACCATTTCTCTCTAATTTTTCACACCAATCTTCTTACTCTCTCTTACCTAAACATTCTATATTTCTACAAGCTTTGCTACTATTTTCCTCTCCAATTACTACTCTTGCTAATTACTACTAGAATTTACTAATTAGTACTCTTGTTTATTAATTACTAGTCTTGCTAAATTCTTTTTAATTACTAACTCTCTAATATTTGTTACTCGTTCATTCTTTTAATTGTTATTTCTTATTACTACTCTTATACTTGTGTATTTAGTTACTCTTACAAAGTTTAGCTCAAAATATGGCTGGATTATTGAAGAAAATGAGGCGTGCATCGTCATCACGAAAAACATCATCATCATCGCAAGCACCACCACCAGCACAAGCGCCAGCGCCACGGCCATCACAAACACCAATCCAAGCACCAACACAACCATTCGTTCCTGGACGAATGAGTACAGGCTGTATGATAGATACCCAAGCCAATTGGGAGTTCAATCAAAACATTCCAGATTTTGAATACACGCCTGATGAAGACCCCCCGCATTATAGTCAAGGACGCAGCTCGGTTGGCGAAGCTACTACTCCGTGGCATAATCTTAACCCTATGCCTGGTCATGATGAAGAAGGGCCGAGCAATGCCTCCGGTAATGAGCCAGAAGTCCAAAAGGGGAAAAAAAGAAAGCCGAGTGTTGGAATCATTTTGATGTAGTTATGGTGGACGGCATCCGAAAAGCTCGATGTAAGTACTGCGCTAAATTATTTTCGTCTGGTAGTGGTAATGGACATCTTAACAGGCATTACCCTCAGTGTGCACCTCGACAAGGCCACGTCGAACCTACCCAAACGCAGTTATCTTTTGACGGTAAGTTATTTGTTTATAATCAGCGAGAGCAAAGAGACGGTCTCGCTGAATTTGTTATTCATGATGAACAAGCCTTTTCTTTTGCCGATAATCCTAAGCACTCTAGATATATGAACACATACGTTCAACCTTTGTACAAAAAGGTTCATAGAAACACAACTAGATCCGATGCACTCCGACAGTACAATGCTGCTAAAGCACGCCTTATCGATTATTTCGATAAATTTGAAGGTAAAGTTAGTCTTACTTCTGATATTTGGCAATCTCCTTTACTTTTGTTAGTTATTCTTGTGTGACCGCTCATTGGATTGATGCAGATTGGGTTATGCACAAGAGAATCATCGCTTTCGAGCACTTTCCTTTTCCGCATGATGGAATGAACATTGCTATTCTTATATTAAAAGCATGTACCACATTTAAAATTAAGGATAAGATTATGAGTGTTAGTTTTGATAATGCTTCTAATAATAAAGTTGCTGTTGCAGCTTTAAAGGAGACCTTCAACCTGTACTTAATGGTGAATTATTTCATGTTCGCTGTGTTTGTCACATTATTAATTTAATTGTTCAAGATGGTTTAGCTGCTGCAGGAGATATTCTTCTCAAAATGAGGGGTATGACAGCGTATGTTAATAGCTCGAGTCCGAGAACACAACAATTTAAAACGTTGTGTGTTCAATATAATATGCCTCGCAGGAGAGCAGTTACAGATGTGGTCCACAGGTGGAACTCTACATACCATATGCTTTTACACATTCTGGCATACCGAGAAGTCTATACGCATTTTCTACTAACCCAGTTCCCAGCCGGCTTGCCAACTCAAGAGGAATGGCAGATGGCCACATACCTAGCTGAATTTTTGGAGGTATTCTACACGTCTACCAATTTATTGTCTGGTACGTACTATCCCACCTCTCCTCTCGCTGTAATAGAAATTCTCAAGATGGCTACAATGTTAACAAAATGGAGATATATAGGACCCTTTAAGGAAATAGTAAAAGTGATGGATCAAAAATTTAATAAATATTGGAGTAAACTGCCTGCTATTTTTGCTGTGGCTACTTGTTTAGATCCTAGGTTAAAGTTGCATGGCGTGAACGCCTCGATACAAGAGATATCGAAATTAATGTGCTACACAGCAGAGGAGACAACCGCATTCACAGCAAAAGTGAGCAAGAGGTTTGAGGACTTGTTCAACGTCTATCGTAATTCTGCTGACGTGCGCGGGCGAGCTACATCATCATCCACTGTTGAGAGGTATTATGCGCCATACCTTCAGGGCTTTGAACATCTAGTAGCAAGACAACTACCAGGTGAAGGTACTTCTAATTCGGCAGGTTCGTCTACTTTTTCCTCTTTTAATGAGATTGGTGTATATGCAAATACTGATCATTATTCTGATTTATCAATGCAAGAACAGGTTAATTTTAATTTGTTAAATTTTTGGAAACAAAATCAAAACATGTATAAAACTTTATCCCAAATTGCACGGGATGTACTGCCAGTGCAAGCCTCCACGGTTGCTTCAGAGTCGGCATTTTCAGCCAGCGGGAGGGTTTTGGATGACAGGAGGAGTCGTCTTAACCCCGAGTCGCTCGAGCTATGTGTATGTTGGAAGGATTATCTTGATGCGAAATACCGCGAGCAAGATAAACCGATTGATGATAGGAAGAGCAGTGACTCGGATATTGAAGTACTTCTGGATGATTAGGTAATTTGTTTTTATTTTCCTCTTTTGATCCTTTTGGTTGACGTTGCAGATTTCTTGATCTTTGATTGCTGATATTTTGGATAGACATGCATTATTATTTTGATTGTTAGAATTTTAAGAATAAATTTTTTCACAAAATATACTTTTTTTCCATATATATAAAATAAATTTTTACAAGCAAGATATATATTTTTTCGTATATATAAAAAAATAGGTAACTTCGCCTGTTTGTTTACAAGCAGCCGGTCCCAAGCCCGGATAAAAGGAGGAGGGCCTATGAATACATTTATTATTTTTCTATATAAATTGTTATGTGTTAAGATTTTATTAATAAAGCTCACCAAGAAGAGTATGAAAATGTTTAACATATAATAAAAAATATAATGGCTAACAAATAAATATGTATATACATACATACATATATATGTATATTACTTATAATGAAATAAAAGGATAAAGATTAGGTTCGTTAAATTGTGAATATTGCCTAGAGATGAAATTTAAAATTGAATAACAAGAAGAAAAAAAAAAGGCCCGGGCCCGGCCCAAGCCCGGCCCTAGCTATTGGGCCTAGGGCCAGGGCCTGGACTGGGCCTAGGTTTGCCTTCGGCAGGCCCGGCCCGGCCCGGTTGGCAGCCCCACTGGCCCGGCCCCGGCCCGGCCCCACAGCAGGCCCGATGGGCTTGGGCTGGGCCGGCCCAAGCCCGGCCCTTTGACAACACTACGAAAAGCCAAAAGAGGAAACTTTCCCTTTCGGGAAAGAAAAAGAATAAAATAGAGAGGGAAACAGGGCTTCGGCCGAGATGAAATTAAAGGGAGAGAGAGAGAGAGATTAAGGACAAACCTCAAGGTAATCACTTCTCTGCAATAATTAGTATGAGGGTTGTGTGTTTTCTATGTGCGCAGAGTGAGCATGTGGGTATACCGCACGTATGTGTGTGTTCTTCATACGCATGAAGTGGACAGTGAAAGATTTTAGTGTGATCTTGTGTCTGGAGGATTACTGTTAAATGGAAATTGAATTGGATGAGATTAGGAGTAGCGTAGGTGTACCCGAGTGTGGCTGTGCGTGATTGTGTGTGCGTTTCAGTGTGTTGCAGTCATGTGTGTGTGTGTGTGTGTTCTTGAGTATGCTTGCTACGAGTGAGTTTAATTGTGTGAAATTGTGTATACAATTGTGTGTTAAAGTGTGTGTTAGGGTGTATTTTAGGAGTATGAAGCATATGTAAGTGTTTTTAGTGTGTGTGTGTTGGACTGTAGCAGTGAGAATGTGCGAGCTGTGTGATGGAGAGAGAGAGTGCGGCATAGCAAGGAAGATGAAGTGTGTGTGTTCAAAAGGTGCAATAGTGTGTGCTTTAATTTGAATAGTGAGTGTAATGGTCACTAAAGATAAAAATCAACTAGGCAGTTTTTAATCCTATTTTTTATAAATAGTTAAAGCCAAAATTAGACAAAGCACAAAGTTGTAACCCCCAATATGTTTTCGAGATGTACTCTCTGGAATTTTTTGAGAATTTTCGGAGTTCACGAAGAACGCTAAATTGGGGTACCGATTAAAGAAATTTATCGATTTATTTAGCATATCAAACCAAGTTATTTTAACCTGAAAATTTTATGGAAGCCATATTTTACATATATGATTCATTATCTAAAATTTTGGGCCATTCCGAGGCTAATAGGTATTTTTCGCGAAACTGGCCTTTTAGCGCTCGGTCCAGATACTGGTTCGTGATTTTCGGGCGAAAATTCTTTAAAATACTTTTTAGGCCAGAAATAACATCAGAATGTTTAAAATAGCATTTTAAGATATTTTTGATATTTATTCGATGCCGGAAACCCCCAGGGGTGTTTTGGTAATTTACTACCCCGAAGGGGGTATTTTGGTAATTTTACCTATAAGAGGTATTTTGAAGTAAATTTACATACAGTAAGGTTATTTTAGTGACTTTGCTTATGGAAAAGTCATTTTGAGACTTAAAGTGTAACGGGGGGTATTTTGGTATTTTGCCACCCCGAAGGGGTATTTTGGTAATTTGACCTCAAAAATGTATTTTTGGATAAATTTTCATATGGTAAGGTAGAGTTGTCAAACGGGCTGGGCTGTCCGCGGCCCAGCCAGACCCGGCCCGAAAAAAGCCCGAGCTAGCGCGCCCCTTGCATGAACAGTACACGCCTGAAATAAGTGGGCTTAGGGCCTGGGCTTGGACCAGGCCAAGCATTTCTGAGAAAAATCCTGGGCCAGGCCCGGCACGGAAAAGTCCGGGTTTGGCCCGGCCCGAAAAGAGGCCCGGGTTTGGCCCGAATTTCCGGCCCGGTTTCGACCCTTTTCAACAGGCTCCACCTGTTTAAAATTTTGGTGTTTCCCCCCTTTTCCCCCAACGGATTTATTCCCCATTCATTTCCAAAATTCCACTTTTACCCCCCCAACAGCAATATAACGACTAGTTTGGGGGGTATTTTAGTCTAACTTAATTGTTCCAACTTCTTTAAAGGTTTTTACACTCTTACCCACCCCAACAACTATAAACGGATAGTTTTAGGGGTATTTTGGTCTTTTGTGAAGTTTCAAAAATCTATAAATTCACACCAGTTCTCTCTAATTTTTCATACCAATCTTCTTACTTTCTCTTATATAAGCATTCTACATTTCTACAAGCTTTGCTACTCTTGCTAATTACTACTCTTTCTAATTACTACTCTTATTTACTAATTAGTACTCTTGCATATTATTACTCTTGTTTACTAATTATTACTTTTGCTAAATTTTAATTACTAATCACTCCTCTTATTAATTTGTTACTCTCTAATTCTTTTGTCTAGTAATTAGTAAATTTTTATATTTATCAATTACTATTACTAATTTTTTTTTAATTACTAACTCTCTCCAATTTTGAATTACCCTCAGTAATTCATTTGTTACTCTTTAATTCTTTTAATTGTTATTTCTAATTACTAATTACTGCTCTTATACTTGTGTATTTAGTTACTCTTACTAATTTTATTTAGCGTCAAATATGGCTGGATTATTGAAGAAACTGAGGCGTCCATCATCATCACGAAAAACATCATCATCATCACAAACACCACCACCAGCACGAGCGCCAGCACCACGGCCATCACAAACACCAATCCAAGCACCACCACAACCATTCGTTCCTGGACGAATGAGTACAGGCTGTATGATAGATACTCAAGCCAATTGGGAGTTCAATCAAAACATTCCAGATTTTGAATACACGCCTGATCAAGACCCCCCGCATTATAGTCAAGGACGCAGCTTGGTTGGCGAAACTACTACTCCGTGGCATAATCTTAACCCTATGCCTGGTCATGATGAAGAAGGGCCGAGCAATGCCTCCGGTCATGAGCCAGAAGTACAAAAGGGGAAAAAAAGAAAGCCGAGTGTTGGAATCATTTTGATGTCATTACGGTGGACGGCATCCGAAAAGCTCGATGTAAGTACTGTGCTAAATTATTTTTGTCTGGTAGTTGTAATGGACATCTTAACAGGCATTACCCTCAGTGTGCACCTCGACAAGGCCACGTCGAACCTATCCAAACGCAGCTATCTTTTGACGGTAAGTTATTTGTTTATAATCAGCGAGAGCAAAGGGACGGTCTCGCTGAATTTGTTATTCACGATGAACAAGCATTTTCTTTTGCCGATAATGCTAAGCACTCTAGATATATGAATACATACGTTCAACCTTTGTACAAAAAGGTTCATAGAAACACAACTAGATCTGATGCACTCCGACAGTATAATGCTGCTAAAGCACGCCTGATCGATTATTTCGATAAATTTGACGGTAAAGTTAGTCTTACTTCTGATATTTGGCAATCTCCGTTTACTTTTGTTAGTTATACTTGTGTGACAGCCCATTGGATTGATGCCGATTGGATTATGCATAAGAGAATCATCGCTTTTGAGCTCTTTCCTTTTCCGCATGATGGAATGAACATTGCTACTATTATATTAAAAGCATGTACCACGTTTAAATTAAAGGATAAGATTATGAGTATTAGTTTTGATAATGCTTCTAACAATACAGCTGTTGTTGATGCTTTACAGGAGAGCCTCAAACCTGTACTTTCTGGTAAATTATTTCATGTTCGTTGTGTTTGTCATATAATTAATTTAATTGTTCAAGATGGTTTAGCTGCTGCAGGAGATATTCTTGTCAAAATGAGGGGTATGACGGCGTATGTTAATAGTTCGAGTCCGAGAACACAACAATTTAAAACGTTGTGTGTTGAATATAATATGCCTCGCAGGAGAGCAGTTACAGATGTGGTCCACAGGTGGAACTCTACATACCATATGCTTTTACACATTCTAGCATACAGAGAAGTCTATACGCATTTTCTACTAACCCTGTTCCCAGCCGGCTTGCCAACTCAAGAGGAATGGCAGATGGCCACATACCTAGCTGAATTTTTGGAGGTATTTTACACGTCTACCAATTTATTGTCTGGTACGTACTATCCCACCTCTCCTCTCGCTGTAATAGAAATTCTCAAGATGGCTACAATGTTATCAAAATGGAGATATATAGGACCCTTTGAGGAAATAGTAAAAGTGATGGATAAAAAGTTTAATAAATATTGGAGTGAACTGCCTGTTGTTTTTGCTGTTGCTACTTGTTTAGATCTTAGGTTAAAGTTGCATGGCGTGAACGTCTCGATACAAGAGATATCGATATTAATGTGCCACCCAGTAGAGGATACAACCGCACTCACAGCGAAAGTGAGCAAGACATTTGAGGAACTGTTCAACCTCTATCGTAATTCTGCTGACGTGCGCGGACGAGCTTCATCATCGACTGCTGAGAGGTATTATGCGCCATACCTTAAGGGCTTTGAACATCTAGTAGCAAGACAACTACCAGGTGAAGGTACTTCTAATTCGGCAGGTTCGTCTACTTTTTTCTCTTTTAATGAGATTGGTGTATATTCAAATACTGATCATTATGGTGATTTATCAATGCAAGAACAAGTTAATTTTAATTTGTTAAATTTTTGGAAACAAAATCAAAACATGTATAAAACTTTAGCTCAAATTGCACGGGATGTACTGCCAGTGCAAGCCTCCACGGTTGCTTCAGAGTCGGCATTTTCAGCGAGCGGGAGGGTTTTGGATGACAGGAGGAGTCGTCTTAACCCCGAGTCGCTCGAGCTATGTGTATGTTGGAAGGATTATCTTGATGCGAAATACCGCGAGCAAGATAAACCGATTGATGATAGGAAGAGCAGTGACTCGGATGTTGAAGTACTTCCGGATGATTAGGTAATTTCTTTTTATTTTCCTTCTCTTAAGTTTTAAGATTAAAATTTCTCACAAAATATAGTTTTTTTTCATATATATATATATATATATATATATATATATATATATATATATATATATATATATAATAATAATAAGTTTTTACAAGCAAGATAGATATTTTTCCATATATATAAAAAAATAGGTAACTTCGCCTGTTTGTTTCCAAGCAGTCAGTCCCAAGCCTGGATAAAAGGAGGAGGGCCTATAAACACATTTATCTTCAATGTTTATGATTTATAATGAAATAAAAGGATAAACATAAGATTCGTTAAATTATGAATATTGGACGTGCCTAGAATACAATTTGCTTAAACAATAACAAAAAATTACCATAATTAAAACCCTTACCTTGAATAACAAGAAAATGCCAAAAAAAAATCAAAAAAATTTTTTTGGCCCCGGGCCCGGCACAAGCCCGGCCCTAAAATTTTGGGCCTAGGGCCTGGGCTTGGACCTGGCCCAGATATCCCCAGAACCAGGCCCGGCCAGATTGGCAGCCCCCTTGGCCCGGCCCTGGCCCGATTTGGTAGAGGCCCGATGGGCTTGGGCTAGGCCGGCCCAAGCCCGGCCCATTTGACACCTATATGGTAAGGTTGTTGTTGTGATTCTACTTACGAGAATGCCGTTTTGAGTGATTTAAGTTCGATAGGGGCATTTTGGTAAGTTTACCTCCAGGGGCATTTCGGTAATTTTACATACCCGGAGAGGGGGGTTCATTTTGGGAGTAAGTGTGAGTTCGTATTAAGTTATAATCTTGTTCTGTAGGCTGTATTCTAATGATTCGATTATTCTATTTAGGTTAAATCTAAAGACTTCCGGTTAGGATAATTTAGCTGCGGATCCAGGTAAGGGATTCTATCTGAACCTTGGGTAAGGACTTTTGTCCGAACCCTTATTTGATTACTTGTACTCGTAAGTACTCCTTTGATATATTTACGGCTAATGCCGAACTCTAAGTTATGTATTGATATCAGCATGTTCTTGCCCAGAAAACCCTAATGTTGAACCTGAATCGGTTATTTGGAAATCTTGTGATGCTCGCATGTTATTGCGAGCTGAGCAAATTTGATAATTGTCTGTATCCATTCTTTCGAATTGTTATGATTTTATTCGATAATTATTCGCAGTCGTTTTTGTTGTTTATCAATGATTATTTTTCGTATCCATTCTTTCGAATTGTTATGATTATATTCGATAATTATTCACGGTCGTTTTTGTTATTTATCTGTGATTTTCTTCTAAAGTTCTGATTTCTTCTGAAAATCCCGAATGCTGACTTATGTCAATATGATTATTGTTATGAGAACCCGAATTGATTTCGGGGATATGAGCTTATGTTAACGCTCATTGATATTGTTAATTTTTGTGTTGACCTGGGTACCTGTTTAGTGGGGAGGCGGTATAAGGCTGGTTGAATCCTGCATGAAACGCAGGCTAGTACCCAAGTGGACTAGTAATTATTTTAGTACATCATGCATGTGTACACTATATAAGCTTGCCATAATGGCATTGCAATCGCCCAGGATCAACATTGATTTTTTATTTTTTTAGCTAGAATGATTTGTACTTGGGTTGAAAGCCCTTGACAAACATTCATTGTACTTAGCTAGAATGATTTGTACTTGGGTTGAAATCCCTTGACAAGCCTTTATCGTATTATCTTATTTGATTTCTGCTTAGGTTAAAATCCCTTACGAAATCTTGCTGTATTTTTGAAATGAATTTCTACTCGGATTGAAATCCCTTGAGCAAGGGAAATTTTCGTGGTACTTGGAAATGCTGACTTAAAAGGATCTTCTATTGATCGTTTTGGATTTTGTTCTGATTGTTAATATTTATTTTGGCATCTATTTCTGATGAATTTTGATCATTTTGGGTAATCATTGAGTTTTGATTGTTCGAAGTGTTTTGAAGATCATCATCGGTTGGATTTTTGGAGTCGTGTTATAATCTCTTTTGTAGTCCTTGTACGACCTTACTGGGCTCTCAAAAGCTCACCCTTCGTTTGGCTCCCTTCTGCAGGTGATGATCAAATGTAGAATGTTCGGGAATGGGTTAGAGTGTGTGAAATCCCGATGAGCCCATCACTACTGTGTAGGGAGACCCCTGCGTGGGTCAGTTTTGTCAACTCGTTCTATAAGAACTTGAGTTTGTAAAGAACCTAGATTTTAATAGTTAAAGTTTGAGTAGTTTTGTAATATTGAATGTGAAGAGTTTGAGTTGATATCGGATTAACTGTTTTGGAAGTATGTGTTAGTGAACAGGACTTGACAGGTTTGACGTGATCCAGTTGGTTAACGACCCGGGAGTTCGGGGCGACGGAGCTCCGGATTTTCGGGGGCGTTACAGCTGTTGGGGGGGGGGGGGTAGAAAAAATCGGGGGTGAGAGCTGAAGAGAGAGAGAGAGAGAGAGAGAGAGAGATGACGGTTCTTTTTTTGTAACATAACTTTTAGCGATGGATATATTCCATCGCTATAAGTTCGTCGCTTAAGTCATGGCTTCTAGCGACGGAATATTCCATTGCTAATGGATACCTTAGGGAGTTTTAGTGATGGATATTTTAGCGACAGTACATTTTCGTTGCTAAAGCGTTTTTACAAAATTTAAAAAAACCGGCCAAAAATAGAAAATGTTTAAAAATCCTTTAGCCACGGTACATCCGTCGCTAAAAAACCGTTGGTAAAATGATGTTGATAAAACTATTTACCCACAGAAATCCCGTCGCTAAACGTTTTTAGCAGGTCGGATTGTTACTGACGGATTTTTCTATCTGTAAATCTACCTTTTAGCGAAAAATAGCCGTCCGTCGCTAAAAATCCGTCGGTTAAAAGTTTTTCTTATAGTGATTGTCACCACTCACTAGTTCGGTAATCACGACCATTCTGCTTACTCCAAGACTTTGTAGTCTACAAATCGCGCTCCACCACCGCTATCTCTTTCCATCGTCCACCACAAATCCACGTGTCCCCGTCCATTTATCCCTTAGATCACATTTGAAGTTAGCATGACCACTACCGCCGTCAATGCACCTCCGCAACTCTACTTCCACCGACACCGTCAACATTGACCGCCATCCTCACTGAGCGCTTTGAACACCTCCACGGGCTGCTTCTACTTCTTTCATCACCTTAACCCCCGCTAATATAGAGCAAAACCGAAACACATGCATAGGTGACTCGTTTAATTCACGCATGCCTATTCACTTTTTATCGTCTAACTAATTCGCAAAAAGTCCTACCTCCAGTCCAAGATTCGCTTGGTAACCGAGAAAGTAACCTAGAGGTAGCCCCAACACATAATCGCACCCCAAGTTAATGTATGCCACCAACCTTTGCCATCCACCTCATATACCAACACCTACAAAATGCCCCAAAAACAAATCTATGAAGAGGGGCACTCTGACCCTGAAGTAGGTGTAACGATAAAAGAAATTCAATTGGCATCAGAAAATACTGGCTGACACTTAAGAATCAATGTCAAACTAAGATGAGAGAGAGCCTGCTGCATAACCTCACTATTTGTACAGAGGAGGCTATGTGCTTCCTAACCTCCACACAACAATCATGGAAATAATCACATCCAGGAGTGACAAGACTAAACATCGACTGAATATTTAGCCGCTCTTGGATACCCTTACAATTGGAGGAAAAAAAGCAATAAAAAATGCATAACGCGTCACATGTAAGTGGTGATGAAAAAACCTACAGCGACTATGAAACACAAAATGTTGCGCAAACCCATTCGACCCATTATCAACACTCTTTTCTATGTTAGTGAACATGAACCACACTAAGGCTTAAACCACCGAACATTTCCCATAACACTACAAGCCAGTTTTTAACATGAAGCATATGTCAACCATTGGCACCAACAGTAATAGCACAAGAAATCTGTTTTCCACAACAACATAGACACAGCAGCAGCACAAACAATCTGTGATGTCTATAATATATATTTGGATTCCATTAGTAGCTTCTTTGATCTCCAAAAACCCAATCTTGTTTTCTTAGAAATTTCAAATTTTCAAATAAAACAAATTATGTGTCCACAATCTATTGGATGTAAACTGAAATTACTCACATTCTTTCTCTCCTTTTGTGGCAAAACCGTTTTGAACTTCCTCAATCTACATTTTAGCCATAACTTCATCGTTTTAGTTATGAAGAGCGAGTAAAAGGCGATTATACCCTTTTTTTCCAACTCATTATTCACATCAGGAAAGGTTATAAGGGTAAACGATGGACTACAAAAACTGCAATAGCAGTACATTTGGTTGCAATTACTTTCTGAAAAGTGGACAATTAAGGACCTTTTCACTGTAAATACCTCTAGCTATTAGAGCCACCCCCTCCACCCAAACCAATTACGAAAAATGCTCCGAATGCTCCGGGAAACTTAAGATTAAGAAAAGGCATAAGATTGTAAGAATGAAAAACTGATTAAAATCGACCATGATTTGGATACTACCTGTGCAATGAATGGGCGAAGTGAAGAAACATCAAAGCACCCTTTTTTTCCTACTCCCAATTGTCAGGGACTGTTGGATGTCAACTGCAGAGAATCTTCTACCACCAGAAATTGATGAGTATGGCAACATCATATCCTTCCTAAAGAGCATCATAAATCCAGCAAGCACCTCACTACTCCACCGACGGACACAACAAGTACACTATTTTTGCAGCAAGACTTTCAGTGCCATCAAGAAATCTTAGAAAGACTCACATTCAGGACCATTATGACTAGCAAGACGTACAGATCAATTATTAGAAATCTTCTGCCCCAGCCCACCAAGAAATCAAAGAAGAGGTGGATTCCCACCTTTCAACTGAACAAATTTAACTTCAATTTTAGCAGTCAGAAAAGATTTCTCATATCTACCAGAGATTCTAAGTCATCATCACGGCAAGATGATATGTATCAACAATCTCGGAGAAGATAACATCTACAGTGTTGGAAGGTGTAGAGACGGCTGCAGCGCTGCTAACGATAAAGATAGCTATAAGGGGCAGGAAAAACTCACGTGATCATTGAAGGTGACTCCCAAATGGTTATGAGTTAGCTAGCACACGCATCATCGCCGCCCCCCCCCCCCCCCCTAACTGGGCATGCAAAGCCTCAGTTTTGGAGGCCAGGAATGTGCTCCAGAGCTTCAGTTGTTGGTAATGTAATTAATAAGATAGATAGGGTAGCAAATTCGGTGCACATTGTGTAACTAGGAGAGCAGCTGGCTTAGAGGAAATGCAGCCAAAAGTCACTTGAGTTTGTTATGTTTCTAAGTCCTCACCTTCTGCCATTAAATACTCCGTATTAATTTTGTGCTACTGTTTCATTTTTGCCTTCTAACTTGCAATGGGTCTAATTAAATTCTGATGTGGTGAATAATGTTTTTGAATGTTTTACTTAAATTTACACACCTACTGTAGTTGAGTTGCATTATTGCATTCGATTTTTGTTTCCAACTATTGCTTATCGATTTTGTTTATAAACGTTTTGCTTCTTTCTACATTTGGCTGTATTATTAGTGTGCGTTTAGACTTCTAATATGCTAGACAACGGAAACGAATTAGACAATTCCAATTGCTACTTACATTACAATTTTGGTGCGTATTTGCAAATCTGGTAAATGCTCCATCTTTTTAATGTCTAACAAAGAAGGAATATGGCTGCAACTATACCTTTACTATATATGTTATTTACTTATAGTGGCAATTGTTATTTAGCTAACAACATATAAACCACTAGAACTACCACTGTGTATTTATCGACGATTATTAGCCCCTAAGAATAGTAGCTAAAATTTGGTAATAACTACTATTGTAACTAAACATTTTGAAACTCAGTCTTTTGTTTATTATTTTAAAGTAAAGAATGAGAACTTTGTGACGATTCAAATCACCGCGGTAACCAAAAGATAGTCTTACATTTCTTAAGTTTTTTCACACCTCACTACACTACAAGGAATAAGGCTTTTAGCGATGGGGAAATCCATTGCTAAAAGCCATAAATCCGCCGCTAACTACTGTCGCTAAAAGTCCCTCGTATAAAAGCTCGTTACTAAAAGTTTTGCGACGGAATTTTAAAATTCGTCGTCTAATATTGAACTTTTTGCGACAAATTTATTTATTAATTAGCGACGGAATATCAGTCTCTTATTAAATTTTACGTATTTAAATTTTTTTTTTTGGTGAAATTTGAGACGATAATTTTTTAGCGACGGAGAGCTCCGTCGCTAAATGGGGTTTTTAATGATGGAATATTCCGTCTCGAAAACGCTTATAATTAATTACACTTTTAGCGACGGAATTAATCCGTTGCTAAAGTTAATTTTTTTTAAATAATTTTTATATTTCTATTCCCAGACCTGTAATAAAAAATTCAATGCTCAACAGCAACGCACAATCCCAATACACAGCAAAATATATATAATCAATCATAAAAAATATTTATTATAAAAAAAATTCATAATGTACAAGTCAGGAACCGGATACAGCCAGTTAGGGGAGGGGAGAAGAGTACAAGCTGGGATCGGGCACGAGAAGGGGCTCATCAGGGGTTGTCGAGTCCCGGATCTGAATCCTGCTGATCCAGGGCCGGCTCGGCATGTCCAGCAGGGTGCCCTGCTGATCCTATTGCAACAACCCCGAAATCTGGAGCTCCACCGCGCCGAACTACCGGGTCGTTAACCTACCAGATCACATCAAACCTATCTAATCATGTACGAACCACATTCTTCAAAGCATCTAATCCGATATCTACTCGAATTCTTCAAAATACAAGATTCTAACAAACCCGATCGAACTCAAATTATTAAAACCCAGGTTCTTTTCAAACTTGAATCCCTAAAGAATGAATCCACAGTACAGACCCACGCAGGAGTCTCACTACACTGTAGTGGCAGCTTACCAGAATCTCACTCAGACTCTAACCCATTCCCAAACCTGCTATAACTTATCATCACCTGCAGAAGGGAGACAAACGAAGAGTGAACTTTGAGAGCTCAGTAAGGTTGTACAAGGACTAACAAAAGAATCACAAAACGATTCCAAAGAATCCAACCGATGAAAATTTCCAGAATACTTCAGATGGTCAAAAACTCAATGACTTCCGAAAGGATCAAAAACTCATCAGAAATAGATACCAAATAAACCAGAACAAACGGATTCTAAAAAAAACAATCAATAATAGATCATTTGTAGGGTCATCATTTCCAAAATACAATGAAGGTTTTTGAAAGGATTTCAACAAAAGCACAGATCATTTTAGATAATACATTTCAGACATTTCCGTAATAGTCACGGTAGTATACGGAGCAGATAAAATCAAAAATCAACGTTGATCCTGGGCGGTCGCGATGCCATTATGGCAAAGCACAGAAGTGTACACATGCATGATGTACTAAAAATACTAGTCCACTTGGGTACTAGCCTACTTTTTCCTATAGGAATCAGACCATCCTTATTACGCCCTCCCATAGAACAGAACCCAGGTCAACACAGAAAAATCAACAATATCAGTGAGCTTTAACATAAGCTCAATCACTGAAATCAATTCAGATTCCAATAACAATAATCATACTGACATAAGTCAGGATTCAGAATTTACAGAAGAAAATCACAGATAAACAATAAAAAGAATTACGAATAATTATCAATTTTTAAGCGCAACAATCCAAAAGAACGGATACAGACAATTGTCAAATCAGCTCAGCACACAATACAGGCGAGCTTCACAAGATTTTCAAACAATCGATTCAGGTTCAATACTGGGGTTTTATGGACAAGAACATACAGATATCGATGCATATTTCAGAGTTCGACATTAATTGTAAGTAATTCAAGGAGTACTTACAAATATGAGTAATCAAATAAGGGTTCAGACAAAAGTCCTTACCCAAGGTTCGGTTAAAATCCCTTACCTGGATCCGTAACTAAATTATCCTAACCGGAAGTCTTTAGCTTTAACCTAAATGGAATAATTGAACCATGAGAATACAGCCTATAGAACAAAAGTATAACTTAATACAAACTCACACATGCTCCCAAAATGAACCTCCCCTCACCGGGTATAAAACTACCAAAATGCCCCTCTCAGACTAAAATTACCAAAATGGTCTTCTCATAAGTAGAATCACTGAAATAAACTTCCCATATGAAAATTTATGCAAAAATACATTTCTTAGGTCTAATTACCAAAATACTCCTTCGGGGTGGCAAATTACTAAAACACCCTTGGGGGTTTCCGGCACAGAAAAAATCTCAAAATATCTTAAAACGCTATTTTAAGCATCATGATATCATTTTTGGTCTAAAAAGTATTTTAAAGAATTTTCGCCCGAAAATCCCGAACCGGTGTCTGGACCGAGCGCTAAAAGGCTAGTTTTGCAAAAAATATCTATCAGTCTCAGAATAGCTCAAAATTTTAGATAATGAATTATATCTGTAAAATAGGGCTTCAATAAAATTTTTAGGTTAAAATAACTTGGTTTGCTATGCTAAATAAATTGATAATCTTAGTTATCTGATACCCTCCTTTAGCGCCATTCGCAAGCTCCAACAATTCTAAAAAAATTTCAGAGAGTAGATCTCATAAAATTATTTCGGTTACTATTTTGAATTTTGTCTAATTTTGGCGCTAGATATTTATGAAAATTTATTGAAAAATTGCCTAATTAATTTTGGTCTTTAGCGACAATTACCATTACTGTTCAAATCAAGGCACCTACTATTTCACCTTCAAACACACCCAATTCATCTTCAACCTTCAGCCGCAGCACCCAGCCCTCCAAACTCACACATACACCCACGAATTTACCATTAATCCACTAAAAACAAAACCTACATAAGGTTAACCTCAACAAAACACATCCTAACACCATTTAAATCACACAATTACACTCCCAATTCATATGTCTGCAACCCATATCTTCAAGAACACACATACTGTTTCACACACCATGAGCCCACTGCACACAACCATAAACACACCGAATTAATGCATTAAAGGGCGAAGAAGTTACCCTAATTCCCTTCCCTCGAGCCCTATTCTGCTTCTATTCTCCCTGTTTTCACTCTGTTTCTTCTTCCTTCTTTCTTTTCTATTTGTTCTTGTTCTTCTTCCGGTTTCTTTTGTTCCTTTCCCGAAATGGAAAGGTTATCTTTCCTTCTTCTTTTGTTTTTTTTTGTTTTTGTTCCATTAAGGATAAAACCAATTGAATTAAAAAAACAGCATCAGCTTAGTCACTAGCCAAAAATAGCAAGAGGTGGCATCAGGTTATGCTTCTCTTCCTTAAAATTTGACACCTAGGAATACTTTCAAGAATTTATGAATTGACCCCCAAATTTTTTATATTTGTAAAATAACCCCCAAAACTTTAATTAATTACCTTTTGGCCCCGAATAAATTATGATCTGATTAAATATCACTAAAACACATCATATCACCCATTTTATTACTTTTCGTCACAAAGACATCAATTTACAGTTATGCCCCCGAAGTTTTCTAAAACTACAAAAATGCCCCCCAGAATTCAAAATTTACATTTTTACCCGAAAATATTTTTAAGCTTCAATGCACTACTAATCCCCGAGCATTACTCAAAATTAGCGCCCGTTTATTTTTTCGGTCACGGATGACTATTGAACCGGCTCTCAAAGTTCGGAGTATTACACCTGCTCCCTAATCATTCTCAACACCACCGTAGCAATGCGCTGGATCTCCTCCTCGTCCAACGGACGCGGAGGAGCCGGTGTCTGTGGAGGGGCACGGAGGGTGGGGACGCTCCTATCACGGCACGTTCAGTCGTGCTAGGCAGGCCGCGTATGCAGCCTTTCGGCCGATTGACAGCCTCCGGTACATCCAGCCATCGCTTCAACGCCCCAGTACTCGCACCCGTACTAGTGGACACTGATGGCTGTCCGAACGGCTACTCAGAGCCCCTAAGCTGTTCATATGAGGCCTGCAAAAACAGTGATTTAAAGATATGTTAGTGCATTAATTAACGCAACAAACATTAAATAGAAAAGACAAAAAATTAACTTAAACCAATTGACTTACATCGATCCGCTGGGCAATATCCAAAACATAGTCGCCCACCTGGTGCACCTCGTCCTTGTCCTTCTTTCGCACGTGCATCTGATTATACGTCAGAGCTATGACCTCATCCGCCTCCAGATCCGGGTTCTGGACCGAATTCATGTGTCGAACGATGTCGTGTGCCACCGACCCCCCCGTGTGTGTCGGATCTCTGTTCTGTCTGTTCTCGGTCCCGCTCTTACTCTTGGCATCCCAGCCTGGATCTGCAACCCACCGATCTATCATCTGCCCCCATATGGTTGGAGATATCCAATGTGGGGGATATGTCTTCATCTCCGTCATTGGGGCACCCTCGGGCAGCATCTTCTTCGCCCGGTCCCGTGCATCGTGGAGCCATCGGCGGTAATTCTTGCCGATGTAAGCAAAGAAGGCCTGTCGCCCCAGTGCCTGCTGATCAGGCAAGTCAAACGTGAACCCCTCCTGCAAGGCATTCAATAACACAAATTAATTTAAATACTAAACTCTAATTAAACAAATACTATCGCAGAAAAAAATACTTCAACGTACCAGCCACTCCTCCCATAGGGGCTCCCTCGCAGCGGCATCCCAGTCCTTCCAGTACAGGCGTGGCTCAAAGAATCGGCCCTTCACAAGAACGCCGATCTTCGTCCTCGCCTGATTCTCCAGGATCCTGCCAAATGAATAAATAAATACAGTTCAAATATAAATTAACACCCAAAAAATTTAAATATAAGGCATGATGTGATTTTTTTTACTTACTGGCCCTCCTGGGTGAGCGTAACTCTCTGTTTACGCTGGGGTCGATGCGTACCCCGCGTGTCGGGCCACGGCCTCGTCGAGATCCTACAAAACACAGACATTAATACAGTTCAAATATACTTTAAATATAAGGCTAGCAAAAATTGACTAAACACCGTTATCAACTATACCTGAGGTAGAACCCACGGAAGAAGGAGAATCAACGCGCGTGTGGGATGAATCTGCATCGGGCTGGGGCGACGGCTGGGGGTGGGGCAACGGCTGGGGCTAGGGCCCTGTCTGCTGTACGCGAGCACTCTGTGCCTCGTCATCAGTGGGCAATGACGAGGTGGGACCCACCCGGGAGGAAGCAGCTCGGCGTCCACCCGGCCACGAATAGCCCGTATCCTATCCATATCTGACTTCGTATAGATAAATTGTAAAGACATTAACACATTAAAAACAATAATTTGGTAGAAATCATCAATGAAACTATATATATATGAACGGAGCTGCAAAAACACATCAATATAAACAAAGTTCTAAAATGTTACTACATTTTTTAGTGATGTTACAACATTACAAGTCAATCATTTTCAGTTTGGGAATAATTATCATCTTCATCACTAGACTCGTCGTCCTCTTCTTCGTGGGACTCGTCGTCCTCTTCATCTTCTAATTCATCCTCTTCATCAGTAGACTCAGTCACATCATCTCCAACACTTTCCACGTCTTCCGCGTCATCATCTACGACTTCTTCTCCTACATGAAGTGTTGTTGGAAGAGGAAGATCGTCCTCCTCGTTGTTGACCTCAACAGGTAACAAGACAGGTGGTTGGTCGGCTTGAAAGGTGTCTACCTCACTGTCATATGTCACGGGCAATTTCTTGGACTTGATAACTGTATACCAATGAGATTTGGGATTGGCGACGTCCTCCGCGTAAAAGACTTGTGCAGCTTGACTAGCAAACACAAAGGGCTCGTCTGATGCAAGTCTTGACTTGACATTGACATCTACAATCCCTTGAGAGCTAACACGGATTCCTCTACTGCATGTGACATCGAACCACGTACACTTGAACATTACCAGGCAGTTTTGGGAACCCAGATATGTTAGCTCAACAATCTCATCTAGCTCTCCGTAAAAGTCCATGCAATTCTCGGCATAACAGTCGCCGTTGACCAAGACTCCACTGTTTTGGGTTTGTTTTGTTCGGTCATCATCTTTTACGTTAAACCTAAACCCGTTGATGATATAGCCTCCATGACAGGATGTTTGTTTGTTAGGGCCTTGAACTAGTAATTTCAAGCAGGAGGCCACTGGTCTATCCATTGACTGAACCTATTGTAGATGACGGTAAAAATTAAGGATAAATCAGTATACTAATTGGCCACAGAACTGTATATAACACATAATATAATTTTGTTAAAGACTTACACGCCTTTTGAACCACTGTACAAATTGTGATTTCTGATGAGATTCAAGTCCAGCGGGATCAGTGATTAAAGATTCCGCATCGAACTCACTGCAAACCAATATATACGTTGACTCGCTTATCACACACTTTCAATTATGTACAACAATGTAAGTGAATTAAGACATTAACTTACTCAACGAATGCCAAAACTTCATCGCAATTTAGAAGGGCATATATTGTTGCAGCACTGTACTCTTCATCTGTTAGCCATCGAGTATACGTTCGGCCGAACGGACTACCTGACTGCTTGAATATTGACAATTGCCCTTCCAAATTTGTGCTTGATCCGAGGTCATTTCGGCCTAGTTGATTTAACCTTGTATCAACATCAGGCCCAAAATATTGACTACAAAAGTTTACAAGCTCTTCCATTACGTAAGCCTCCGCAATTGAGCCCTCAACCCGAGCCTTATTGCGGACTTTTTTCTTTAAATGGAACATGAACCTAGAAGTTTAGCAATCGAGTTAGGTGGAATATCAATGATAACAGGTGTCGCATTAAGTGTAAACGAACAACTGTAACAATTTAAAGATTACCTCTCGAAGGGATACATCCACCGATATTGCACGGGTCCACCCATCTTAGCTTCATATGCCAAGTGAACAGGCAGATGCTCCATTGAATCAAAGAACGAAGGTGGGAAGATTTTCTCCAGCTTGCAAATCGTCACCATAATGTTCTTCTCAAGCACCTCCATGTTACTCACCTGGATCGTAGAAGAACATATATCTCGAAAGAAATGAGATAATTCAGTCAAAGTCTCGCAAACAACCCATGGTAACAGTCCCTGGAAGGCAATAGGAATGAATCTTTCCATGAATACGTGGCAGTCGTGACTCTTCATCCCTTGGAACTTGCATTCTAATACATTGCAACAACGAGATATGTTGGACGCAAACCCATCCGAAAGCTTCAAATTCTTAACCCACTGACAGACCTTCTCCATTTGTTTCTTGTCTAGACAGTAAGGTGCTTTCAGAAGTATCGTCCCCCCACTGACTGTCCGAGGATGCAATTCACGGCGTACACCCAACTGTTGTAGATCCCTTCTCGCTTTAAGGTGATCTTTCGATTTTCCCTTGACATTCATCACTGTGTTGAACACATTATCAAAAACGTTCTTCTCAATATGCATCACATCCATGTTGTTTTGGATAACGAGCGTCCTCTAGTAGGCTAACTCCCAGAAGATACAAAATTTTCTCCAGTTGTGCTCTTTCCCGTACCCTAGAATCTTCTGATCTGGCACACCCTTGCCGTGTGGTATGTCAGTATCAAGTGCCTCCAGGTGTGAGCACTTCTTCACCAGATGGGTAGTCCAGTGTGACAACCTCATGCTCGATTGTCCCGTCAAATTTATCCTTCTGCCTACGAAACTGATGGCCCGGTGGCAAAACTTACGGTGACATCCGAACCACGAGGTCTTTCCACCGTGCTTTAACGTATGACCGGGGTTCACGCCCATACAAGCAGGGCATGCTAGCTTCCCATGTGTGCTCCAGCCACACGTCATTCCCAATGCGGGGAAATCATGTATAGTCCACATCAAAGCAGCCTCATCTGAAAATTATGTTTAAGGGATGCATCATATGTTTCAACTCCATGATTCCATAACTGTTTTAACTCATCAATCAACGACCTTAAATACACATCTATGTCCTTGCCGGGACTCTTCGGCCCCGAAATAAGCAACGACAAGAACATGTACGGCTTCTTCATGCACATGCCTGGTGGAAGGTTGTACGGGACAATAATAACAGGCCAACGGTAGACTGACCGAAAGGGTTGAACCCATCGGTTGCGAGACCAAGTCTAACATTTCGAACCTCCTGAGCAAAGACTGGATGCCTGCGGTCAAACTCCTTCCACGCCTCTCCATCAGCTGGGTGTGTCAGCACATCGACATCGTTGCTACGAGTCTCACGGTGAGCCCTCATATGTTCAGCCGTATTGGAGGAGTAGTACATTCTCTGAAGCCGTGGTGTGACCAAAAAAATATCGCAATATCTTCCATGCAATGTTTTTTTCTTCCCTTTGTCCGGTTTGTACCTCGAATGATCACATACTGGACACCGTGACAACTCCTTATTCTCTTTCCAGAACAATACACAATCGTTATTGCACGCATCTATCCGCTCATAGCTCAACCCAAGTTTCCTCATCATCTTCTTCGCGTCATAGTACAACGGCGGTAACCGTTCACCTTTGGGCAAAATTTCTTTGATGAATGTAACAAACTCGTTAAAACCTTTCTCACTCAGCCCATGGTCTAATTTCAACTGTAATAACCTACTAACCGCAGACAGCCGTGTGTGTTTCGGAGCTCCATCCCACAGCGGCTCTTCCGCAGCTCTCAACAATTCATAAAACTGATGAGCCCCCTCATTCGGCAGTTGGAGACAATCGTTACCACCGTTGTCATCCCAGTCAACATTAGCATGCCCAGCATCCATAATCATATCTCGATAATCATACCGTGCCTCCTCCCTAACTTCAGTTTGACTAGCTGGGTTCGACCACAAAACTATCATTTTTCTGTGATGCGTCCACCTTGTGTATCCACCCATAAAACCGTACCGACAAAGATGCCATTTTACTTCAATTCTTTTTCTCCAATGCAACAACTCACATCTATCACACGGACACCTTATCTTATCATAGTCAACATGTGCAGGATGCACGTAAGCGAAGTTGAGGAATTCGTCGACGCGATCCTCAAAACAGTCAGCATTCTTCCTTTTCATCCAACTTCGATCGACCGACATGACGACTGAATAATCGTACTGTATACCACCTTCAATTATGACCAATCATTAGGCAGGGTCGATGTAAATATGAATGCATGCATGTGACAACATGTCTATATATTTCTCCTTCATTCTCGAACAGGTAGTGGTCTTATCCCATTCAGAAAAGCACATGTTTATAAAATAGTGAACAACTCATGCTTAGTCCTATGTCTGTGAAAAATTCGGCAGCACCTCCCTACATTTCTCCAAGTACACAATATCGATTAGGTGTTCTAACATTCATCTAACCTTGCCTTGCAAGGTTTGACAGATGTTAGAATACCAGATCTGTCACGACCCGAACCCACGAATAGGCCCGTGAGCTAGGCTCGTGACCGGCCGCAGACCCAATAGACTCCAACCGAGGGCTCTGCCAGGCCTTACTCGCTAAAACAACATATAATCTGCAGCGGAAATTTAAAACCTCTCCGAACTTAAATTACAGTTTTATATTTTCATTTGAATACAACACTTATGCTAAAACTCTTCATAACTCCGATATGTCAACAACTAAGGCTAAACCAACAATCTAAATGCTTAGTGACTTATTCAATGCAGTCTCCGGAGCTCCGCGCCAAATTATCCTTCTTATGCTCCTCACCATCACCTTACTTTCAAACCTGAAATGATAAGTAAGGGATGAGCTTCAATGTGCTCAGTAAGTAACCAATAATTCAACTAGCTGGACCATAGCATGTCAGAAAATAACTCACTTATATTATAGCATCATTAAGATATCTAAAAATCATAGATTTGATAATCATCAGGTAAAACAAAATAGAGTACATTAAACCAAAAACTGAAGCATAAAATTATTAGCGCAAAACTCATGACAACCAGTTCGATTCCAACATTAGCTCAAATGATATGCTGCGGTCAGCGTACGAGCCCCCTGACTAGGGCCCGAAATCCCTCCTACACCCGAGATAAAATAATCATTTGGACGCAAGGGCGCACCACTAGCCATAGTACTGTGCATCAAAGTACAAGCCCCGTTGACCAGCGCCCGAAATCCAACTTTCCCCCGTGGATATAGGGCACAGCAATCGAGTAAACCAAAAACTACATTTTCGTTCGTCGTAAACATAACCCCTCATCAAACTATCCACACACTCCTTTCAAAAATTTTCAAGTTGTTCAAAATTCACATTAACGTCAATACAAAACATTTCAAATCCGAGTTCCATCTCAGTTTTTTTTTGGGCAAAACATCATTTACATGCTGGTCCGGTTTTTCTTTGACGAGAATAAAACACTAAAACCTTTTTAGTAATTTAAGCCAGAGCAGTTAAACGTAATTTAAAACAGTCAAAGCTGATAAGTACCGTTTTTAAACAGTAAATAAATATATACATTATATATAAAAATACTAACTGAATCAAAGGGTCACTTACTTGTCGCTAACACATTTTCTCGATCCAAAATTCTCTGAATAAACCTAGATTAGCATTCCATATGTTAGAACACAATCTATACTACAATACTATAAACCTAATATCAACTACCCAAACGATGCTCGCTTCTAACCCCAAAATCACTCAACTCAAAATGCGCCTCGCACGCGACCAACCAAACCGAGAACCATGTACGATCTTTAACGCGTGTTGATATTTTAAAATTCAAAATAAATTATAATAAAATACTTTTATAGCTTAAAACAATATAAAAAGTCAAAATATGAATTTTCTAAATTTTTGAATATTTTCGAATTAAAATAATTCCCTTAAATGCAATAAAAACCCATAAATTGTCAAAATTACTTCCAGGTGGAAAATAAGTCCAATAATTTTTAAAATATATATAAAAATTATAGAAATTGAAATCAAAATCTAAAAGGCACTAACACTATTTCTTTATTTTTTGTTTTGCTACATTCAATGCGATACTGAAAATGATAACAAATCAACTCCAAAAATCATCAAATTTATACTGAGTCTTTATTATACTATATAAACACTACTCTAATTTTCCCCAGGACATTTTCTGGGTTTAAGAGTTCCAAAAGGATTTTCCAAAACTGAACTTACAGGAAATACTAAAAATTCATACGCTCTCAAAAAATTATAAAACTTTGCCAAGAATTCTAATATGGTCTAGCGTATTATAATGTAAATTTTCACGTGCTAACGATAACCGTGTGTTAACATATGCATGTGCAAAACTTCACGCTAACTCAAATACCCGCTCCGTTCTCTTCTTCTTCCTTTCTTTTCTTTCTTCTCCTCATTTCTTTTCCAGCACACTCCATCACCTACTCAAAGAACTCATGCACAGCACTATCCACAACACACACACACACAGACTCAAAACACACAGCACACAAACACACAAAACACTCATGCACTCACGGATTCACACCTTCTTGTTTCTCTACACACGTACACACAAACCACTCCACAAGCACAGTAGCTTGTGCTGCTTCCCTTGCAGATCCACATGCATTTTCACGCAACTCTCACACTCACACACACTTGGTCCCTTCCAAACCATATACACACACATACAAAGACACACATCACAGCACATTTACACCATCACGGCAGCCAACATGGCTGCTCTCCCACTCACGTCCCACACACTACACACCACTTTGTATGCACACACACATGGCCGCACACCTGCACAACACTTACACCCAGCTGCCTCATGGCAGCTTCATTCGGCCACATATAGGTTACACACAGTTACACACAAAAGCACACACTCAAATGGGTTTGGACTCACACAGATATAACACTTGGTGCCCCTTACACACACTTATATATACACATCTCACCACGGCATAAAACCAAAATACACACTCTTAAACCCATCACGCTCAGTCCAACCCATCCTACACAGCCACACCTCCCCTCAACCACAGCCAAAACCCACTCACTGTCACTCCCACAGATCCCCCTAAATCCGTAAACATCAAATAAACAAGAAGGATGAGACTGAAAGCTTACCAGAAAATTTATTGGATCACCGGAAAAATCTCATTGATCTCTTCCTTGTCTCTCTCTCTCAGAATCTCTCTGTGTCGGCAGTCATCGATGAAATAGCCGGTGGTTGCCGGTCATGGCTGGTCGATGCCCATCGACGGCGAAGGACGTCGGCACTACCTTCGCAGATCTGCTGACATTGGGCTTAGCGACGGCAGCCCTTGGGTTGATGGACTGGTGGCCATTCCGGTGTCGTCCCCGATGGCCCTTTGGTGTCACTATTACCGATGGCTCAGGTGGTCCGAGAGATGGGGCACCGCCCGTTCTAGGGCCGGCTGCCTTGCCCTTCTCTCTTTGTGTGACTTCACTCTTTGTTCACTATCCTTTTCTCTTCTTTTTTTTTCATTATATCTATATTTAAACAAAGACCCAATCTAAATTAAAATTTTCAAAGTCATCCCCCTCAATTTCATTTATTTCTTTCTTGCACCGCTTTTTATCTGCAGCTAGTGGTATTTTAATTTGTCAGTAATAATACTGCTCAAGCTAATCATCCCTAAGAACTCAAAAGAATATCACTCATAGAATTTGTCGTTAAAGTAATATTAACCGGCTAACCCTAAGTTCGGGATATTACAATATCTCCCCCTTAAAGAAATTTTGTCCTCGAAATTTTTTGTGTTACTAGATTATTGCTCTTAATCATGCCGGATCTCATTCCCCATCAAAACACTTAAATTTAAACTCATTTAGATTCGCCGACGATAATTACGTCTAAGATTAATACTCTTAAATCAAAACATTCGCCAATTATAAATGCTATCTCCGTACTTCGCAACATACACCACTAAATCGTCGCTAAACCCTGAAGTCTCATCAAGTGATCAAATTTCTAGAGCATCAAGTGTATTCGTTAAAATCAACCATAAAACCAAATTAAGACCAAGATATTACATCTTCTCCCCGTTAAAAGAATTTCGACAACCCATCCTACACAGCCACACCTCCCCTCAACCACAGCCAAAACCCACTCACTGTCACTCCCACGGATCCCTCTAAATCCGTAAACATCAAATAAACAAGAAGGATGAGACTGAAAGCTTACCAGAAAATTTATTGGATCACCGGAAAAATCTGATCTCTTCCTTCTCTCTCTCTCAGAATCTCTGTGTCGGCAGTCATCCATGAAATAGCCGGTGGTATGCCGGCATGGCTAGTCATGCCCATCGATGCGAAGGACGTCGGCACTACCTCGCAGATCTGCTGACATTGGGCTTAGCGACGGCAGCCCTTGGGTGGATGGACTGGTGGCTATTCCGGATGTCGTCCCCGGTGGCCCTTTGTGTCGCCGTCCCCGATGGCTCAGCTGGTCGATGAGGAACTATGGCTACTTCAGGCTGCCTGTTTCTTTTCATACTTCTCTCTTTGTTTCTCTCATTTTCTCTTCTTTTTTTTCATTATATCTATATTTAAACAAAGACCCAATCGAAATTAAAATTTTCAAAGTCATCCCCCTCAATTTCATTTATTTCTTTCTTGTACCGCTTTTTATCTGCAACTAGTGGTATTTTAATTTGTCACTAATAATACTGCTCAAGCTAATCATCCCTAAGAACTCAAAAGAATATCACTCATAGAATTTGTCGCTAAAGTAATATTAACCGGCTAACCCTAGGTTCGGGATATTACAAGATCTGTATGCACCGGAGAAACACACGAGAACCATGTACCAAATATCCACGACATAGAACACAAAGCATGAGTCAAAACACTGTTTTATAAACAATTAGCTTTTCCAAATTGTCCAAACTGGACATCCAAAGGCTCATTACAAAGCATTACTTTGTAATGAGTACATTTGAACGGGAACTAAGGGTTTTTATGCATGCATGCGTTCAGAAATTGAATACATATGCAAGAATCTTTCTGAAATATAAAAATTGCAAAAAGATCATTACATATGTTACCAATTCCACTTTAAATAGAACTCGTTGGCAACGAGTTTAACCATCTCGTTGCCAAGGACTTTACAAAATAACAAAGAATATAAAGAATGCAGGGTTTATAAACAACGAGTAATTGAACCATCTCTGAGCAATATGAAATAATTATGGGATGACCAAGGGCTAATTAAGGCTAGCTGGGTTATTAGGGTTAATTACGATTGTTAGGGTTTAGGGTTTAGCGTTATGGGTTTAATTAATCTAATTAAGATTCATTAGGATATGTTAAGGCTAATTAATGTTAATGAGGTGTACCTTGCGCTAATTATAGCTAATTAGGATTAATTAGGACTAATTAGGGTTATTTAGTCCAAGTTAGGGTTTAATTTTGCCGAGTAGTATTGATTAGTCCTTATTAGGGCTAATTAGGCTTAATTGGGTTATGTAGGGCTAATTATTGTTAATGAGGAGTTGTTTCGGATAATTATAGCTAATTAGGGTTAATTATGACTAATTAGGGTTATTTAGTCCTAATTAGGGTTTAATTGTGTCGAGTAGTGTTGATTAGTACTAATTAGGGCTAATTAGGCTTAATTGAGTTATATTATGACTAATTATTGTTAATGAGGAGTTGTTTCGGATAATTATAGCTAATTAGGGTTGATTAGAAGTAATTAGAATTATTTGGAGCTAACTAGGGTTTAATTATGCCGAGTAGTGTTGATTAGTCATAATTAGGCTTAATTGGATTATGTTAGGTTTAATTACGACTAATTAGGCTAAGTATAATCAGTATGCGCGTAATTGAGTTCATTTGTCGCTAATCAGAGTTTAGTTAGGTTTTATGGTTTAGGGTATAGGGTTTATTTAATCTAATCACTGGTGGCCAAGATATGAGTAATTATGGCTAATTAGGATTTAATTTAGGCTTATTACTGTTAATTAGGGCTAATTTGGGGTAATTACAGCTAATTTGATTTTTATTGAGTTCTTAGGGTTAATTAAAAACTAATTAGGCTCGTTAGAGCTAATTAGGGTTAATTGGGTTAAAATATGGTTAATCAGGACTAATTAGAGCTAATTATAGCTAGTGCTGGAGCCACGATGAGATTCCTAGGGGTGCATGATAAAAATGTCGCATTAGCCTAATTAACCTAAATTCAATGCACAGTTAACAATCTCAAGTCCGACACCTCATATAGGGTGTCGATATGGTGTCCGATATGTGTCTGGCACCTCCGGACACATGTCCGACACGTACGACACCTACGGACAGGTGTCCGACGCCTCCGGACACATCGGCATACGTTGATTTATTTTTTAATTGTCGAACACCGTCGATCAAACATGGTGTCCGTGTCTGTGCTAACTAACAGGTATCTTAATCCAATTGGGTCCTATCCTTCGGTAACAATCTCAATTCTCAATTCTCAAACGCTCAATGTAATAAAAATCACACATTCAATCCAATTGGGTCCCATCCTTCGTCAACAATCTCAATATCTCAAATGCTCAATGCACAATTAACAATCTATAATCATCAATTATTAATCTCAATTACTTCAAATGCACAGCTAATAACCTAAAATTATTAATTAACAACCTAAAATTATCAAACAAATGATCAATGTTCAAATGAAAAAAAAGATTCAAAATGCACATATTCGTCAGATAACCACACCACTACCAGCTCATTAATTTGGACAACACCACCACCAATGATTAAACAACAATCTCTACTGGTTGGAAGGCCAAGTGAGGTATAGGTCTCATGGAAATTGAGCTATGTTTGAGAGATGGAGTGAAGAAACCAAAACCTAAAATATCCAACATGATAGCTAATAGTTTACTCCCTAATGCTAACCTAATTACTAGGGTCGCCCTACCATTATCACGCACTGGTGACCTACAGTGGAGCGGTATAGATGTTTCTTGTTGTTTGTATGTGTATGTCCATGTGCATTAGTACTAGCATGACATTTATATTGAGGTTATATCGTTCATACATTCTAGTATTTACGCAATGCATTAGAAATAATTTGAAAAATGCTACTGACATAATACTTGTAAATATCAGTTATTTGAGACTGAGTAAAAAGAAAAAGTATTAGTCAAACTTTGAGTTTGTCTATGTTGAACAAAAGAATAATAAGAATTTTCTACTTCACTAAGGTAAAAACAGCAATCCCTGATCTTATGACTTAGGAAACCCTTTTCATCTCATTCCTTACTATCACTGTGTGAAAAACTCACACATTTTCATCACTAGTGTTTGTTTCTGCTATGGAAGAGCATTTTTACTAGACTTAGAGACATGTTTATTCCCAGTTTCGAATGAACAATGCTAGAAATTAATTGGCAAATTTGTTGACAACGAATCCTTTCAGATAGAAGTCCCAATCGAAATCACAATTATGTCTTTAAAGAGGGTATTCTTGCTAACCAGCCAAATATGCTCCATTTTCTCATCTATCAATATAACCGAATAGAAAATGTTGGGGGGTTGAAAGATCCAAGAAAGTCTTACTATTTCAACTAAATAACATAAAACTCATAAAAGCAAAAGAAACACCTTAATAGCAATAATTAGAAAATTTGAAAACAAGCTCCAGCATAATCTTATGTTACAAAACTAGACAATTAGTATATAGTTGTTCTAACATCATTTTGGATCAGCCTAACTAGACATTAAGCAGAGGCAATTTGCAATGATTAATCTAGACAGTTTAATTTAATCGAGACATAAAGCAGAGGCAAATTGTAAAGTTTAGTTTAGACATAAAGCTAGTGATAATGGAATTACTTTCTAATAATCTAGACAGGTAACAATGACTTGAGGTGCGTTCGGCGACGGCGGCGTTGGTGGCGTGACGGCAGTGGAGGGCTTGGTGGCGCGACGACAGTGGAAGGCTTGGTGGCGCGGCGTCGAGGGGAGGACGGGGGTGTCGCCGAAGGTGGGTCGCCGTGGAGGGGGATCGCCAGAGGTGAGAACGGCAGTGGGTGGGTGAGAGAATAAGCTCAGAGAGAGAAACGGGGAGAGAGAAAGAAAGCAAAACTGGGTGTTTATATCGAGGCCCTTAGCGACGGAATCACTTCGTTGTTAAATGTCTGTCGGTAAATGTCATTATAATTAAGACTTTTATCGAACTGATTGCAGAGATGATCATTCGGACCTTTTAATTCGGATTTTTTATCGACGGTATCATTCTGTTGCTTAAAATTTTTTATGAAACCCTAAAAAAAACTAATTTTCTAAAAAAAAATTAACGGCGGTATTTCCGTTCCTAAAAGACCGTCGACAAAAGTCTTCGTTAGATATTTTTACCAATAGTTTGTTCCGTCGGTAATAGTCTTTAACGACGGATTTCACCCACGGAAACTTCCGTCGCTTAAAGGTCTTTTAGCCACGGAATTCCTTCCGTCGCTAAAAACGTCTTTTCTTGTAGTGCTAGAATATGCGTAGTATAAACATACTAACACTCTACTTATCTACCCATGATGTGTGAAATGAGCATGAGGGTTCAAAATATGTGTCTTCAGCTATTTTCCTTGAGGCTTTTCAGCGAGCTCAAACACTTCAAACTTATGTTCGTCAAATTTGTGTTAGTATCAGTTGCGTCGTTGCTATTGTGATAATAATAATACTATTGGAAGATTCATAGTTTCAATTTCTCTTTTTGCTAAAAAAAATTAAACTTATACATCTTTTGTCGCTAAAACTAGCACTAGAATATTAGCTTTTTAACAAGAAAACGAGCGATGGATGACAAACAATTGTATTTGATCTACCAATGCATTGCACGGGGTTTTAGCTAGTATAAAAATATACAAATAGCACTAGCACAAGAAAGCTATGACCATTAGGAGTTAAGATAATCTCATCAGGAAACAAGGCTTGTTCTTTTTGTTACCTTCTATATAGCAGCATTTACCCCAAAGAAGAACATCGCTTCCATCCTATTTATGTCAGTGATGCAAGATAAAACTAGCAATCTGCAAAATAAACTGCTGAGGAGAAGTTAAAATTACACCTTCATGATACTAACGATAATTACACCACATACAAAAAAACTGTTCATTCTATCTCAATTCTCAACAGCTAGCCATGCCTTAAGCATTGTTGTAACTGAAAATGGACTGGCAAGGAACTCATATGAACAAGCAAAATTTAGGGGCTGTGCAACCCATTAGAAGAGCATACTGCAGATAAGATGTATGCTTAAGACGTATGCTTAGAAAGCGTATTGAGGAAATGACCCCATTAAACTCCTGCATTGCATATTCCTAAATTAATGAGACCTATTTCTCTGTCTCCATCTACCATGTCTATCTTGGATACAATGTGAAGGCAACGGACATTTGCCACATGCTCGACCAATTTTCTAAACATCCCTTTAAATTATGACAACGTGTGGCTAGTAACACTTCAAGAAAGATAAAGCTACTCTTCATAGCCTCATAAGATATGCTTTCAAATTTATAGGAACATCCATTAAACAACCCCTGTAAATGATTAATTCACAGATATATACATACCATTGATACAAAATACACTACAGTACTCTGTGGGGCATAAGAATTAAGCAACTAGAATAATAAGCTTTGAAAAAATTTCTTCAGTACACGACAACATTCCAACTAAATCAAAGTAAACATCATGCAGGTGCAAAAAATTATTTTAGATTAAGCTTGAATTGGGTGAACTTCTTTTGACTTAGGCCCCGCGAATTCCTTGTGTAATCACTGATGTTTACCCCTGCCCTCCTTATATGTTAATTTTTCAACTCCAAGAACATCAAATTGGGATAACTAGGGTTTACAAGATGAAGATATTGAGAGAGAGAGAGAGAGAACTTATGTACGTACCTGGGAGGAAGCAGGCTGATTATTGGTCTTCATGGTTGATTGTTCGCTCGCGCGCGCCCGTGTGTGTGTGTGTGAGAGAGAGAGAGAGAGAGAGAGAAGAACTGTTTGGGAGCTTTGTGAAGCTGATTTGGGGAGCGGCAGAAACACTGGTTTGGGGGGAAAGAGAGGGAGGCTGAATCTCAACCAGGAGCTTTGAAGAAGATGAACAGGCTGAAAATAATGGCGCGAGGCTAAAACTTTCAATTTCCCACCATAGTTTTTTTTATTTCCGACATTTTGTTATGTATGATGAGTAAAATATGAAATGATAAAAATAATGAAACGATGCCGTTTAGCATCCAAGAGTTACGACATTTTATGTTAAGCGTCGCTATTAAGTGACATGTTGATAAATGCCATTTCATAAGTGTCGCAAAGGAGTAAAGTGACGCTTAATAAGTTGCACGTACTAAAACGTTGGAAACTTTGTGGCACATAAAGATTTGTGTCATAAATTATCCGACGTTATGATAAAAGTGTTGTAAATTATAGGTAGTTTATAGCATTTCTTTATGTGTCGGAAATTAAGCGTCGTCAAAACTCTTCTTTTTTTTCGTAGTGTGTCGACCGACTTTCTGGAGTGTGCAGCATCCCTCCGGATAGGCGACTAGTTTCGAACACTACCTTAGGGAGCTCTAAATGCTCTAGCACAAACATTCCCCTCCCGCCATGTGGGTGACTCCTCCAGGACAATACCTCATCTTGTGTAGTGGGTAATTCCTTTGGGAAGCTTCAAGGACTCATCGTGGGGAACGACGACTCATCCTGGACACTATCTTGGCAAGGGAGCTCCAAGTGCTCCGATATGAGCACTATGTTGCCACTAGATAGGCGACTCCTCTAATGCACTACCTCGGGTAGGCGATTCCTCTAGAAAGCTACCTTGGCACCTCCAAGTGCTTTGGCACAAGGATTATCGTGGAAATATGCGACTCCTTAAAAAAACTCTCTCCTCCAGAGATCTCTAAGTACTTTGCCAAGAGGACTTGGCAACTCCTCGAGGACACTATCTCAGCTTGTCGGCTAGGCATTTTTTTCCAGACATTACCTTTACCTTGGCACGCTCTGAGTGCTATGAAACAATTACTCACCCACAGGATATACGGCTCTTTTGGGACACTATCTCCATTAGGTGATTATGTGATTAGCCTATGATCTCCGGCACTGGGGCTCTTTATCGGCACCTCGTATAGATTATGATCCTCGGGTCACTTTCAACGAGAAAAGTTGGGCATCGGGCCTTGTCCACTGCTGCCAAGTCTTCTACTTCTCTTAAGGGGCCTTGAGGGACTCAGCATGGCCTTGAGTTGGTGGCTAGATCTTCTCTTGCCACACTGATACTGTGAGCTAGTCTTTTTGAACAAACAAAGCGAAGCTGCAAATAGGAGTCCGTGTGAATATAAGATCCGACGGGGACCTCCTCGGTAATGTGTCATCCATAGGGTGTCGCTTAATGACATCGCCTTCTCAACCCTTAGAATCTGGACTTGAGAAATTCATTTCAAGGATATTAGAGCACATTTCACTTTTTCACTCTAAAATCTTATAGCTCAGGAAATCTAAAGAGAGAAACATTCCAGTCCTAAGCCTTGGAATGTAGCTATCGTCGTATCTTTTGTATCTTCGCCCTCACACCATTGTCACTATTCAGACTCTGTCTTGGAAGCCTTGGTACCCACACATGATCCGCCTCTTCTTAGTCCCACATTAGCAAGGGCTACATTCTTTGTGTGACATCCACATATATGCCGATCCCACTTCCTTCCCATAACAAGTTTATGAAAAATGATCTTGTTCTTAAGGTAAAGCAATGCTAAAATTCATTTGATAAAATTTTTTTGGATACAAGATAGGCATTAGAGAGGCGATAATAATATATTTTTCCATAGAGCGAACTATGATAATGACAGTTTATTAGGTACTCCCCTCGCTTTTAAGAGAATAAGAATTAGATAATTGTACCTTGGCATCAAGGACGTGGGTCGTAGTAGACGTAGAGTGTAATACCCTGAACCTTGATAATTTGTTTTTCTGCCGGTTATTTTAAATCTTTAGCTACAATTTTAGAGTCATAAGTAAAAATTAACGGTAGTAGAGACTATTGATGTTGATTAATGCCTTTCGCAAGGATTAGCATTAACTGGTATTTTTCTAGAAACCTATAGCGATAAATTTATACTTATAGTTAGCGTCGATATTTTATTCGCAGCTTTTAGTATGAATTAGTGTAGCAGGGTTAGTGATAGACCGTCAAATTCTCTTACTACGTTAACCGTTCATAAAATAATCATATTTGGGCATTCGTGTAAAAATAGGTGTCCGGGTAGAATTTAGATGAATCGTGAAATAGAAAGTGGGGGCTTTTAGTAATTCTTTGGTCTAGGGATTTATATATATCCATAAGCTACCAACACCAGCCGACCCTAATAACTCTTCCTGCAGTTCGGTTCACGGCAAGGAATACTGGGAGAGAGAAAGAGATAGATTAGAAGAAGGATCGAAGGATTTCCGGCAAGATTCTGTAAGTTTCTAGCCTTCCTCCTTTAGATTAATTACAAGCATCATGCGTTTTTTTTTTCTTCAGGGAGGCAAAATGATGGAGAAACCCATCAAGTCACAGCCATGGTGGCTGTGACTATATATATATATATATATATATATATATATATATATATATATATATATATATATCTCAGGTATATTAAAGAATTGGGGAGGAAACAATGAAAATTCGGGTTTACATGAGTTGTGTGCGCGTTAATGGGTATCGTGCGTGTGCGTGAGTGTTTGCTCTGTGGGAACGTCGCGGCAATGGTGTGATTGCATGGGCTACTGAGGCAGCCATGTACATAAGTAAATTGTAGGTATATAGCAATGGTGTGGGTGCATAACTTGGTGTATCGGGCTGCCGAGTGTGTGGGAAGTGTGTTTTGGTTGGACCCTGTGAGCATGGTGTAGACAGCCATGGGCTGCTGTGTTTGCAGCCGTGAGGTGTATACATGTGTCGAGTAATTGTAGTTTGTGAGGGAGTGTAGGGGAATGGAGAAACTATGAATTTATGGTGCAAATTGCAGTGCAGTGTGTTAGAGTGTGATTATAGTGTGGATGGGTGAAATTAGAGTGCTTGTACATGCTTGTGTGTGTTGAGCAGGAAGAAGCTGAAGCTTTGTATGGAAGTTCTGTTACTGGTTGGAAGGCAATGAGTTGTGTGTGAAAACCATATGAGATTGCAAAATGTTGTCTCACCAATGCAGGTATAGTTTTCCAAAGTCTGTCCATATGAGCTGCAGGCAAGTTGTAGAAGAACACATCAGAACAAAGACCAAATGAAGCATTCAAAAGCATAGTTCCATGTGTATTTATGTGTGATATTAGTGGGTTTAAGCAGGAAGAATGAGGGGAAGGGGTTGTGATTGTTTTTGCATTTTGTGTGTATGGGTGGGTGTGTATAGGAGTGCGTATATGTGTTTGTGAGTGAAGTGGAATGGTGAGTGCAGATGTGGTATGTGCTTGTGAAAAAGCTGTGCAGGTGAAAGGGATGAAGCAGCACTGTTGCTGTGTTGTTTTGGTGTTAATGTGTGTGTTGTGCGCTGTGGGAGAAAGGAAGAAGGCAGTGGTGTAAAGGCAAGGAAATGGGCTTTGTTTCTGAAGTGATCTCACTGCTGGGTAGGCGTGAAGGAGAAGACTACTTAGAGAGAGGGAAAGTTTATGTTTTAAATTTAACTCAAAAGTGTCGCTAAAGGGGACTCTTGTCTTAGCAGTTCACTTCCAAATTTTTAAATATATTTGGCAAAACTCAAAGAAGTAACTTATGTTAATCTTGCAAGATCTACACACAGTAAAAAGTTCAGACGTTTTGGAGCTCGGGAAGCGTGCTAACTGATTTTATTCGTAAAAGAGATTTTGGTATATTTTAAAATAGTAAATTAAGTTATTAAATTATGATACTTTTATAATAGTCTTATATAGCTATGATAATTTATATTCCAAAGTTTCAAAAGTTTTTAAAGTCGTTTGCTATGTTAGCACCGTTAGCGGCTTAGCACCGCGGCGCGCCGAGCGGGTATCGCGTAACGCTCCACTTTTACAACAGTTTACGAAATTATTTTAATAACCAAATCTGAGCAAAATTAGAGAAATTACAAAACATAAACTTCTCTTATTTATGTGAAACCTTAGGCGTGGAATTTTCTGGGATTTTTCTGGACATGGGAAAAGTCTCGAACAATTTTATTTTTTTAAACAGGTTTTTTAATTATTTTACATAGTAAACAAAATTATTTTTGGCCTAGAATTTTACAGTGACCTAAAACTACCGAGAGGCTTAAGTGTATAAAATTTTGTGGCATTCCGATGCCGTTTGATATATATTGGATAATGAGCATTAACGCTCAATTTAATGAGCAGTTTAGGATTCTGAGCGAAAAATTCCGGAAATGACCGTTCTTGTCCGAAAGACCCACCAGTGGTCTAAAAAGTCTCTTTTAGGTTATATCTAGGTGGATAATGGTATGTTAGGCATCGGGGACGAATAGAAAATTTTACAAAGTACGAGGGGCGGTTTGGTAAATTTTCCTCACTTACGAGGAACTTAATACTTAACGTGCTCGAGCGTCAATGAATGACATCCCTATGGTTTGTTATTTAAGTTTTGATAGTCAAGAGCTAGGACCGACATTTGAGCAAATACCAGAAGCAAATTTTGAGCGAGGTAAGTACCCTGCCATATTCCTCCTTATACCCTACTTGAAAAATTATATATTGTATACATATTCTTAGTTAAAAAAGAAAGTTTTGAAACATTTTCATTGCCCTATGTCTGTGGTAAATCGTTTGATAAAATTTTAAATGAAATGCTATGGAATTGTTGTGTGAGTAACTAAATCATGCTTGGTACATGTGGAATGAGATGATAGTTAACTGTGTCGTTACTGCGCCCCATATCCACGGGGGAAAGTGGGTTTTGGGTCCCAGTTAACGGGACCATACGTTGACGCACAGTACTGTTGCACCGTGGTTCGCCCTTGCGTCCACATTTGTTATCCCGGGTGGAGGAGGGATTTTGGGTCCTAGTTAGTGGGACCATACGCTGACCGCAGTATACGTGTTATGATTAATTGTAACAGTGCTTGATGAAACTCTTGGTTGATCTTATTCTAATTCGAGAATCTTTTGATGCATGTACATATATATACGTGGATATGTTGAGTGTATTTATTTTGGTAACATTGAAATTTTATCGTGAAAAGGAAAACCATGGCATGTTTGAAACCCTCAAATTTATTTTAGGAATATGGCATGTGTATTTATTGGGCCACCAGCTCACCCCTTTTCATAAATGTTTTCAGGTGAACACCTAGATGAACCTCAGTACTATGAGGGTAATGAAAATGAAGCCGCAGAAGATGCTCATTAGGAAGTTTGTTTAAGCTCTTGAGAAATTGTAGAACCGCCAGTTAATTATGTGAATCGTTCGTATACTAATTCCAGGAAGTTTTCTTTAGAATAAATACTAGCAGTTTTCATGGAGGAATTAAGTGGAATAATTTTGGAAAGATCTGTAAGGAAATCTTTAGAAATACATGTTATGGTGTTTTTAAATGTATAATTATAGAAGTGTGAACAGGTTTTAAATAAGGCCTGACAGAACCCTAATTAGTTGTCTGAATGGGTCTGTGGCCGGTCACGTGCCTAGTACATGGGCTTATCCGTGGGTTTGGGTCGTGACAGAAATGGTATCAGAGCATTACGGTTTTGGGATACTAGAGTTTAAGAAATGATTTTGTTGATTTGGCTATATGATCTTATAGATAATTATCTAGACAACAGAGTCAGAGGTAGAAAGGGGAAAGAATTCTATTTGAGAAGAGATTGGGTTTTGATGTGCTTACTAACAATTTTGATAGATCTTCTAAGTCCTTGAGTTGTAGATTAAGAAAACCTTGTGTTAACGGAACTTATCTGTGATGTTGTATTGTGATAGGGTGATGGAAAACATAAGCGAGGATAGTCTGTCATTTGAGATTAATCAAACGTCCTCTGAAGGATCCAAAGATTCTAGCCAGGCATCGTACATCAGAAAGAAGAAAACCGGGAAGCGCCCTAGAGAGGAAGTGATAGATTCAGGAAAGAGAATGAGCCCATCAGAACGGGAGATAAAATTTTTGAAAGAAAAGATTAAGGTACTCGAGACTCAAGTGGAGAGTATGAGGCTTAGCTTCGGCCTCACCTGGGAACAAAGGCAAAAAGACTACAATTATTATTTTGGAAGCAAGGTCATAGCGTTGCAAAACAGGTTGGGAGATGAAGATGAGATGACCTTCTCTCGAGCTGAAGTACAAGAATGGATCCATGAGTGGGAAACCTACATCCAGCCCGCAAATAATTAGGATGGGAAAAAGGAGAGGTCGTAGTAGTAAACTAGGAAAAAAAATAATAAGCAGTGTGTGCCACTGTGGTTGGACTCGTTAAATTAAGAGCAATATCTTTGGAATCGTTTGGAATGAAGTTACCTGGTTAAATTATGTTATATTTCTGATGTTATTATATCTGACTTGTTCATTATAGAAATGCTAGCTTGGGCAAGAACTATTGAATCACTTACATATTTTGCGTTAAAGGAAGAGACTGATGTAGAATAAATTACATCGACGTAAAAAAAAACTTTTTATATTATTATTATTATTATTATTACAGTGATAAATTGATTTTGATTGAAAAAAAAATTAAGGATTCTTACGAGAGTTTCATTATAGGTTGGAAAGAAATGGCACGAAGAAACGGAGCTCAAAATGATGACGTGTTTAGGATGGTGGAGAACCTTGCCAGAGTAGTAGAGCACCAAGTGACTGCAACTGGGGGGTCATCGATTGAAAAGTTCAAAAGGATGGACCTGCCATCTTTCTTTGGTACTACTGATCCCTTCAAGGCGGAGTCCTGGTTATCAGATCTAGAAGACATATTTGAGGTTCTGGTTTGTACCGAGAGGCAGAAGGTCATGTTTGCAGCGTTCATGCTCAAGGATGAAGCCAACCAATGGTGGAAGGAAACTAAAAGAGTGAAGGCCGATGAGGTGGCAAATATGGAATGGGAAGGCTTCAAGAACTTGTTCCTCGAGAAATATTTTCCCCAAACCATCAAAGAGCAAATGGAGATCGATTTCATACAGCTGACCCAGGGTAACCATTCGATTAAGGAATACGAGGCCGAATTCACCAAGTTGTCTCGATACGCTACCCATTTAGTGGATACAGAATTCAAATGAGCAAGGATGTTCGAAAATGGACTGAGGCTCAGTATTCGGTCTTGCATTTCGACATTAAGACTAGGGACTTATGCTGAGGTGGTGGATAGAGCCCTAATCGCGGAAAGGGACAGTGAGGACTTGTACCGGATGAGGGACCAACAAAGGAAGAGAGCCAGAAATAATGAACCTCACGAAAACAACATGTCCAGAGATACCTCCAAGCGCCCAAAACCTCAGGAAGTAAATAGAGGAATGCAACCTTAGCGATGGAACGAACAGAGATAGGGGTCCGAAAATAGAGTAACACCCCAGCAGAGGAATAGACTACCAGCAAACTATCAGGAGCATCCTGCAAATAGGACGGGGGGACAGAATAACCTACAGGCCTACCGTAGGTGCAACCACTTTCATCCAGGCCGACCATGCCAATGGGGGACGAGGAAGTGCTTTATATGTGGTCAAGAGGGGCATCTAGCCCAGGATTGCCCCAGGGCGGGACCCCAGAACCAAGTGAAGAATGATGCAACGAAGCCCAGGGGAACAACTAGAGTGTTTGCTATGACCTAACGGGATGCGCAAGCTTCGGACTCAGTGGTTACTGGTACACTCCCTATTTCTTCCATATTTGCAAAAGTATTGTTTGATTCCGGCGCTACACATTCCTTTGCATCACATGCTTTTATTAAACGCTTGGACAAGCACCTAGAACCATTAGATTCTCCGTTATGCATCTCTACCCCAATGGGGGACTCGGTTGTAGCGGACCAAGTGGTCAAGAACTGTCTAATAAAAATTAAGGGAAGAGAACTAGCGATGAACCTTATTTGTTTAGACATGTTGGAGTTTGATGTCATACTAGGGATGGATTGGTTGGCAACATATCATGCTTCTGTAGATTGTTTCCATAAGAGAGTGTGTTTTGGTTGGACCCTGTGAGCATGGTGTAGACAGCCATGGGCTGCTGTGTTTGCAGCCGTGAGGTGTATACATGTGTCGAGTAATTATAGTTTGTGAGGGAGTGTAGGGGAATGGAGAAACTATGAATTTATGGTGCAAATTGCAGTGCAGTGTGTTAGAGTGTGATTATAGTGTGGATGGGTGAAATTAGAGTGCTTGTACATGCTTGCGTGTGTTGAGCAGGAAGAGGCTGAAGCTTTGCATGGAAGTTCTGTTACTAGTTGGAAGGCAATGAGTTGTGTGTGAAAACCATATGAGAATACAAAATGTTGTCTCACCGATGTAGGTATAGTTTTCCAAAGTCTGTCCATATGAGCTGCAGGCAAGTTGTAGAAGAACACATCAGAACAAAGACCAAATGAAGCATTCAAAAGCATAGTTCCATAAGTATTTCTGTGTGATATTGTGGGTTTAAGCAGGAAGAATGAGGGGAAGGGGTTGTGATTGTTTTTGCATTTTGTGTATATGGGTGGGTGTGTATAGGAGTGCGTATATGTGTTTGTGAGTGAAGTGGAATGGTGAGTGCAGATGTGATATGTGCTTGTGAAAAAGCTGTGCAGGTGAAAGGGATGAAGCAGCATTGTTGCTGTGCTGTTTTGGTGTTAATGTGTGTGTTGTGCGCTGTGGGAGAAAGGAAGAAGGCAGTGGTGTAAAGGCAAGGAAATGGGCTTTGTTTCTGAAGTGATCTCACTACTGGATAGGCGTGAAGGAGAAGACTACTTAGAGAGAGGGAAAGTTTATGTTTTAAATTTAACTCAAAAGTGTCGCTAAAGGGGATCTTGTCTTAGCAGTTCACTTCCAAATTTTTAAATATATTTAGGAGTTTATTTGGATAAAACTCAAAGAAGTAACTTATGTTAATTTTGCAAGATCTACACACAGTAAACATTTCAGACGTTTTGGAGCTCGGGAAGTGTGCTAACTGATTTTATTCGTAAAAGAGATTTCGGTGTATTTTAAAATAGTAAATTAAGTTATTAAATTATGATACTTTTATAATAGTCTTATATAGCTATGATAATTTATATTCCAAAGTTTCAAAAGTTTTTAAAGTCGTTTGCTATGTTAGCACCGTTAGCGGCTTAGCGCCGAGCGGGTATCGCGTAACGCTCCACTTTTACAACAGTTTACGAAATTATTTTAATAACCAAATCTGAGCAAAATTAGAGAAATTACAAAACAGAAACTTCTCTTATTTCTGTGAAACCTTAGGCGTGGAATTTTCTGGGATTTTTCTGGAGATGGGAAAAGTCTCGAACAATTTTATTTTTTTAAACAGGTTTTTTAATTATTTTACATAGTAAACAAAATTATTTTTTGGCCTAGAATTTTACAGTGACCTAAAACTACCGAGAGGCTTAAGTGTCTAAAAGTTCGTGGCATTCCGATGCCGTTTGATATATATTTGGATAATGAGCATTAACGCTCAATTTAATGAGCAGTTTAGGATTCTGAGCGAAAAATTCTGGAAATGACCGTTCTTGTCCGAAAGACCCACCAGTGGTCTAAAAAGTCTCTTTTAGGTTATATCTAGGTGCATAATGGTATGTTAGGCATCGGGGATGAATAGAAAATTTTACAAAGTACGAGGGCGGTTTGGTAAATTTTCCTCACTTACGAGGAACTTAATACTTAACGTGCTCGAGTGTCAATGAATGACATCCATATTGTTTGTTATTTAGATTTTGATAGTCAAGAGCTAGGACCGACATTTGTGCAAATACCGGAAGCAGATTTTGAGCGAGGTAAGTACCCTGCCATATTCCTCCTTATACCCTACTTGAAAATTTATATATTGTATACATATTCTTAGTTTAAATTGAAAGTTTTGAAACATTTTCATTGCCCTATGTCTGTGGTAAATCGTTTGATAAAATTTTAAATGAAATGCTATGGAATTGTTGTGTGAGTAACTGAATCATGCTTGGTACATGTGGAATGAGATGATAGTTGACCGTGTCGTTACTGCGCCCCATATCCACGGGGGAAAGTGGGTTCTGGGTCCCAGTCAACGGGACCATACGTTGACGCACAGTACTGTTGCACCGTGGTTCGCCCTTGCGTCCACATTTGTTATCCCGGGTGGAGGAGGGATTTTGGGTCCTAGTCAGTGGGACCGTACGCTGACCGCAGTATACGTGTTATGATTAATTGTAACAGTGCTTGATGAAACTCTTGGTTGATCTTATTCTAATTTGAGAATCTTTTGATGCAAGTACATATATATACGTGGATATGTTTAGTGTATTTATTTTGGTAACATTGAAATTTTATTGTGAAAAGGAAAACCATGGCATGTTTGAAACCCTCAAATTTATTTTAGGAATACGGCATGTGTATTTATTGGGCCACCAGCTCACCCCTTTTCATAAATGTTTTCAGGTGAACACCTAGATGAACCTCAGTACTATGAGGGTAATGAAAATGAAGCCGCAGGAGATGCTCATTAGGAAGTTTGTTTAAGCTCTTGAGAAATTGTAGAACCGCCAGTTAATTATGTGAATCGTTCGTATACTAATTCCAGGAAGTTTTCTTTAGAATAAATACTAGCAGTTTTCATGGAGGAATTCAGTGGAATAATTTTGGAAAGAGCTGTAAGGAAATCTTTAGAAATACATGTTATGGTGTTAGTAAATGTATAATTATAAAAGTGTGAACAGGTTTTAAATAAGGCCTGGCAGAACCCTAATTAGTTGTATGAATGGGTCTATGGTCGGTCACGTGCCTAGTACATGGGCTTACCCGTGGGTTTGGGTCGTGACATAGAGGTTCTACAAAGATTATATCTGAGTCAGATATTGAGTATAAGGATGGGGGATAGAACAAAGGCAGGATATGAGGCAACCTACACAGAGCAGGAGGACTAACATTGTTGAACGGGCGTGGGTCCAATGGTAACAAGTCCAATACTAAGGTCCAGTCTCTATCTGGTGCTTAGTTATATTTTTTTTTTTGCTAGCTCTAAAGATTGGAGTGATGAACTGGTACAGTCAATTGGTATGGAAATGAATTCTCAAGTCGGACACCAAAAGAACTACATCGTCAGTGACAAGTGGCTTTCCCAGGAAGTGCCACCAGTCTAAGGTATGTCACATGTCATGTGTCAGAGTCACTACAAGAAAAAAACTTTTAGTGACGGGCAATTCCGTCACTAAAAGCCCTTATCCCGTCGGCAAAGACTTCTAGCGACGGACTCCCCATCGCGAAAAGTCCATTGCCTACAACCCCGTCTCCAAAAAAAAGTTTTGTGACGGAATTTTCCATTCCGTCGCCTAAAGTCTGCCTTGAACTACGGACGTACAAATACAATTAGCGACAGAATATCCGTTGCTAATTGTATTTTTCATATTTTAATTTATTTTCTTTTTTTAAAATAATTTATTACATAAATTATTTAGCGACAGAACAATTGCTAGTCAAAAGTTTTAACTACAGTATCCGTCGCTAAAAGTCAAGCATTTAGCGACGGAATATCTGTCACTAAAAGTCTATATTCAAGTGAGACTTTTTGGCAACGGAAGAAAGTTTGACGCTAAAAGTTAAACTAATTTTTAAAATAATTTTTTAGTTTTTTTAATGCCCAAATCTGTAATTACAAATTCTCAACATTCTCAATCCAACAAATATTTCTCTATGCATATTGTTAAATATAGTTGCTGATCTATCAGCAATATTTAACCTAAAATGGACACAACACATGTCTAAAGAATGAATTCTATATTAATTGAAAAATAAAATGTATACAAAGTTCAGGAAAGCACGGGAAGGGATACAATAGAGTAAGGGAGGGGAGAGGAGTACAATCGTAGGGGGGCACAGGAGCGGGATACAAACAGCAAGGAGGCTGACAAAGGGCTGATCAGGGTTGGTGAGTCCCGGATCTGGATCGTGCTGATCATCCTCGTCGACGGAGGGCACTATGATTTAAATCCAGCTCGGCATGTCCAGCAGCAGTGCTCTGCATGTAAAGGCACATACGCATTAATCTCGATATCAGTTGTATAAGTGTTTATTCCATGTATATAATGGTTGTACTTGATTATTCACCGCGATCATCCTATACACCTCTTAGCATCCTTTTGTAACGCGGTCGCCCCACGGTCAGTGTCTGCGTCTGTAAAGGTGCAGGGGTGGGGACACTCTTATAAAGACACGTGCGGTCATATCGAGGAGGCCGTGTACATGGCCTTTCGGCCTACTGATGACCCTCCGTGTATCCAGTCATCGCTTCAATCCCTCAGTACTTATCCCCGAACTCATGGATCCTGATGACTATCTGGACAGCTGCCCTGACCCCTGATCTTTTCGTACGAGGCCTACAAAACAATAATTTGACATTCAAAACATTAAGGCGACAAATATCGAATACAAAGGTAAAAAATTTAACAAACTAAACAAATTAATTTGTAACTTACATCAGTCTGCGGGAAAATATCTAAAACAAAGTCCCCCGCCTGATGTTAATCGTCCTTACCCTTCTTCTTCACGTGTGTCACAGTGTACGTCAGAGCACAGACCTCATCCGGTGCAAGGTTCGGGTGCTTAATCGCATTCTTGTGTCGGAGGACGTCGTGAGCCACCGACCACCCCTCGTGTGTGGGATCTTTGTCATGTCTGTTCTCGCTCACACTCTTAATCCTTGCCTTCCTGGATGTATCACCCATCCACTTATCAACCATCTCTCCTTATACGGCTGGAGATATCTAATGACGGGAAATTTTCTTTCGTTCCTCTATCAGAGCACCCTCGGGCATCATCTTTCTCTCCCGCTCCCGTGCATCGTGCAGCCATCACCAGTAATTTTTTGCTGATGTAGGCAAAAAAGCATGCCGCCCTAACGCCTGCTACTCAAGCGACTCAAAACGAACCCTTCCTGCAAGGCATCCAATTATTCAATCAACACAATTAATTTAAAATTACGTTCTAATAAAACAAAATAATGATAGACACAAATGACTAAAAACCATACCAGCCACTCCTCTCATAAGGAGTCCCTCATCGCGGCATCCAGTCTTTCCAATATAGCCGTGGCTCAAAGAATCAGCCCTTCACAAAGACGGCAATCTTCGTTTTCATCGGAGTCTCCAGGATCCTGATAAAGAAACAGCCATTGAATACATTAAGTAAGTGGACATTAATAAATATCAAAATTGAAGATTGTAAGTATTACATTATGTAATTTGTTTACTTACTGACCCTTCTGGGTGAGAGTAACTCTCTGTTTAATCTGGGGGTCGATGTGCACCTCGCGTGTCTGTCCACGGCCTCGTTGAGATCCTACAAAACACCAATATTAATACATATCAAATATAATTTAAATACCAGTCTAGCATTATCAAATATACCTCAGGTAGAACCCATAGAAGAAGGACAACACCAGCGGAGGTATGGGAGGAATCGGCCAGGAGCTGAGCCAGCGATTGAGACTGGGATTGAGGCTGGGATAGCAGTTAAGGCTGGGGCTACGACTGCGGCTGAGGCTGGACCTTTGCCTGTTGGATGTGAGCACTATGCACATCATAATCAGTAGGCAATGACGAGGCGGGAGCCGCCAGAGTTACACAGCTCGATGTCCACTGTGACCACGGATGGCCCGTAATCTATCCATGTCTGACTTCGACAAGTCCAAAGAAATTAACACATACATACCAATGTATAGTCCACATCGTGTAAAAACACTATATAAATGAACCGGGTATATATATGAACCGAGTATAAAAACTCTATATAAACTGAGTACTAAAAGAATGCATATTACAATAGTACAAGTCAATCATCTTCATTTTGGGAATCATCGCCATCATCATCGTTGGACTCACCATCCTCTTCTTCCTATGACTCATCTTCCTTTTTATCGGGTTATTCTTCCCTTTCGTTAGTAGACTCAGTCTCATCATCTTCAACACTTTCTACGTCTTCCTCGTCATCATCTACCACTTCTTCTCCTACATCAACTGTTGGTTGAAGAAGGAGATTGTCCTCCTTGTTGTCCACCTCAATAGGTATTGAGACATGTGCTTGGTCGGCTTGAAAGGTATCTACCTCACTTTCATATGCCACGGGTAATTTCTTGGAATTGATAACTACAAACCAATGAGATTTGAGATTTAAGACATCCTCTAAGTAAAAGACTTGTGTAACTTGACTAGTAAACACAAACGGCTCGTCTATTGCAAGTCTTGACTTAACATTGACATCTATCATCGCTTGCAAGCTAACACGGATTCCTCTATTGAATGTGACATCAAACCATGTACACTTGAACATTACCAGTGGGTTCTGTGAACCCAGATATGTTAACTCAATAATATCATCCAGCTCTCCATAAAAGTCCATGCAATTCTGGTCATAACCGTCGCCGTTGACTAAGACTCCACTGTTTTGGGTTTGTTTCGTCCGATCATCATCTTTTACATTGAACTTAAATTCATTGATGATACAGCCTCCATGACAGGCTGCTTGTTTACTAGCAGGGCCTTGAGCTAGTAATTTTAACAAGGTACTGGAGCATCGACCGACTGAACCTATATTATATAGGACGGTGAAAGTTATTAAACCACATATGGAGTGGCATATCTTTAACCACATATGTTTTGGGTTATAGACTTACACGTTGTTTGAACCACCCTACAAATTACGATTTTCGATGAGATTTAAGTCCAACGGGATCACTAATTAAAGATTTTGCATTGAATTCACTGCAAATCAAGAGAGTTAACCCACTGATCAGACGTTTTCAATGATGTGAAGTAATTATTTGAAGTCAGAAACTTACTCAACAAATGTTGAAACTTCATCACAATTTACAAGGGCATATATTGTTGCAGCATTGTACTCTACATCTGTTAGCCACTGAGTATAGGTTCGTCAGAACAGACTACTTGATTGCTTGAATATTGACAATTGCCCTTCCAAATGTGTGCTGGCTCTGGGCTCATTTTGGTCTAGTTGATTTAACTTTGTATCAACATCAAGCCCAAAATATTGGCTACAAAAGTTTACAAGCTGTTCAATTATGTAAGCCTCAGTAATTAAGCCCTCAACACGAGCTTTATTACAGACTTTCTTCTCCAAATGGAACATCAACCTTGAAGTTTAACGAATAGATTTAGGTGGAATATCAATGAATCGGTGTTTGCATTACCTGTTAACGAAAAACATAGAGTTAAAGCAATACCTCTCAAATAGATACATCCATCGACATTGCACAAGCCCACCCATCTTAGCTTCATACGCAAGTGAACGGGAAAATGCTCCATTGAATCAAAGAATGACAGTGGGAAGATTTTCTCGAGCTTGTAAATTGTCAACACAATGTTCTTTTCAAGCACCTCCAAGTTACTCACCCGGATTATAGAAGAACAGATATCCCCAAAGAAATGAGATAATTCAGTTAAAGTCTCGCACACAACCCTTGGCAACAGTCCCCGGAAGGTAATAGGAATGAATCTTTTCATAAATACGTGACTGTCGTGACTCTTCATCCCTTGAAACATGCATTCTGATGTATTGCAGCAACGAGATATGTTGGACGCATATCCATCTGGAAGCTTTAAATTCTTAACCCACTGATAGAGTTTTTCCACTTGTTTTTTGTCTTGACAGTAAGATGCTTTCGGAAGCAGCGTCCTTCCGCTGACTGTCCGAGGATACAGTTCACGGCGTACACCCAACTGTTGTAGATCATTTCTCGCTTTAAGGTGATCTTTCAATTTTTTCCTTGACATTTATCATTGTGTTGAACATATTTTCCAAAACATTGTTCTCAATGTGCATCACATCCATGTTGTTTCAGATAATGAGTATCCTCCAGTAGGCTAACTCCCATAAAATACACCGTTTTCTCGAGTCGTGCTCTTTTCTGTATCCTAAAATCTTTTGATCTGGCACACCCTTGCCGTATGGTATGTCAGTATCAAGTGCCTTTAGGTGCGAGAGCACTTCTTCACCATATGGGTAGTCCAGTGTGACAACCTCATGCTCAATTATCTCGTCAAATATATCCTTCTACCTATGGAACTGATGGTCTGGTGGCAAACGCTTTTGGTGACATCCAAACCACGAGGGCTTCTTGTCGTGCTTTATCGTATGACCGGGATTCATGCCTATACTAGCAGGCCACGCTAAATTTCCATGTGTGCTCTACCCACACGATATTCTCAATGTGGGGAAATTGTGTATAGTGCACATCAAAGCAGCCCTCATCTGAAAGTTCTGTTTGAGGGATGCATCATAAGTTTCAACTCAATGATCCCATAGCTGTTTGAGCTCATCAATCAATGGCCTTAAATACACATTTATGTCCTTACCGGGACTTTTTGGCCCTAGAATAAGTAACGACAAAAACTTGTACAGCTTCTTCATGCACATGCCCGGTGGAAGGTTGTACAAGAGAATAATAACAGGCCATGTGGAGTATGGCGTGCTAGACTACCCAAAAGGGTTGAACCCATCGGTTGCTAAACCAAGTCTAACATTCTGAACTTCCTGAGCAAAGCTTGGATGCCTGCAGTCAAACTCCTTCCACACCTTTCCATCAGCTGGGTGTGTCAGCACATCGACATCGTTGCTACGAGTCTCACAGTGAGCCCCCATATGTTCAGCCGTATTGGAGGAGTAGTACCTCCTCTGAAGCCTTGGGGTAACAGAAAAATATCGCAGTACCTTCCATGCAATGTTTTCCTTCTTCTATTTCTCCGGTTTATAACTCGAATGATCACATTTTGGACACCGTGTCAAGTCCTTATTCTCTTTCCAAAACAATGCACAATCGTTATTGCATACATCTATCCGCTCATAGTTCAATCCAAGCTTCCTCATCATCTTCTTCACATCATAGTACGACGGGGGAAACTTTTCACTCTCTGATAAAATTTCTTCAATAAAAGTAACAAATCTCATTAAATCCTTTCCCACTTAGCCCGTAGTCCAATTTTAACTGTAATAACTGACTAACTGTAGACAGCTGTGTGTGTTTTTGGGTTCTATCCTACAACGGCTCCTCCGTATCTTTTAACAAATCATAAAACTTATTAGCCCCCTCGTTTGGCTCTGGGGACTGTCATCGCCGCGGTAGTCACCCTATTCAACATTAGCATACCCAACATTCATAATCATATCTCGGTAATCATATTGTGCCTCCTCCCTAACGTCAGCTTGACTAGTCGGGTTGGATGACAATACTATCGTTTTCCCGTGCTGCGTCCACCTTGTCTATCTACCCATAAAATCGTAGCGGAGAAGATGCCATTTTACCACCATTCTCCTTTTCCAATGCAACAACTCAAGTATACCGCACAAACACCTTATCGTCTCAGAGTTAACATGTGTAGGATGCGTGTAAGCAAACTTGAGAAATTCGTCGACGCGATCCTCAAAATCATCATCATTCTTTCTTTTCATCCAACTTCGATCGATTGACATGATGACTGAGATTATGTATTATATACCACCTTAGTTTTAAACCAATAATTAGGCAGGATTAATGTGAAAACGAATGCATGCATGTGACAACATGTCTATATATGCCCCCTTCGTTCTCTAAGAGGTAGTGGTCCTATCCCATTCAGAAAAGCACATATTTATAAAAAAATTACCAACCCATGCTTCGTCCTATGTCTGTGAAAAATTCAGCAGCACCTCCCTGTATTTCTCTAAGTACACAACATCAATTATGTGTTCTAACATCCGTCTAATCTTTCTCTTGCAAGAATTAACGGATGTTAGAACGTCAGATATATATATATATGCACCCGGAGAAACACTAGAGAACGTGCACTAAATATCCACGACATGGAACACAGAGCATGAGTTGATACACTATTTTATAAATATTTAGCCTTTTCAAATTGTCCAAACTGGACATCGAAATGCTTATTACAAAGCATTACTTTGTAATGAGTACCTTTGAAAAAGAACTAAGAATTTTTGTGCATGTATGCGTTTTGAAAATTGATAACATATGTAACCATCTTTCTTGAATTTCAAAATTTTGGAAAGATTGTTACATACATGACTAATTTTACTTTAATTAGAATTCATTGGCAACGAGCTGAACCAACTTGTTGTCAATACGCAACATAATGACCAATATTCATAATGTGGGAAGCTGACTCACGTTTCTCAGTGAAATATAGATTAATTAGGGATGTACTGGGGCTTAGTAGCCCTAATTAGGAATGTACCAACGTTTAAATAGGGTTAAGTAGGGTAATTAGGGTTAATAGTTTATTTAGGGCAATTTGGGGGTATAATTACGGTTAATTAGAGCTTATTAGGATTACTTAGTGCATATTGTTAGGATTTAATTAGGTTAATTAGGGTTCAATTAGGACTAGTTAGGGTAATTAGGATTTATTATGTTAATTAGGGATGTATTAGAATTTAATTAGAGATGTATTAGAGTTCAATTAGGGCTTAATTACATTTAATTAAGATTTAATTTGGGTCTGATTATGGTTAATCATGGTTAATTAGGGTTGATTTGGTTTACTTGGATTGATTAGGGTTAATTAGGGTTAATAATGGTTAATTTTTTTTAACCATCAATACAATTATATATTATAGCAATTACAACAATTATAATAATTACAACATATAATTCTAACATGTAATTATTCATACATGTATAAAGTATATGTAACAAAAATATAAAGCAAATATAACATATAATTATAACATGTAATTATTCATACATGTATAAAGTATAGAATTAGACGTACAAGTGGGGGCGGTGGACGCGCCGCGGCAATGGCAAGTGATAGGCAGCGGCAGTGGCTTCTCTCGCGAGGTGATTGTGGGGTGGGGATATTTGCCGGCGAGGAGGGAGGACGGCGGAGCGGTGATGGTTGTGATGTGCGGCGGCGAGGACGGAGGACTGTGGTAGAGAGAGAGATAAAGGATTTTGTGTTTGGACTTTTAGCGATGGACACATCCTGTCGCTAAACGTCCGTCGCTAAAAGTCATGTCTTCAAAATTTTTAATTTTTTTGGCGACAGATATTTAGAGACGGATAAAAGTTATTACTGACGGGATGATCCTTCCGTAAAACTATTTAGAGACGGAAATTTAAAGACGGTCATTTTCGTCGCTAAAGGATACTTTTAGCGATCGAATAGTATCCGTCGCTAAAAATTCATTGCTAAATAAGATTTTTCTTATAGTGAGTTCTTTCTTTCACTTCTGTGTAGTCGTCTTGTTTTTGGTACATTAGAAGCCCCTTGATGGAAAGTGCACGTGGTCTACGGGGCTCCAAGCCTACCCACGGGGCTCCAATCCTACCTCCTTGCTACACGATTAGTCTAGCTAAAAAGGCAGAGGTAATGCTAATTGCAGAAAGCTGTGTTGAAAATGCTGTCATTTACTGAAAAGGATGGCGGAATGTTCTCCCATCCAAGTATTCAATTTGCTGTGTTGATTTCTCCATTGATGTTATTCTGTTACCACAGGCAAAATTCCTGGCTCATGTGTGATGAAATGAAGCTCATGTTCGAAAACATTGGTTTTTGTACCCAGTCTGCATGTTTATGTCGAGAGTCTTTGCTCTATATGAGGTGCAATGTGGTCGAGTCCCTTTCACACTCCACCAATCCAGCTTAAATTATTACTAGCTCAAATAAAAAGCAAAAATGCCCTTTGCTTTCATCCGTAGTACAAAGGTCTGAGCATATTCCGAAGAACAACAGTTCTTTCAGAGATCAGGAATTTGTAGTGTGTTTTATTTTTTATAATAAAATTTGCAGTGTGTATATTGCCTCAAAGATATCTCTTTTTAGGGACGAATGGAGTTGTAATTCCTTTTTCACCCCTCATTTTCTGTCTTTAGTGGTATGTTTTATGTCTTAAAAAGTGAAGTGATGAAGTCAAACGTTGACTAACTCTCTTGTCAAAAAATGCTGCAACGGACAACCGCGGCACCTACTTTTGTATGCAGCCTACATTGCTTGGGCAAGTATTTCTAATAGCTTCCAAGGTACTGAAAACAAAAAATTTATGTTCCTCCATAGCTTTGTTACTCCAATATTGTTAGATGCTAACCATAGATAGGTTTCAACGTTCACCTCGCCTCAACCGTACATACTTAAAGGGAACACAACTTGTCAAAAGAATAAGTAGGTCATTGATTCCATTTTCCCTTCAGAAATGCTCTACAAATCCTTTCCCAGCATTTCCTATCTGGTTCAGCAACTTGCAATTTCAATCTAGCATCTTCAGCGAAACCTTTCTGTCAGATGATCAGATTGGAAAACAAAGTAAGGCATCAAGTAGGTAAAAAGTTATCAAATTTGGGAACAGTGTAATACTGGATGGATTATCAAAAAGTACTAAGTTATTGTACTTGGTTATTACCTCTATAGCATCGTTTGTGAGAAGACGATCAATAAGATTATTTAGAATATCCTTGGTGTACTCAGGATGCCCTTGAATTCCGAGAATGTTGTCCCCAATTGTGAACATCTCGACACCTGTTTTGTCGGAGAACGCAATCACTTCCGCTCCCACGGGGACCTCCCAAACCTCATCTTGGTGGCACTCAATGATCGAAAGGGCAGGTGGGAATTCATCCAAGCCATCAAGGAAGGTACAAGGGGAGAAATCTTTCACAATCTTCACTTTTCTTAAACCAATATCCCATCCGCTATAAGCTTTTCCAACTTTTCCGCCAAAAGCTCTGCACAAAACCTAAGAAGAAGAAACAACGCGGTAAACTCTTGGTTACTTTTCATTTAACTAGATGATCATAGGATAGAATGAGTCTATTATTGCATGTCTTGGTTGCTGAAGAACTATTAACTTGTTTATGCATGCTTAGCATGAAGCAGATTGTAGAGATTGCCAAAATGTTGTGGAAAGAAATATAGAAACTGAAGTTCATCATCTCAAGTTACCTGGTGACCAAAGCAAATTCCAAGCACCTTCTTTTGCATGGCATCGAGGGTTTGCAGAAGAAAGCAAAGCTCAAGAATCCAAGAGTCATCTCCATAAGCATCATAAGGGCTACCACTAACCACAAACCCATCATAGTTGTGGAGCTCATTCATACTTGGGAACTCTCCATCAACAACCCTAAACAAGTCCCATCTTTCTCCTTCTTCTCCAAAGGCCGCAACAAACACATTGAAGTACCCACCATACACCTTCTTCACATAGTCAGAATCTCTTGCTGCTAGTAATAGTGCATATCTCTTTTCTCCTTCAATTCTCATCTTCAAATCAAGTTATATAAGAGTAAAGTGACTACTTTGAGAATCAGAGAGAGAAGTGGATCAGTGGCTTGAAGTTTGGAGTGTTAGAAGAGGGGGTGAGCCTTATATAGCTGCAAAGACAAGGATATAGGATCCCACTAGCCCAATATATAATAGGCTGATTGATGGAAATTTAAATGACTATTACTGAGAAGGATTAAAAAATTCAGCATATAGGGCATGTGGAAAGTGAGGGGGACTAATGGCAAGATACCCACATGCTATCATGTTGAAGGAAACATCTGCGTATGTTTCAGGCGCTTGGATTCGTCACTTAAACACAAGCTGGTCGTGTTCCAATGTAGCAAGTGCTACCAACATATTCTGCTTTTGGAAAGTGTGTTTCTTATGTTTTGGTTGTTTTCTTTTTTCTTTCTTGGTACACCGGACCCGAAGAAGTAGAAAGAGAAAGTGGCATCCAAACGAGCATACTTTAAGCGTCTTCGCGTTAGTAAGACACAAGTGCAGGTACATATAAGATAATCGACTTATTGTTCTCTGCTATGAAAAGGAACACTGACTGTTTCTTGGACAGAGAAGGAGCATACAAAAGAAGAAAGACGAAATCGACGATTTGTCGTCTTAATTAAGATAAAGATTTTTCCATTTGAGTGATTTTTAGTACCTACGTTGTAGCCAATCAACTAAGTTTTGAATTGTGGTGAGGGGTTGTAGCCAATCAACTGAGTTTGGAATTGTGGTGAGGGTACGCTGCACTACACTTCCCATTGGTGCATCCTGTATAAACCAAAGTAGAACAAAAGAAACTGAATGAAGCAAACATCAGCATATCTGTATTGACCTTGATGGTTTTTTTGGTGTGACCTTTCACAGAGCAGAATTGTTTTGACTTGCACTTTAACAGTACAAGTATATATAAGATAAACTTGTAGACATGGAACTACGCGTCTAGTTTATAGTCACTACGATCCTAATATGTTTTCTCGTTTTCCTTTTTGTCTCTAATATTGCTCCCCATAGTGTCATGCAATAATTGCTATTTTCTCTTATTTTAATCAAGCCGCACCAATAATTCAACCTTTTGCTTTTTACTCAATACCTTTGACGTGTTTAGCCTTGCTTTTTTTGCATTCTTTATTAGCAATAAAGAAAATAATTATGTCACTTTTGGTAGATCTAACTCTGATCTGCTCCTTTAACTGGCATTATTAATCACTGTACCATTATACGAATAAGAATGCTACAAATTTTCAATCTCTTTTAATCCTACTATATGCCCATGGAGGGTTTTGAAAGTGTCGGTCCAATGCAAATGGGAGTCACCAACTGGAGAGTCATTTTCTGACTTATTGATAAAACTACACTTATTTTCTCAATTACAGTACATGAAACCAGCTTGGACTTCTAGCAAGGAAGTATTCATAGAACTATAGCACGGAAAGCTTCTAGCTTGTCCCCGATAGCTTGAAAAGCGTATCATGTGTAGAACATGATTCTTATGTTGCTGCACTTATTGAACAGATATACGAACAAAATTGCTTCATGTACGATGATGAAATGATTTCTCCTTCATTTTTAGGTCAAGAAAATGCGAGTTACTTAGGCAGTTAGGCTATGTTTTACCTTCAAAGAAGCCCTTTCCCACACTCACTCGAATCCCTTACACACAAACCATCATCTACTAGAAGCTTACCATTGACCTTATAGGTAGGGAATCACCTCGCAGACTGCACAATCTGGACTAGAAGGTAGATTTGTTGATCAGATTGATTAGTTGGTTCAGAAAATTAACATGGTGGCTTCTCCTCATTAGATGAATTTCTACCCAAAATGTTTTCCTTGCTTCTTTCCAGAAGAATAAGAAGGCGTCTTGCTAACTAGATACAGGTTAGGCCGAAAAAAACTAACATGGAATCATAAAACTTTTCTCCGGAGGAATATCCTGGTTAATTATTGTTCTAATGTATCATCTTCTCCCACTAAGTATCAGCGCAGGTTCATGACTACGATAGGAATGGATTACAACATTTCCTATAGAAACCAATACAGGGAGTATAAGAGCCAACTTGTCGGAGATGCAAAGAACAAAGATATACTTGCAAATTGTCCACTAATGAGGATCATTTGCGCATGATTTCACTTGCTTAGATCACTAAGATGACCTACCTTTCGGCAAACCTAACTTTTCTTACATGCGTTGGTTGCTCTTGTAAGAGGCTTACATTTGGGGAATATTGGTATCCCACTGTCTCGTCGATCACTAACATAAACGTTATTCTGGATTCCTCTTGCATTATTATATGTAATAAATAATTAAATGCTATGCATACATAAAGCATCCTTTTTTTTTTGTTTTTAACAATCCACGCTTATGAATGAATCCTTAGATTATATCTCTGGATGATTCTAAGTTCGAACCAAATCTGATCAGCAACGAGAAGTGGTAATGTCAAACAATAAAGTAAACATCCTATCTAGATCGGTAGCACTAATGAATCCTTATTATGGGCTATCCAAGGTTATTTTGTTCCACGTTGTTGCTCCGTACTTGTACAAGTAAAACATACATTGTCTATATAACTTGCTTCTCTCTCAAGTCTTGTGGAATAACTTTCTTTTGCTAGAGACCAAAAGCAAGCATCTTAAGGTTGGCAGGCTAGTGGGATCGAGGTTGGATCAACACTGCAAAAGTAATAGCCTTGTTAGGCCTCCAGAATATTATTAACAGTGTTAAGGTCACATATGAAAGAATTCGTTCAACATTCGGATATAGTTGAAGCTAGAACTAGAATTAGCAGCGTGAGAGCAGCCTCATCTTTTGTTTCTCTCATAGTTTAAACGCCAATTGGAGTTCAAGTAGATCTGTGAAATGCGATGTTTTCTCAACCAAAACTACTTATTTTTTTTTAAAAATTTATTAGTAAGAATCTTATTAATATGGTTACGTAATTCTAAACGGATAAACTTTTGTTGCTAGGAAGATAGTTACAACCTCTCGTATAACGATAATTAATGGTCATTGTATACAATTAGTTATATTTTTGCTAACATATTCAGTGAAAATCTATGACAGCGTCTTTTTAGCGTGACTAAGAAAATTCATTAAAAATATTTAACAATCAGTTAGTTATAATCATGTTAGAGATATAATGTCATTGTATACGGTCGGTTACATTTCTGTTAACACTTCCGGTAAAAATTTATAGCAGGATTTTTTTAGTGTCACAAATAAAATTCATGAAGAATCATTAATTGTCGTTATACGAAGGGTTATAACTGTGTCTTTACAACTCAAATGACAGTGAAAATGTTTCCGTTTTAAACAGTACAACCATTGCCCAAACATTTCGCAAAATCAGTATGGCAAACGTGGTTCGGCCATGACAATATTCAAATAGAAAAAAAAAGCAGCAAGGGGACAGGAAGAGGAGCAAAACCCTGTACTTAGGCTACAGTGTTGCATGAAAGGTCGTCGGCCTTTCTAAGCCCATTACGGTATTGAAAGTCGCGTGAATCTTTTAGAGGTTGAATTGGACTCCACAAAGACTAATTATGGCTGATCATCCCCCAAAAGCCCATCCCAATCAAGGATGGAACTTGTCGATGGACACTTTGGAAGCGTTGCATTGTCAGTTAAGCAATACACACCTGGAGGAGGTTGAGTGCGGAGGAGGCCTATTTGTTGTGTAACGGCGGTCCAGATGAATTAATCAAATATAATTTTTTGTGGATTGAACTTGATGGTAACATAAGAGCGTGACTTTGAATGCATACTAGTTAGAGATGTACCATAATATGAGAATGACAAGTCTAGAAAAGCTGTTGTGCTCTACCCTCTACAATCATGTTGTCCGGCCGGATTCAAGATGTCACCTCAAGGGGGAGAGGGAGAGGGAGAGGGAGAGGGAGGGGGAGGGAGCAAAAATTGTACGTAAAAACTTCAAAAAAAAAAATTAATGTCCAACTTTATCATATAATAAAATTATTTAGTATGACCAGATTCGGTGGGGGGGGCAACTTTTATGTAATTTGGATATTCTACTTTCTAATTTCATAGGATGCGCACAAAAAGAATTGTATATTTTTGTGCATTAGTACCTTTGTTTTGATTAAAAATGTGTTTAAACTTTTTCAAATTTCAAATGACTTTTAGTCACACTTGTTAATAACACAACTTCAACATTTAGCGACAAAAATGGGGCTTGAAAATCAAAATTGAAGTGAATTTATAAATTCCGTAGCTTATATAGGAGGATTTTTCAGCTCTTGTAAATTCATGTTTTAACCAAATGACATGAAAAGTAATAAGTAGGTTTAAGTGACAAATATGGGAAATCTTAACTCCCCCGATTCTACGGTAGATCGGTTGCATATTGTGAAGTCAAGTCTCATATTGCTATATCAAGTCTTACAAGAGACTGCAACTAATAAGCGAGACTAGAGGCTTATGTAACTCATATCTGACATTTGTAAAAAACCAAATTGATAAGAAGTTTTAGGCTTCGTTTGACAAATTTTTTTTTTGGTTTTCAGTTTTTAAAGAGCAGCTTAATTTTATAAAAAACAAGTGGGTGTTTGATAACCCCTTTTTTTTTTGAGGTTTTTTTTTTTGTGTTTGGTAACCCTTTTTATTTTGACTTTTTTTTTTGGTGGTTTGCGGTGGCGGTGGTGGGGCGTAGCGGTGGTCGACGGTGGTGGTGGTGGTGGCCGACGGCCGGAGGTGGCTGCCGGCAGTCGCCGGCGGCCGGAGGTAGCTGCCGGCAGTCTCCGGCGGTGGTCGCCGGCGGCCGGAGGTGGCTGCCGGCAGTCACCGGCGGTGGTGGCCGGCGGCCGGAGGTAGAGAGTCTCCGGCGGTGGCTGCCGGCGGCCGGAGGTGGCTGCCGGTGGCCGGCAGTCTCCGGCGGTGGTCGCCTGAGGTGGCTGCCGGCGGTGGGAGGGTGGTGGTGGTGGTCGAAAAAAAAAACCAAAAGTGAAAAAAAAAACCAGTTTTTGGAGTTTTTTTTTTACTCTGCAGTTTAAAAACTGGTTTTTTAAATTGAAAAAAAAATGGTTACCAAACGCTCCTTTTTTTTTCAGTTTTTAAAACTGAAAAAAAAAAGGGAAAAAAAGAGTGTCAAACGGGGCCTTAGTAAATGAGGGTAAAGCTTCTTAACTAACATATCTATGCCCAAAATGTCTAGCGTGAGATCACACGCATTAAGATGCATCTAGCCCGGGGGTGAACTCCGGTCACAATTGTTGAGTAGAGCTTTTGGTCTACTCTCATCTACTAAGCTTCTTATCAATTCGGTTCTTTACAAACATCACATATGAGTGCTGAACCCATGTAACAGTCTTTACATTCTCCCACTTCGCCCTTTTGTCATTTTGAGAACGACCCATTTGATTCAAACATGTCGCCACAAAAGAATGCAAGAGAAACGCCCTTAACAAATTCTTTCAATCCTATAATCTGTTGCAACCAACCATGTAATTAAGCCGAATCTCAAGTCATCGTGGGACCATACATGGTCAAAGTAGTTGTTGCATTACCTCCTAAGGATAAAATTAGTTAGACGTGTGGATATAGAAATTACATGTTAAATGTGATCATTTGATTCATATGTCCACATTGGTCCATTTGTCCAACACTTTTAAGAAAGCGAGACATATCATTTTGTAATGAAACCTAAGCTCATAATTGACAAACCGTCTCGCTTAAGAATTGTCTAAACAACTTCAAGTCATTCAACACCTCTAATATGACCCGCTATAGTGGGGGGAGGGGGGTAGAGTGAGTTCGATCACATAGTCGGGGATGTGATCTATTGAGGTTTCACTTGGGAAAATAAGCTAATGATTTCTGTTGGAATTATTCCAACTCCCCATCCCCCATTTCAAAATTAAGCAATCATCCCCCCCCCCAACCCCTTCAAAGTTAAGAAAATCGTGCACCTTAAACGATAACTGTCGACTTTAAAGGCATGCGGTCAATATACACGTTGGCATAACAAATTTTGTAAAATTGACAAGTTTGCCCCTTCACGACTTTCACTACAAGAAAAAATGCTTTTAACAACGAGAAAATCCGTCGCTAAATGTTTTAGCGACGGATTTACCGTCGCAAAAAGTTCATCGTATAAAAGTCAGTTACTAATAGTTTGGCAAAGGAATTTTCAAATCCGTCGTGTAATATTATGTTTTTGCGACGGATTTATTTATTAATTAGCGATAGAATATCCGTCTCTAATTATATTTTAAGTATTTTAATTTTATTTTTTTTATTAAATTAGCGACGGAATAAATTTTTTAGGGACGGAATATTCCGTCGCTAAATGTCTTATTTAGCGATGAAATAATCTATCGCTAAAAAACAGATAGTGATAAAAAAAATTTAGCGATGGATATAATCCGTCGCCAAAAGTCAAATTTTTTTTAAAATATTTATTTTTATTTTTCTAATGCCCAAAACTGTAATAAAAAAATCAATCCTTAACAACAACGCGCAATAATCAATACACAAAGAAATATGTATAATTAATCATAAAAAAAGACTCATTATGTACAAGCTGGGAACCGGATACAGCCGGTTAGGGGAGGGGAGAAGAGTACAAGTCGGGCGCGGGGGCCGGGGGGAGTTGGGACCGGGCACGAGAAGGGGCTCATCAGGCGTTGCCGAGTCCCAGATCTGGATCCTGCTGAATCGAGGCCAGCTCGGCATGTCCAGCTGTGGTACCCTGCTGATCCTGCTCCCTGATCATCCTCAACACCACTGTAGCAATTTGCGCGATCTCCTAGTCGTCCAACGGATGCCGAGGAGCCGATGTCTGTGGAGGGGCAGCGGGGGTGAGGACGCTCTTATCACGGCACGAGCAGTCCAACTAGGCAGGCCGCGTATGCAGCCTTTCGGCCGATTGACGACCTCCGGCATATCCAGCCATCGCTTCAACGCCCCAGTACTCGCACCCATACTAGTGGACGCTGATGGCTGTCCAGACTGCTCCTCGGACCCCCTAAGCTGTTCATACGAGGCCTGCAAAAACAGTGATATAAAGATATGTTAGGGCATTAATTAACACAACAGACATTGAGGATAGAAAGACAAAAAATTAACAACTTAAACAAATTGACTCACATCGATCCGCCGGGCAATATTTGAAATATAGTCGCCAGCCCGGTGCGCCTCGTCCTTGTCCTTCTTCCGCACGTGCATCTGATTATACGTCAGAGCTACGACCTCATCGTCCTCTAGATCCGAGTGCTCGACCGTATTCTTGTGTCGGACGATGTCGTGTGGCATCGACCCCCCGTGTGCGTCGGATCTTTGTTTTGTCTGTTCTCAGCCCCGCTCTTACTCTTGGCGTCCCAACCTGGATCCGCAGCCCACCGATCTATCATCGCCGTCCATACAGTCGGAGATATCCAATGTCGGAGATTTCTCGTCATCTCCGTCATCGGGGCACCCTCGGGCAGCATCTTCTTTGCCTGGTCCCTTGCGTCGTTGAGCCATTGACGGTAATTCTTACCAATGTAATCAAAGAAGGCCTGCTGCCCCAGTGCCTGCTGCTCAGGCGAGTCAAACGTGAACCCCTCCTGTAAGGCATTCAATAACACAAATTAACTACAGAAAACAAACTCTAATTAAACAAATACTATCGCTGAAAAAAATACTTCACCGTACCAGCCACTCCTCCCATAAGGACTCCCTAGCAGCAATATCCCAGTCCTTCCAGTACAGACGTAACTCGAAGAATCGACCCTTCATAAGAATAGTGCTAATTAGTCCTAATTAGGCTTAATTGGGTTATGTTAGGGCTACTTATTATTAATGAGAGCTAGTTTCGGATAATTATAGCTAATTAGAGTTGATTAGGACTAATTAGGGTTATTTAGTCTTAATTAGGGTTTAATTGTGCCGAGTAGTGTTGATTAGTCCTAATTAGCGCTAATTAGGCTTAATTAGGTTATGTTATTGCAAATTACGACTAATTAGGCTAACTATAATCAATATGCGCGTAATTGGGTCATTTGGGCTAATTTAGGGTAATTACAGCTAATTTGATTTTCATTAAGTTCTTAGGGTTAATTAAAACTAATTAGGCTCATTAGAGCTAATTAGGGTTAGTTGATTTATTAAAATATTGTTAATCAGGACTAATTAGGGCTAATTATAGCCAGTGCTAGAGCCACGATGAGATTCCAGGGGGTGCATGCTAAAAATGTCGCGTTAACCTAATTAACCTAAATTTAATGCACAGTCAACAATCTCAATTCTGACACCTCATATAGGGTGTCGATATGGTGTCCAATACGTGTCTGACACCTCCGGACACATGTCCGACACATACTGACACGTGTCCGACGCCCACTGACACTCACCTCCGGACACATCGGCATATGTTGATTTATTTTGGAAATGTCGGACACTGTCGATTAGACGTGATGTCCGTGTCTACGCTAACTAACAGGTATCTCAATCCAATTGGGTCCCATCCTCCGTCAACAATCTCAATTCTCAAATGCTCAATGCAATAAAAATTAACAAAAATCACACATTCAATCCAATTGGGTCCCATCCTCCTTCAATAATCTCAATATCTCAAATGTTCAATGCACAATTAACAAACTAAAATCATCAATTAATAATCGCAATTACTTCAAATGCACAGCTAATAACCTAAAATCATCAATTAACAACCTAAAATCACAGATCAATAATCACAATTCTCAAATGCACAATTAACAACCTAAAATTATCAAACAAATGATCAATGTTCAAATGGAAAAAAATTGTTCAAAATGCACATATCCGATGCGCTTGAATTATTTCAATTTAGGGTTCGATTGTATTAGGGCATTCAATTTAGGGTTCAATTAGTTTAATTTAGGGTTCGGTTCGATTAGGGCATTCAATTTAGGGTTTAATTTCTATTACAACAATTTAGGGTTCAATTACGGGGTTCTATTGATTCAATTTAGGGTTCGGTTGATTTGGGGCATTCAATTTAGGGTTCAATTAGGGGGTTCAATTATCTCAATTTAGGATTCAGTTGGATCAGGACATTCAATTAGGGGTTCAATTAGTTTAATTTAGGGTTCGATTCGATTAGGGCATTCAATTTAGGATTTAATTATGGTTCAATTACTTCAATTTATGGTTCAATTAGGGGGTTTTATTAGTTCAATTTAGGGTTCGATTGATTTAGGATAATCAATTTAGGGTTCAATTAGTTTAATTTAGGGTTCGGTTGGATTAGGGCATTTAATTAGGGGTTCAATTAGTTTAATTTAGGGTTCGATTCAATTAGGGCATTCAATTTAGGGTTTAATTAGGGTTCAATTACTTTAATTTAAGGTTCAATTAAGGGGTTTTATTGATTCAATTTAGGGTTTGGTTGATTTGGGGCATTCAATTTAGGGTTCAATTATTTTAATTTAGGATTCGGTTGGATCAGGGCATTCAATTAGGGGTTCAATTAGTTTAATTTAGGGTTCGATTCGATTAGGGCATTCAATTTAGGATTTAATTATGGTTCAGTTACTTCAATTTAGGGTTCAATTAGGGGGTTCTATTAGTTCAATTTAGGGTTCGGTCAGTGTTATTAAAGGCGCAGGCGCACATAAGTCGCACATAGGGGGTTCTATTAGTTCAACTTGATTAGCTTATTTCAGAGTATTGTTCTGTTTCGTTTCACTTAATCTTTCACTTTTTAATAACTAAAGTGTATAATACTCCGTTATGTTAGATTTTATATGCCCTAAATCATTGAGCTAAACAGCTAAACAGCAAAACATTGAGCAACGAGCAATTGAGGTAGCACTTAGTAGCACTGTAGCAGCAGCAGAACATATCAAATGGGAGGGAAGAGAGTAACGAACCAGCAAAAGCACTGGTGCAGGTGAGAAGCTACTTTGATGGAGCAGCCGAGCAGCAAGGCGAAGAGAAACAGCTGCAGTGTCAGCTGGAGCAGCGGCCGGAACGACGGGCTTTCGACGGCAACAGGAAAGGCAATGCGGCAGGTGAGAGAAGCTGCTTTGGTGGAGCAGTCGAGCTCGAGCAGCAAGAGGGATGGTGGTGGTGTCGTTGGAGGTGGCGCGATGTCGAGGGGATGATGGTAGTGTCGCCGGAGGTGTGCCTCGCCGTAGAGGGGGTCGCCGTAGGTGAAAACATCGGTGGGTGAGAGATATTTAAGAGACGGAGAGAAAAACGGGAGGAAGGCAGATCTGACCTAATTTAAGGCGGACTTTTAGCGAGTAAGTTACCGTCGCTAAAAGTCCGTCGATAAAAGTCTTTTTTACACTTTCACCGACGGAATTTCTAGCGACGGTACCATTCCGTCGCTTGATGTTTTTAAAAAAAACCATCGAAAATCATAAAATTCTCTTAAAAAATTTAACGACGGTTTAGTCCGTCGTTAAAAGTCGTCGGTAACCGTCCGTCTGCATAACATTTTACCGACAGAATGGTCCGTCGCTGCTACATTTTTAATGACGGACTTTTACCGACGGTGAAACCCGTCGCTAAAAGATCTTTTAGCGACAGAATTTCTTCCATCGCTAAAAGTCCATCACAAAATCCTTCTTTTCTTGTAGTGTTTTGCCCCTGCTTCAATCCCCTCACCATCCCCCACCCCCTATAGCACCCACTGCCACTCCCGCCTATCCCCCATCTCCCACTAACCACACACAGACAACACATCAATTGACAAAAACACATTCCAAAATTAGTCAAACAAACCGATTGGGTATGTTCGCGGGTGCGTACAATGTGTGTGTCTGTTTATGTGGGAAAGGGGATGTGTTTGTGGGAACATGCAGTGTGTTTGAGTGTGTGTTTAGGAGTGTGTTTGTGAGTGCGTGCGTGCGTGTGTTGGTTTTGTCTTATTATGTGCGTTCAATGAGTTTTGTAGGGGTGTCTATCTGGGAGAGCAGCATGTATGAATATGGGGGAGGGGGTGTATGCAGTGTGTGTATGATTACAATTATGTGTGTGTGTGTGGGTGGTAGAGAAGGGGGAAGGGAAAACCCGTGGTGTGTTTTTATGTTTGCCTGTAAGTGCACATATCAGTAAGTGGTGGCGGATCGGCCGGAGGAGAGGGCAATTAAACCATGGGCTATGTTTGTTGGGAGCGTGCAATGTGCATGCAGTGAGTTAGTGTGGGTGGGTGTTTATGTATAAGAACAGTGTGGGTGGGTGTTTATGTATAAGAACAGTGTGGGTCTATGTGTGTGAGTGTTTGTGTGTGCGTGTCTTGTGGGAGTGTGGTTGTGAATGATGGAGGATGGGGGAGGAGGGGGCACAACCGTGGGTTGTGTCTGTGTTTGTAAGTATGGATGTCTATATGTTTAGAATGTGTGCATGTGTGCCCGTGCGCGCGCGCGCGTGTGTGTGTGTGCTTGTGAGCGCGTGCGTGCATGTGTTAAGAGTGTTTGTGTTTGCGTGTAGTGGCTTGGTGTGGGGTGTTTTCGTGTATAAGAGCAGTGTGTGTGGGTGGGTGTTTGTGTTCAAATGTGTATGGATGTGTTTGTGGATTGTGAATGTGTGGTGGTGGATGATGGGTATGGGGAAGAGGTGTGGGGAGAGGGGGAAAGGTGTTTGTGTGGGTCTATGTTATGTTGTTGTGCAGGGTGTGTGTGTTGATGGTGTGTGGTGGTGGATGACATGATCGGCAATGGAACTGGGTGGCGAGGTAGGGGTGATAGACTAGCTGGAAGTGAAAGAGGGAAGAGCGAAGGGGTTTGAAGAATCGCAATGTGCTAAAATATGACTATGAAATGAAATAGCATTATTTATGTCATTTCATAGAATTTAAAGTGTGCAATTTTCATAACTGTGGTTGAAGTTAAGGGAGTTAAATCACAACTCGCGTATAGTAGAAGAAGTCAGTGCTTATTTCTCTTTTTCACTTCTTATGTGAAGGATGGACCTATAAGTTAAGTGTTGCCCCACTTGAAGGTTTAAAGCTCAGTTTTAGAAGATTGCATATTCGTGAACGAAGGTAGAGAGGAAAAGAAAAAAGTAGGTGAACAAAAACAGTGAGAAAGGAATGACGGCATTACTGTTGGAATATATGTTAGCGGACGGTGAAACATGACCCTAGACAGCGAAAATTGTGTTTGAAGGTCAGGACATTATTGATCTTGTCACGTCTCATACAACTAGTTTTGGGGTGAGATGTTTTCATCAGTAATTGTAATCCATCTTTGTCTACTTGATGCTTGTTCAAGTAATTGTGAATTGATTCAAAGTTGACATCCGTTGTTTATAAGACTCTAGTTGTGTCTAGAGAAGAGAAAGTACTGAAGAATCGTATCCTTACTATTATATATTCAAGGAAAGTGATATAGCTAAATGTATCCACCTTACCAAATGGTGACACGTGGCGTGGTTGACCCCGAATCAACTTTGGGGTCTGTATCAGATAGGCTCTAGAGGAGGTAATAGAGGCCTTGTAGGACTCTACTACTGAAAGGAGAGTCCTAACGCAGTTCTAATACGTCGAAGGCCTATCAGGAGAGAGTCCTGGGAAAGGGAGGAGTCTGGGAGCAGTCTATATGAAGAGAAAGGCCTCAGGTACATAGACAAGTTCACACACAAGCACCCAGTGCATTTTTTGCTATTCAGAGCTCTACCCTAGTAGGAACTTTCTGACTTTAGCATCAGAGCATCCTCCACCGGAACATACCCGGTGGTCACTCCGTGTTCTATTTTGCAGGTCCATTTCCCAGCCGTGGTTCCCGATCAATATTCTAGCAACAACATTTTGGCACCATCTGTGGGACCGACAGGGAACATGGCGAGGAAATCATCTTTAGACACTCCTGCAGCCAGTCGCTCCGTCCAAAATCGGCGAGCAAGATCAAGTGGCTCCCACCGAAGAGGGCGGCAACCAACACCATCCCAACACCATTCCAGTAATGACCGGATTAATGTGACCTCAGTCACCTCGAATACAACTGACAGCTCCCAGGGAACTCGTTCCTTGACCCCTCTTTAAAAAGAGGGGACTTGCGCCACCGCCTGACCCGAAAGCTGTTTAACACTCCGAACGCAGATCTGACCAGAGAAGTCCACGAACTTAGGGGCGTTGTAACTACCTTACAGAAAAGCTTGAAGAGGTAGCCCCGACGATTTCTACTAATCAGGCACGCCTAGATCCCAGCGACCTTCGCCTTAGATTGACCTCAAGGTTGGACTATAGTCGAAGGCATGAATCAGAGACTGATCCTAGCTATCAGCCAGAACAAGAAACCGGGAAACATGTCACCAGAAGTGGCTCATGCTTCCAACGCGAGACGTCAATGGAGGACAGCACAAATTCACCCCTATCATGGGTGACGAAATTCGAGATCGACACGGCGCGGACCAAAGGCATTATCCCCAAGGACGAGTTCATGCCTTCAAACAAAAAGTGCGTCCCCAAGGGTGAACTTCTCACAAGATCATCTCTGGGCCCCGCCCGGAGGAGTTCACTCCCCCAAGGGAAGACTCTGGATACCCCCTATCCAAAGCAATTGAGAAAGCAAAGCTTCCTTCTAACTTTTGGATGCCACAGTGTGATCTATATGATAGGAGCAGAGACCCTGGAGAGCACGTCTACCAATTTCAAACAAATATGCTACTCCTCCAAGTCTCAGATGCCGTCGTGTGCTGAGCTTTCCCAACCACTTTGAGGAAGGCGGCACACGCGTGGTTTAAGTCTCTACGACCCAGGTCCATCCATTCCTTCGCCCAACTGTCCGACCTGTTCCAGGACATTTTGTGAGCAGCCGAACTCGGAGGAAGAATTCAGCAAGTCTCCTCAACGTGGTCCAAGAAAGGAACGAATCCTTATCACGATATTTGGGACGCTTTAATGCAGTGACATTGGAAATAGATAACCTGGATGAGTCAGTAAAGTACACGGCTTTTATGCGCGGGCTTCGCCCTACATCCAAGTTCGCATTTGCGGTAAATAAGAGCCCCCTAGAAACATGAGCGCCTTGTTGGATAAAGCCAACAAGTACATCCAGGCCAAAGAGTATTTCGAAACCCACAAAGAACACCGAGGGGACAATGGGCGAGAGCAAGAAAAGAGAACTCGAGAGGATAGTCCGAGAGGTGGATGGGCTTCCAAGCGTTAGAGAAGGGACGAGAGGCGCCCCAAAGAGATGTTAGACATGAAGAATCTGACGCCATTGACTGCCAGACCATCGCAGATTCTTCATGAGATAAAGGATAAACAAATCTTAGAAAAACCCGACAAGATGAGGTCGGTGCCTAGTAAGAGAGATAGAAATTTGTGGTGTCGTTACCACTACGACCATGGCCATACTACCGATAATTGTGAATCGCTCAAGCGTGCAATAGAGGCTCTCATCAAACGCGGACACTTGCGAGGGTATATCAATCGAAGAAATGAAAAGAGGGAAGCCACTCCCTTAGCAGAAAGGGAATAGGTGCAGGAAAATGTGGGGGTCATCAATACTATCTCTAGAGGAATCACCGCAGGAGGCTCGTCCGGGCAGGGACGAAAAGCTTACGCAAGAGAAGTCTTCACAACTGTAGGCCCGTCGATTAAAAAGCAGAAGATAGAACCGACCCCGACAATATCCTTCTCTGACAACGATATGGGAGACACAAGAATACCTCATGACGACCCCCTGGTGGTTACCCTTCGAGTGGGAAACTTCGACATGAAGAGAATCCTCATAGATAATGGGAGCTCAGAGGAGGTGCTTTTTTATGAGGCATTTAAAAAAATGAACATTCCACCCTACCGCTTACGGAAGATAGATATGCCTCTATACGGCTTCTCCAACCACCCTGTTGTCTGCGAGAGAATTAATGAGCTACCAGTAACCGTGGGTGCCCCTCCAACCCAAGCCAAGCTAATGCTGGATTTCGTGGTAGTACGCGTTCCTTCGGCCTATAATGCAATTCTAGGCTGAACAGCATTAAACCAATTAAGGGCGGTGGTATCAACATACCACATGAAAATGAAAATCCCCACGGAGAATGGAGTTGGGGAAGTAAAAGGAGACCAGGTGGTGGCTCGGCAGTGCTACATGGCGTTGTGCCGAAACAGAGCCAATGAAACCCTCGTGATTGAAGACTTGAGGGACGAGACCAAGGTTGAGAGAGGCAAGCCTGCCGAAGATCTTATTGATATCGAGTTATATCGATAGAGGCAAGCAGGTTCAGGAGCTGACCGGAAGAGTGGCTGCTTTAGAAAGATTCATGTCCAAATCAGCAAAAAAATGCCTCCCCTTTTTTAGGCTATCCTGAAGGCAAAAGATTTTGAGTGGACAGAAGAATGCCAAAATTCGTTCGAGGAATTGAAGCTTTACCTTTCGTCTCCGCAGCTCCTCACAAAACCAGTTACTGGGGAAGACTTATTCCTATACTTGTCGATCAGTGAAGTAACGGTTAGCATGTTTATAATCCGGGAAGAAGAAGGCAAGCAAAGACATGTTTATTACATAAGCAAGGTCTTACAAGATATGGACATGATACCCTCGAATAGACAAAGTGGCCCTCGCCCTTGTCATCTCAGCGAGAATACTAAGACCATACTTCCAATCACACACCGTCGTCGTATTGACTGATCAACCTTTAGGGAAAGTTCTCCAAAGTCCTGACGCGTCGGGAAGATTAGTAAACTGGTCAGTGAAACTGGGGGAATTTGATATTAAGTACAAACTTTGTACAACAATTAAGGCTCAAGCCTTATCAGATTTTGTTGTTGAGTGCACAATACCAGATGACACCCCGCAGTTAATTCTTTCAGAAGTTTCGGATCCTTGGCTCCTTTATGTCGACAGATCTTCTAAGGTAGGGAGTAGCGGAGCTGGGCTTATACTTATTAGCCCCGAGAAATTTATGATCGAATATGCCCTCCACTTTAACTTCCAGGCAACAAATAATGAAGCTGAGTACGAAGCACTATTAGTAGGAATAAGGTTGGCACTCTCTCTAAAAGTCGACTCTCTATCCGTCCACAGCGATTCTCAGTTGATTGTGAATCATATTGTGGGAGAGTATTTAGCGAACGATGAAAGAATGGCCCAGTATCTCCAATCCGTGAATACAGAAGCCGCAAGGTTTAAAAATTTTGCCATCTGCCACATACCGAGAGAACAAAATGCCCAAGCAGATTCACTCTCTAGACTAACTTCTGCAGACATTTCAGAGTTTTCCCGGGCGATATATATCGAGTTCCTCCAAGAAAGAAGTATTCAGCTCTCAAAGGAAGTTCAAGTAGTAGAATACGAACCTTGCTGGATGGATCTAATTATTCAGTACCTCATCTCGGGAAAGTTACCTTTAGAGCGAAGTGTAGCACGCAACTTACGTGCTAAAGCTGCTCGATTTGCTCTGGTGGATGGGGTGCTATACAAGAAGTCCTTTAGCTTACTGTACCTTAAGTGCCTAAGCCCTAAAGAGGCAGACTAAGCGTTGCAAGAGGTTTATGAAGGCATTTTCGGACAACACTTGGGCGGAAGAAACCTGGCACATAAAATCTTGAGACAGGGCTATTACTGGCTAGGAATGCAGAAAGACGCGATCAAATTCATAAAAAAGTGTCACCGTTGTCAAAACTTTGCCCCACTCACACACACCGGCGGTGCCCCTTAGTATTTTAACTTCCCCAATCCCATTCGCAATGTGGGGAATGGAAATCTTAGGCCCCTTTCCGATGGCTACTGGCCAACGACGCTTTGTGATAGTCGCCATCGACCACTTCACAAAGTGGACCGAGGCCGAAACATTGGCCACCATAACGGCATCAAAATGCGAAGAGTTCTTCTAGAAGAACGTTGTTTACCGCTTTGGAGTTCCAAAGATCCTGATCCCCAATAACGGGAAGCAGTTCGATAATTCTAACTTTCAAAGCTTTTGTGAAGGTCTCTCTATTGGTCTCCGTTTTACATCGGTCGCTCATCCCTAATCCAATGGACAGACAGAGAACATGAATCGCTCCATCCTTCAAGGGTTGAAAAGAAAGCTGGATGATGCTAAAGGGGCATGGGTTGATGAGCTCCCTAAGGTACTTTGGGCATATCGCACAACACCCCATTCTATAACGGGAGAGACACCATTTTTACTGTGTTTCAGGACAGAGGCGATGCTGCCTGTAGAAGTGGGCCTCCCCACAGTTCAAGTGTTGCAGTTTGCGGAGGCAGAAAATGAGGAGAATCTTAGAGGAAATCTGGATCTATTAGATGTTGTGCGAGCCCAAGCTCTAGATCGAATAATTTCAACTAAACAGCGAGTCGCGCGATATTATAATCGAAGGGTTCGAATGAAGATATTTAGAGTTGGCGATCTAGTCCTCAGAAAGTTAGAGGTTTTCGATCCAAAGGCTGCTGTCGGGAAGTTGTCGCCAAACTGGGAAGGACCGTACAAGGTATCAAAGGTGCTTAGGCCAGGAGCTTATTCACTGGAAACGCTCTCAGGAGAAGCAATCCCGCGAACGTGGAATGCTGAAAACTTGCGACAATACTACCAGTAGAGCCTTGTATCTATCATAAGACATTTCCTTTCTTTTGGATAATAAAGATGAGTTATTTCCTTTGTAATAGGAATCTCTTCAGTACGAAATATGTCATTTCATTTATCCAAGCTTAAAATCTTTAACATTGTTCGAAAGAGTTATTTTTCACTACCGCACAACAATGTTGATTCTCGCTCAGATAACGATATTCATGTTCCCAAGAACATCATGCCTTCAATACTTGAGCAGACTGCCCGAGCAGGTTGCTCGAACAGGTAAAACCATGAATGTTGCTCAAGCAAAAGTATCACCCAATGTGATAGGGTTAGACACAAGTCTTACCTGACACGGTCTAGCTTTAGTTCTAGCCCGAGAAACGGCAAAACCAACTGGGAATTCGTCGCCCTACCCTGTTTTGTTAATTCGAAGCTTGGCCGAGCGAGAGTGCGAGGCTTCTTTGCAGCCCTTAACTGACGATAAGGGTTCGCGTCAAAGTAAAACGCAAGCATGATGTGGTCAGCTCAAGCTAAAGAACACACACTTGCACAAAACAAACACTTAGCACATGCAACACAGCTTGCATGCACAGCTCTGTGTCCTTTCTCTAGAGAGGCTAACGTGGGGCACAGCCCCTAGTAGATCCCGAGATCCCATTATTCATCTTCCCAAACTTACAAGGCTGAAGCTCCCAACATCTTAGGTCTGAGCACGTGGAGTAGTGAAATATGATTACCTTTACAAGCGGATGAAGAATCCCTTACAAATTTGACGTTTGTCTCAAGACAATGCAAGACGAGAAGAGATTCAACACATTATTACGAAGGTAAAATCCATCAAAGGGTAAACCAATGCATATTAAATTGTAAGCCTCTGGGGCAATAAGAGTACTGGGGGCACATCAAGTAGCAATCACAAAATAGGGGAATACATATAAATGGTGCTAAGATGGGGGAGCATTCCCAGGAAAAATAGCATCTCCAGCTTTGGGAGGTGCAGTCGTCTCCCCCGATGGCGACTCAAAGGTAGGCACCACGATCTCGTCCAAAAAAAGGCTAGGATACTTGGCCATCGTCAGCTCCTTGGCTTTCTGGAAACCCTCCTGGAAGATAGAGAGTCCATCTTCTGTCTGCTTCCGCAGCCATTCTTCACCGGCCGTACCATCAAGGAATGCTTGGATGGCCTTGTTCCTGACCTCGACCTTCTCATGCCTTAGCTTCTCGCACCTTTTCTCCAGGCGACCGATCTTGGTAAGCAGTTCAGCATTCTCCGCCTTCAAGGTTTTGACCTCCTTATCCAGCTTGTCAGCCTTGCCTTCGGCTGCCCACTTGTCAGTCTCAGCGGTGTGGGCGACGCCCATCACCATTGCAAATCTATCCTGCATCTGGCTGCTGTAGCAGTATGCCTAAAAAGAGAAGAAAGATGAAGACAATGATATGGAAGAACTTAATTGAAAGCTCAAAGAGAATGAAGTAAGTCAAATTACGTTGTAAGCAGCTTGAACGTGCGCCATAGCAAAGGCCTTATGAGGCTGGTTTTCCAAGATAAGTTTATCACTTGGCAGTACCCCGTGAGCTAAGTGCTGAGCAGAGACATACGAGCTTGGCATTCCCGAGTCGCCCCTCTTAATGGTCCATATGGGGCAAAAAATTGGATCCTTTTCGATAGGAAGATCCTCAACCACAAGAGGAGGCACTGGAGGTGTTGGAGCGCGGGCCCTTTTTACCAAAGGAGAAAAACCTTCTCGTGTACCTTCTTTCCTTCCTTTTCCCCTTGGAAGCCTTTTGGAGCAGACCCAAAAAATCACCTTTCGCACCAACTCCTTTGCCAGCCATTTCTGAAAAAAGAACAAGGTTAGGTCACATGTTTATAAATATAAAGGAAAGAACTATATAAACATGGCTTTAGACTCTACCTAGACTTGAAGTCCTAGAAGATGACGTTCGTATCGCCAGCCCTTGAGTCTTAGGCCCCAAAACAAGTTGAGGCTCTACGACCGGAGTGGGAGGAACTGGCACAGTGAGGGCAGTAGGAATGAGCCCCGCATGCCGCATCTCTTGATCTGAAAGGGGCTCGTCAATACTGAGGACACCCCTTCTCTTTATATGATCAATCAGTTTTTTTGTGGTACTGTTGGGAGCCGGGGAACCTTTCTTTTCATAGTCCTTACAGAAACCGTTCCACTTTTCTTGGGAACTCCCATTTGCCGCTTGGCCGCTGAGTGAAGAAGTACCGGGAGTGCCAACCTTTGTTGGATTTAGGACCCCCCTTTATCACTCGGATTCGGTTGTGAATATAGTACCAACCAACACTGTTGGCCACGTTCTTTATAAAACATACTTCAAGGTATAGCCTCATAAAGTCATTAACCGTCACTGGATACCCTGAAGTTTGCACCAGGTAGATCAAACCAACGAGTTTTCTCCACCCGTTGGGCACAAGTTGACCTAGCGCCATTTTATAGTGGTTGAAGAAGGCGACAGCAAAGGGGTGCATTGGGACCCTATAGCCAGATCTAATCTGACCTTCGTAGACACTTGTTTCCAAGTCCGTGCCATAATTGGTAGGCTCTTGGAGCGCAGGAACCTGAGCAGAGAAGGGAGGAGGCAAAGGAATTTCTTCCAAAAGCTCAACTGTGATATCTTTTGTCATCTTGTTCCTCTTCTCATCTGCAGAGAACCAAGTGTCTTCATCAAACTTATCTTCGGCTTCATCCTTGATTTCCCCAAGAGCATCTCTATGGGAAAACGAAGTGCTGACTTGGGGAGTATAAGTTCCTACTTGACTTCTAAGAGTTGAAGTACCTACTTGCGAAGATCTACTTTCTGAAGTTCCTAAATCATGTTCTGTGGAACTACTTGAAGTTGACGAAGAACTACTCGAGGGTGTTGAAGACATGTTCTAAACAGAATCTACGATATTTAGAGCTACTAAAGAGAAATAGATATGTGCCGAGCAAGAAGAAAAGGAGAGGAACTTATTTGTTAGAGTTTAGCCGAACAGATTGAGAGTGAGTAGTAGGGGACAAATGAAGCGAGGAGCCCAAATATATAGAGGGTTGGTGAAATAACCGCCCCTGCAAAGGCGGCAACATTAAGACACATGTCTTGCGTGATTCCCGAAGCATTAAATTTCAAATTTTAAAAAGTAACTGCCTTAATTTTGGCGGCTAAAGGACCGTTACACCTGCATGCTTCTCTGACATGTGGCAAGATAGCAATTGGACCATCTCCAATAAACTGCCCGAGCAAACTTCCCGAACAGACTCCCTGAGCAGAGTTCCTGAGCAGATTGCCCGAGCAGAACCATCCTAATGCCCAAGCACAAATGGTAAATACGACCGAGCAAAGAGCCCGAGCAGAACCATCTTCGTGCCAAAGGACAGATGGTAAATATGCCTGAGCAGATTGCCCGAGCAGAACCATCTTCCTGCCCAAGCACAGATGGTAAACATGCCCGAGCAGATTGCCCTAGCAGAACCATCTTCATGCCCAAGCACAGATGGTATGCACGAGCAGATTGCTCGAGCAGAACCATCTTCGTGCTCAAACATATATGGTAAATATGCCCAAGCAGAGAGCCCGAGCAGAACCATCTTCATGCCCAAGGACAGATGGTAAATATGCACGAGCAGAGAGCCCGAGCAGAACCATCGTCATACCCAAGCACAGATGGTAAGAGTGCCCGAGCAGAACCATTTTCGTGCTCAAACACAGATGGTAAATATGACCGAGCAGACTACCTGAACTGACGGCTAGAGCAGACTGCCCAAACTGACGGCCCGAGCAGACAGCTCGATCACAATGCCCGAGCAGAACTTTACTAGTCCCAAGCACAAGGAAATACTGCCCGAGCAGAGTTCCCGAACAGACTGCCCGAACTGACAGCCCGAGTAGATCGCCCGAGCAAACAGCTCGATCGCAGTGCCCGAGCAGAACTTTACTCGTCCCAAGTGCAAGGAAACACTGCCCGAGCAGATTTCTTGAACAGACTGCCCGAGCAGACCGCCTGAGCAGACAGCTCGATCGCAGTTCCCGTGCAGAATTTTCCTCAAGTCCGAGCACAAAGGGTCATGTCCCGACCAGGGTTCATGACCAGGTTATCCGACCAGGGACCAGGGCTCCCGAACAGGTCTCCCGAGCAGACCCCCTGACCAGGGCTCCCGAGCAGGTCTCCCAAGCAGTTCTCCCAACCAGACCTCTTGACCAGGGCTCCCGAGCAGGCCTTCCAAGCAGGTCTCCCGACCAGACCTCCCGACCAGACTTCCCGACCAGGCTATCCGAGCAGGTCTCCTGACCAAAAGCCCCGGCCAGAACTCCCGAGCAGACTTCCTGATGCACATTTCTTCAAGTATGACATCCCGAAGATCCCCTCTGAGTAACGGACAGGGAAAATTCGTAGTTGAATTGCCTTTGGTTGGCCCTTACACCATATGCTTCTGGCTGTTCTCTGGGAAGAACCGTTAGAAGCAAGGGGCATTATGATATAGCTAAATGTATCCACCTTACTAAATGGTGACACATGGCATGGTTGACCCCGAATCAACTTTGGGGTCTGTATCAGATAGGCTCTAGAGGAGGTAATAGAGGCCTTGTAGGACTCTACTACTGGAAGGAGAGTCCTAACGCAGTTCTAATACGTCGAATGCATTGAGAGAGTCCTGGAAAAGGGAGGAGTCTGGGAGCAGTCTATATGAAGAGAAAGGCCTCAGGTACACAGACAAGTTCATACACAAGCACCCAGTGCATTTTCTGCTATTCAGAGCTCTACCCTAGTAGCGACTTTCTGACTTTAGCATCGGAACATCCTCCACCGGAACATCCCCGGTGGTCACTCCGTGTTCTATTTTGCAGGTCCATTTCTCAGTCGTGATTCCCGATCAATATTCTAGCAACAACAGAAAGTATTTCAAGTCTTTTGTAGTTTTCTTCTTCATGCCAGAGGGATTCCATGTTAGATATCATGTCTTCTGGCGGATTTGTACATTACTTAATTAATAGCGTTACTCGTTAGATTCATTGTTCCCATGTCTGTGACGCATATAAGAGGGACAAAATAGTATTAATGAACTTGAATAATCCATTAGGGCTGTGTTGAGTTTGGTGGTTTTTTTTTTTCCCAACATAGTAGAACTACATCAACAGCTTTGTCATGGCTTGAGTGCTTATTCTTAAGGCATACTCTGTTAACAGGATGTCATGTTGCCTAAATTTGATGTTTATGCCTAATGGCATTTAATATATTGTATGTTTTTTTATTTTTGTTTATATAAAACCTTATCTTACATCAAAGAAAGGAATACAAAAGTCTCACTGCTTTTGTTGACTAGCAACTCAAAATTGACCATGCAGTGATGTTTTACTTGTCACCTTTCAAATTTTTGGCAATAGAGTAGAGATGAATTGACTAGTTCAAAATAGGAGTGTTCCGCTAATTCTAAAATGAAACAAAGAAAGGTGGTGCATGTATTTCTAATTTGCTATCCCGTTTTCATTTCGTAATTGATGTCCATGTAGCTAAAAATATACTCTCAATCAAGATGTGACATGTGTTAGGTTTGACTCATGGTCAGCCTAGTCAACCACGAGTTTGGCAGCTACCATATCGGAAGAATAAGGATTCTAGAAGAATCCTGATTAGATCTTGACGTGATCCCAAGGATCTTAACATGATCTTAATAGATCCGGCCCATGGTTCGGTCGCCAGAACTCCTAATTCTATTAGGAGTCTTTTACCTAGAGCTATATAAAGGGGACTACCCCTGAATACGCGGACAACTTCAAACACATACAAATCGTCTGTTATTGCTTTCTCATAGTTCTACAACATCAGTTGTGCTCTGATTTAAGTATATGTGAGTTTTTCCGTCAGGATTCTTACCTTCCTGTGGTCACTCTTTTCTGTCTTACAGGCCAGTTCTATATGCCATGTTTCCCGATCAAGTTTTTAGCACTAACAGATATAATCTTCCCTTGAACTCGCAATAGATTTCTTATTAACCGTCTCTGTTGTAGGGTCGTCAACGGGAATGAAACGTTATCACATGACAGGGACATAAAACATGCTGAAGATAGGGAAGAACATGGTCATACAACGTGGTCTTGTCATGACATAGCCATCTTTTTCTTACAAAGTATTTATGTTTACACGTGATTTTTATTATTCGCATGCCCCTTTCAATTTTTTTTTAATGTTTAGAACTGTAATTTAATATGGTCCGTCGGTACGGTGAATCGAACTCGAGACGTCGATGTTATTCCTCGAGACGTCGATGTGAAAGAATAAAATCTTAGAAAAACATGTAAACAGTGAACGAAAGTGTGCTAATAGCCTCACTTTATACTTTTCTGTTTCCTTTACATGGTTGGAAGACCTTTGATCTTTAAATAAAGTTGGAAATTTTCTATATAAAAAACGGCTGCTTTGTAAGATTTGCCTAGCGGTGCTCTGGTGTTCAAAAGTATTGGTTTTATAGGCAAAAGGACTGACATTGCTTTTGGACCAATTCACCTTAGAATTTCCTTTACTTTTAGCTCTTTGATCTTTTTATCACTATACTTTCTCTGTATCCAAGAGATAAGCCCATTCTTTTATTCTCTCGTGGACATGACTTCCTCGCTGCAATTCCATAGCTTTTTCAATGTCACTCTGGGGGCCTAGACCGGCTCCTTCTTCCTTCTCCTATCCTTCCGCTCTACACGAAAATCGATTTCATTCATCCTGGTGCGGTAGAATTAGCTGAGAGTTACTATTACTCTTTTTTCCTTAAAAACAAACAAACTTCTTTTCGTCAATATATAAATGCGTATCACAAGTATTGAGAAATTTTACAAACATTTATGAACAAAGAACTGGGCACGTTATTTCAGCAATATGTAAAAATTGAAAATAAAGGGTACGTCGCAATACTTCAAGGTTTTCGAAAGCGTAAACATTAGATTTGTTTGAAATGCATATGAAGAACGGTATTTTGTTTGAAATGCATATGAAGAACGGTATTTTGTTTTGAAGCTCTATTTAAATGATATTCTTTGCCAAATAAATGATTCCTTTTTGAAAAATCAATAAAGAAAACTAACAGTAATTATTAATCTGAAGTAAAGTATAATGTAACATCTCCATTGTTTTCCTTCTTTTCCTTTTTTTTTTAACCATCATATTTCATTAGAACACCAAAATAAGATCATTTACTTGTTAAAGCATGATATACAATGCTTGAGCCATTCTCTAAATGCTTAGACTTTCAGAAGATGTATGGTAAGTTCACATGATATTATCATATCTCTAATTTTCGCAAGGTTTTGAGTTTGATTCTTCCTGCTTACATATTTGATCCCCCTCTATAATAGCGTAATTTGCACTCTTATTATTTGTGTACTCAGTGGTTTTATACTTTAATTTGTTTCTCCACGTGAAATTGAAAGCTTGCGAGAGAGAGAGAGAGAGTTAAAGCAAAATATAAATTGTTGGACGCATTTTCTAACAACTTAAATTTTTAGAGCAGATTATCACTTAACAATCTGCTCCAGAGCTTCCATTGTCCTTGCTCCAGGTACCAGGTCGATCTTACAAAATGCAATCCTACTAACTAAAGTAGCGTTTGACAACTTTTTTTTTTCAGTTTTGTAAACTGGAGGAAAAAAACTCGTTTGACAGACAGTTTTCTTTTCTTTAGTTTTGAAAATCAATTTTTAAAATAAGACTGTTTTTGAAAACTCCATTTTGGAGGTTTGGGTTTCTAGCTTTGGTTTTTCTTTTGAGATCCAACCTTCAAACTTTGTTAGAAGCAAAATAATGAGTGTCATTTTAAAAACACCCCCTCACACACAGAACTCTACCACCACCACCAGACACTTCTTTCCATCAACCAAATCTGCCCCGTTGTCGTCCTATTGCCGTCATGACCCACAAAAATGCTCCTATCGCAGTCGACAACAACCGGGCCTGCCACACCCCCACCATCACCATCCTATCGTCATTGCCACCCACAGATCTGCCCCAACGTCGCCAACCCACACCTTCAACAATGAATCAGACCTCAACCCACCATCTCCACCCCACTGCGATGGACAATCAATAGGATCTCAAGCAACGCCGCCACCTCAGCACCGTCGCACAACCCATAATTTATCCTACCATCACCACCCCACCACCATCACATTCGATTATGGTTGTGGTGCCACCCACGATGGTGGTGCTTCGGAGAGTTCTGAGAATCTGTTGGAGAAAAATGGTTGGTGAAAAAATAAAAAAAATGGTAAAGAAAAAACTCATAATAAAAACTGACTAATTAAACACCCATTTATTTTTGTGAAAAACAAAACTGGCTTTTATTTTTATTTTTTTGAAAACTGAAAACTAAAATTATAGGTGATTTTAAACATACCTTAATTCCTTAAGATCATATAGAATACAATAGAAAATTTCAACTTGGTTATGACATTATTATTAGTGCCCTAATCATAATGCCTCTCGGACAGCTGGTGCTTCAGCGTGGTTCCTGCCAGTTCCCATTTCAGTTTTTGCTAATCCATGCTTCCATCTAAATCCTTCATGTACACAAATGCCTATTTCTGCTTTTGTCATGTTCTTCTTCCATGCAGCATCTCCTTGTGTATGTAGTGACCGCACTTCCCGACTTTGTTTTCCCTTAAAACTTCTATTACTTGCCTTGAAAGAATGAGACTGCCTTTGCAAGGACTGTAAGCCTTGTCCCAAGCCCCAAGTTCCAAACTTAGCGACTTATAGTCCCAGTATTATAGCCTGAAACAGTAAAACAATATTATATTAAACACTCTAAAATTTTAAACTCAAGGCCACATTTGGATTTTAAAAGTAAAATCTAAGAAAGAAACCTTCTTTTGAACGGGGAAACGTTGTTTGGAGAGTATAATACATATGAAGTATAACAAATAAAACAATGAAGTCTATTTTTTTTTTCAAGGAAAGAACTACAACAATGGTCATTGGAAATGACCCAACTTCACTTTTGCTCATCGGATCTTGATCTGTATATTTTGGACACTGGACTCGCTGATTTCACCTATAAGCTCATTCTATTAGCTGAGGTTAGTACAGACTCGTTAAGTAGCTATGCACTCTTTCTCAATTCTTGTATTTTTTGTAGAAATATAATGGAAAATTCACTATATGCCCCTTAAGTTTGCTTTTCTAACCAACTTAGTCATTTTTCCTTTTTTGGTATATAGTTGGTCCTTCAACAAAAAAAATTGTGCTCCTTCATCCTCTTTAAGATGAAAAGCGTCGATTGTGTCATAATTAACTTTGTTACAAGCATAGGATTGGAAATTTGCACTACAAGAAAAGAGCTCTATAGTGACGAAAAAGCCAACGGTACACAAGGGCTGTGGGCACAAGTGTTGTTATGCCAACAGTAACAACGACCCGTGGGTACAAGTGTTGTTATGCCAATTGTACACAAGGGCCCGTGGGCATAAGTGTTGTTATGCCAACGGTACACAAGAGCCCGTTGGCACAAAATTTGCTATGCCAGTGGTTATTGGTAAACCATTAGCTTATTAATATTACATGTATTTGGGTTCGATTGATAGCTAATAGCCTTCCAAAGTCATAATCCAAAATTTTAAGATTTTAATTTTTTCTTAAAAGCAAATATTAGTTCTCACAAGCAAATTGGCTAAAAGTCTGACTTTAATCTTTAAAATAATAACCGTCCATTTTAACGTCTTAAATATAGACCACTGCTATACAACAACAACAACAACAACCACCTCAGAAATTGCAGTCACCCCGGTCACGATCACCACCAACCTATCTCCACTGCTCACTAATTACTCTTCACTGCCCACCAACAGTAATCTCTACTACTACCACAATCAATACCCACTACCTCCACTATGCACATGCCCACTTCCCACCGATCGCCCAACCATGAGCTCCGTCAACTAATCACTAATGACGGTGGTGATAGGCTTAACCATGGCAACCATGATGGTGGTAGATCTATTTATTCTGATAAATCCAACTGCGGCAGTGGAAACCCATCCACCTCTACTATTCTGAGAGTTATATCATCCCTTAATCTCCTTTCTTTTCTTTTCACACATATCACGCTACACTTAATTCTTCTATGATGGTGGCCAGCTCATCTCCAATTTCAAGCAATTAGGCAGTGCAGGAAAGTTGATGGTGGTGATTAGGTGGTTAGGGGGGAGACGGGGTATTTGTGTGTGTGTGTGTGTGTGTGTGTGTGTTGGTGGATGATGAGTAGGGGGTGGTAGGGACATGTGGGGTTGATTGACCAGTGGTTGAAGGGTGGGTAAGGAATTGTGCGGTGGTGGAAAGGTCGTAAGGAAATAGGGGGCATGACGGTAGGGGTAAGGGTTGGGAGGTGAGTGATGACGAAAATGCCTACGGTACACAAGACCCGTTGATACAAATGTTATTATGCAAACTGTTGACTTATATTCAAGATAATTGATGAGGGTCAAAGCCCACGACTCATAATCATGAAGATTGGAGTAAAAATTGACAGGGTCAAAGCCACGGCTCACAATCGTTGAGATTGGTGTAAAAATTGGCAAGTTAATTAGGCGGACACTTATCAAAAAAAATTAGAGGTCTAAAAATTGGTGGGTTAATTAGGCTGGCATGAAAACTAATCAGAAAAAAATTAGGCATGCATGAAAACTTATCAAAAAAATTAGCAGGTTAATTAGGCGGGCATGAAAACTTATCAGAAAAAAATTAGCGGTTTAATTAGGCGGGCATGAAACTTATCAAAGAAAAATTAGCGGGCATAAAAATTAGGATGTACGTAATTAGTATGATAAACACAAATTTGTTCTGAGAACCATATCTGCTCCCCTCTCCCCCCCTCTCTCTCTCTCTCTCTCATCACACAAACACGATGCAGCCCCTGCCATCTCCGCCGCTGCTCTTCTCGCTGCCATCACTGCTGCACTCCTCAGCCCGCTGCCACTGCTCTCCTCCTCTGCCGCTACCGCGCTGCACTCCGCCGCTACCGCCCCTCTCTCTCTCTGCCGCCACAGGTAAATATTCAATCGCCTTCGAACCGTCGATCTTTTGTAGATTTATAAATATGTGTATGTAGGTGAACGTGCTTATATGTGTCGGATTGATTGAGAGTTAGGTTTTTTTTCGTGCCTTTTTATCTGTTTAATCGACCGAGAATGTGAATTTGGGGTTTTCTTGTGTGGAATTAATTGAGAAAGAAAGGAATTAGTTGCATGTTAGTGGTGAGTAAATCACTCTTAATCAGGTATTGCTATTGAAATAAGAGTATCAATCTTTGTACATGATATGAACCTATGCCCAAAGGAATCAACATTACTATATTGTACAATATTAACACGGCATCGCCTTGCTCAGGGAGAAAATCCGGAAAGAAGCAAACGAGGCTAGTAGAAAAAAAGAAAAGAAGAGAAAACCTCGATTGATATATGTATAACAATCAAATTGTCATCATAAGGTTTTTCAATTGCACCCAACCATATTGCCAATTCAACGAGAGGTCGTATTCTGGCAAGTTCTTTATCAACTGGTATTCTGATAGTGGCCTCAATCTGAAACTTGCAACAGCATAAGGGGTTTAGGCAAATTTCCAGTATGAGGGTATGTGCTAATATTTATTATAGATGATATGAAGCGAGTTCGAACCCTGTCAATGTAACATTTAGTATCCAAAGCATGGTAGAAATAAGAGAGCTGCTTGTATAGGTCTTCTTCCATATACTATTACAAGTACATTAAGCAGTCAAACATTATTAATAGACTGGAGCAATTATAAAGTGAGAGCATAAATTCGATTCAACAGTAGACTGGAGTTAGATGAAACCTTTCTCAGAAGGTGTACGTCATAGTGCGGATGATTTGGACAAACAGTTCCTCTCTCAGACCCACCAATAACAAAAGGACCATTAGTAAAGCCTAAGCATCATAAGTTAACTACCATCATTAAGCCTTTGTAGTATACTGAAATGAACCGGTCTCCCTGCCTTTTCATCTGGTAGGGCCATTAATGTTAAAATAACTTGTTTGTATAGATATACATATTATTTAAAGTTTGAGAATAGTATGTATAATTTTTTGCGCGAGATGATAGACTGGCGTGACAAGAAGAAGAGGATTTAGAAAGAGAGACAGGGATACTTGGATGGAATCAACTTCTCAAGTAGTTAATCGAGATTGTTAGCTAGCTACCACCTCCAAGATACCAATAGGAGATGTCAGCATGTATTGTGGAATGGACACCACGGCTTACACCCCTATTTAATGTTATAAGAAGGTAGATTCAAAAATACTAGCTGTTTTAGCATTAATCTCTAATCACGACTAGTTTTGTGTTTAACTCCATATCTCGTGAAGTTAGCTCTAATTGCATTCCTTACTGTACTACCAATATACATATCAGTACCATTGCCTTCTGTTTGGTTTATGGGCAATGCATGTTTCACCTTTTTTCTTCATCTTTTTATGCAAAAGCTCTCTCACATGTGATTTCCATTTGCATCTCACAGTAAATGTTTGAGAGTGCTGCTTATTTGGAAAGATTCCCATGGAATTACTATCTGTTGAAGTCTCTAAACTTGAGTTTAGGAAGAAAACTGAGATGTTGTCAACCGTGGACATGCAGTCTTGTATCGTGAAGGTATGCCTGAACGTGGAATTGTTGTTTGCATCAATGCATCTTAGACTATTCTCAATAAGAAAATGATTGATACAAGAGGCTGTTGTGGAACTGATTGTTTTGGTGATGCTTTTTCACCAAGTTACACTTATAGTTGGTATTTCTTACCTAGGTATGGCAAGTATCGAAATGGATTATTTAATTTTGACTATAAGTTTTGAGCCTCCCATAGCTCCGCCCCCGTTCCGTTCTTGATTTGTCTATAATATAGAACTTGATTTTTTTGGTTCTTCTCCTTCAAGTCGTATTTTAGTTGTGAATCTAATGTTATTTATAATTATTTTCTTATTCTGGTTTTCCACATATTAGTTCATAGCAATCATCATTCGTGCAGAGGAGCCTGGAGCAAAAGAAAAATCTCTCTACAATTCACGCTTGTATAATGACATTCCTACATCTTCATTATCTCATCTTATTCGGTAAATTCTTTTATGTATTCTATTTTTCCTATTTATTCATCTGTTTAAAGTCATTTTGCTCATTTTCAGTATTAGTATACTATCATTTTCCTTGCTCGGAGAGAATTTGAATTGTTCTCATTATCTTATTAAGAGTATTATGTTTGATTTGCTACACAGCTGCTTTATATTTTCCTTGGCTCCTCCTTGTGCTTGGTCATGGATATGTGCTCTAATTTTGTTGTTTATGTTCTTGAGAATACATTTGGGTTTTTTACTTCAAGCTCCTTGTTTTGTATGTCTTCGAGTATATGTGATTGGCGTGTCACATTTTACAGGATGGTTGTGATGGCAAGAAGCAAACCATGCGAAGCAAGACGCGTTCCCTTGAGTTGTTCGTGGTTTGCAATTGAGTGTGGTTGACATTAGGATATCTTAAGATATGTGAGTAGAGCATGAAAATGTTTAAGAATCTTGGTTACGATTTTCATGGTAAACTCTTTATGATGGCTAATGTAATTAGTGGCTAGATTGATGTCTTTTCTATGTAATAGGTGTTTGACGATTATTATATTCACAAGATTTTATGAAGTTTAGCCGTGCTCCATTGTTTAGTACTACTTACAATTACAAGTTATTTTAACATGAATTAGATGCAATAATTAGTACCAATAAAAAATGGGTCTAGAAAAAATAGGAAATAGAACATGTTCCTACGGAAATGTCGTTGGGATATCTTTCTTATAATTCTGTTAGACATATATGCCAACAGTAGAAACCGTGGGTACAAACAAAAAAGCACTAAGAGTTATATCTATGCCAACAACATGACCGTGGGAAAAAGGGAAAAATGTCTGACGGTATACCTATAGGTAAAAGTCTTAAAACTGTAGGCACAAAGGAAGAAAGGCCCACGGTATATCCGCAGGCAAAAGTCTTTAAAAACCGTAGGCACAGAGGAGAAAAGGCTTACGGTATATCCGTAGGCAAAAATCTTAAAAACCGTAGGCATAAGAGACTTATGCCAAACTCAGCATATGTATGTCCCTACGGAACGACCGTAGGCTTGTGTCTTTACTTCCGTAGGCATATGTCTATGCCATCGGAAGAAGCACCCACGGTACACTACTATAGGCATAGCCTATGCCTACGGTACTTTTTACCTATGCCAACGCTTTAGTACCATAGGCATACACCGTTTTTCTTGTAGTGTTGCACCTTTGCACTTCCCAAACCAACACTAGCCATCTGACGGACTTGCCAAGACCACTAACTCTCCTTTCGAACTACTCTATCAACCCTTGTCCCCAACCATGGAAGTGAACCATTTCACATGCCTTTCCTTAGACCTTCACGAATACTTCCTCCTTCCAAACCTTGACGCATGGAACCCTTGTATTTAAATTATGTTTGGACCTATATCGCTGAATCATGCTCGAGATCATCGCCACCAAGTCAATTGTTGTCGTCGTCGTCGCATGAAACAAACATACCTCTGAGACTCTGCCACAACCACCACTGTTGATCATGCCACCTTTGAGACCATGCCACAATAGTACCAGCACTAATTAAGACCACGATCTTTTGGCATGTTCTTCTTTCATGGCAGCTTGTACTTGTTTATGTGGTGACTACATCTCTGGCCTTTACTTTGTTGAAACCTTCTATAACTCGCCTTAAAAGACTGATCATGCCTTTGTGACACACGATAACCCTTGATGGCACAAGGTAATTGTGTATGACATTCGTCTTGCCACTTACAAGAACAGTCCACCAATAAATTTTAACAATCCACTAGTACAGTGTATCAAATTGCAGTCAACGGTGCATAAAGAGTAAATTTCAACATGAGGGCAAAACGGTCCAAAATATTCTAATTACTTCAAAAGGTATCATTACAACTTACAAGAGCTTTTTTGCAACCAAGATGTGGAACATAGCTATATAGGAAAGCTAGAGTAAAGCAAAGGACTCTCGGATATAGAGCGTAGGTTAGCCACCAAAGGCAAGCCTTAGACTGTACCTTGCTACTATTTGTATATCATTTCTCCTAGTACCGGATTAGGCTAACTTAGCGGTCTCTGTAAGGAAAAAAAAGCGTTGACTGCCTTTCATAAAAATTCAAGTAGTTGAGGACTAGCATGAAGCTTCATGACCCACATACACTACCATTAGGAGAAAAACCTCAAGTGACAATTATAGACATACCTTTGTTGGAGGAGTCATAATGCCCCTTTCCTAAGAAATACAACTTGAAATTACTTGAAACTTTACAAAGAAACATTAATATGTTCAAATATTGTCTCCACAAAAAATGAGCCAAAAGCACGCGTGGATCTTCCAATCTTCATGGTTGGCATATGGCATGCACGGCACAACAGTCGGGCGCACGGGCATTGTGCTCGAAAGGCACAGGGGCACTGTTCAGGCGGGCACACTAGCGTTGTGCTCGTCATAAGTGGTGACAAAAGGCAGCCAATCACACTCTTCCTCACTATAGTTGTTGATGCCCTCGTCAACTTATACATTTGGTAGGTTTCTGGTCGTCGTAGGTTGATAAAGCCGCTACTTTTTTTCCAAATGTTCTCTTCTTCAGTGTAAACCTGCTATTTAACCAGATACTCTCAATAGCGCTTACATGATGCTGTAATTATTCTATCATCTAGAATGGCTTCAATAACACGTTTTCCTACTACTTTGGGTTCCAGTCATGGTTTCTAGATCTCACTTCTTGGTTTCTAGATCTCACTTCTTGTAGGATCCACCACGTCTTTATAAAATGACTTCAACATACTAACGTGCAACGTGTTGTGGAGCTGGCAGCTTTACCAAGATGGAGGCTCGACTTTGTAAGCCATCTTTCCAATCTTCTTCACTTAAGGGTCCTTCATATTTCTATATAAGTAAAGAATCTCTTCCTTTAAAGAAGTTGTGGTGTTGTTGCAAGAGCTTAACCATAACTTTATCACTCACGTTGAACTCCTGAGATCTTCTGTTCTTGTTAGCATGTTTCTTCATTCTTCTTGCTACTTTATCAAGTTAAGAATAAGCTAGATCTATATTAGGCCTTCACTCTTCGCTAAAGCTTACAGCCCTTGGACACTATCCTGTTTCGAAAACGTTGACATCATGGGGTGACAATGGCTACTATCCATTTACAATCTTAAAAGTTTTCTTCCCTATAGAGGAACTTTTACATAGTTTGAAGCAAAGTTAGGCAACATCCAAAAGCTTCAGCCAATTTTCCTATGTTGCACTGAAAAAATGCCGAAGGTACTCTTTTAGTATAGAGTTAAATCATTTTGTCTGTCTGTCTGGTTCATGATGATATCTCAAACTCATTGATAGTTGAGATCTAAAAAGCTTGAAGAGTTTTGTCCAAAAGTTTCCAGTGAATCTGGAATCCCAATCACTAACTATATCTTGCAGCGTACTCCAGTACTTTACCGCATACTTGAAAAATAGTTGCACTATATCTTCGATAAAGCAGTGTTTTGGTGCTACAATGAAACTTACGTACTGAATCGGTCAATAAAAATGAGTATTGTGCCCAAGTCTCCAACTTTTAGTAAACCAGTGATCAATTCCAGCAACACATTATCCCATGGTCTCATAAGTATTGGCAAAGATTGTAGTAAGCCCTGTTTTCTTCCTACGTTCAACCTTGTCATGCTGACAAGGAAGGCATGTCTTTACACATTCTTGTACATCATCCCCAATTTGGAGCCAGTAGTAACCTGTAGAAAAAGAGCCAGCGTCCTCTCCCCTCTCAAATCATTAACTTTGTGTACATATATACGTCTTCCTTTTTGCCAGCAGTAAGTTGTCTTCTTGAGTTTCACTATTCTTGACAAGTTTCAGCAGTTGTTGAGCTATAGGGTGAGGGCCTTCTTGATCTTTTTCCCAATTTTGATTGCAACACAGTTGTCTACCTTAACAATAGCATTCATTGTTGTCGAAGCCAATTGATTGAGCTCGGATCTCCTACTTAGGGCATCTGTAATGTTGTTGGTTGAGCTTGCTTTTTACTCGAACATGAAGTTGAATTCTACTAAAAGTTTTTACCTTCTGGCCCGTTTAGATGTGAGCTTGGACTGGTTGAATAAGTGGCTCATCGTGATGTTGTCAGTCTTCACTATGAAGTTAGAGCCAAGTAAGTAGTGTGTCCAAACTCTAAGGCAGTGCATGATGCTAGCAACTCTTTTTCATGGGTGGTGTAGTTGCTGTTAGCCCTAGGGTTAGATAACCTAGGCTTACTTCTTGTTTTGATGATAACTACACATTGATTCCTTTCTGATGTGTGATTTGAGTGAATTCTTAGTAGGTATATACATACACACTCATGAAGACACATTTGAGAAGTTGGTTACATGGATTAAAGCCAAAGACGCTTAAAGCTATAGTGGACATGTCATGGAAGCTTCATCAAGTCTAATATCAAAGAGTAAGAAAGATGCATAGGCTAAGTTACTATAGATTATAGTTCACTACAAGAAATAGGGGCTTTAGTGACCGCGTTTTGCAACCGCCAAGATACGCAGTCGCTAAACATTAGTTTAGCGCCGCTTTAGCAACAGCTATTATGTCGGTCGATAAAGATCCACATATTCTAAAAAGTCAACAAAAACTTGTCGCAACCACCTTTTAGCGACCAAAGTTTGCGACTGCCTTTGCAGTCGCTAGCGACCGGGTTTGCGACTTCTCTGGGCCGTCGCTAATTGTTTACTCAAAATAACTCCTTCACCTTTTTGACTTTGCCCTAATTTTGCCTCTATATCTCACTTCCCCTCTCTCCCCCATTTCCAGCAACAAAGCAAAAAGGAGAAGAGGCAAATTTAAAATTTTAGGGTGTCATATGATACAATTTAAATGGTAGGGTGCTAAGTGAAAATAATAATGCTAACCTTAGGAGTGATTTGTAATTTACCCAATTGTCTAATAGATAGCTTTGTAAAGCCCTAATTTTGCCTCTATATCTCACTTCCCCTCTCTCCCCCATTTCCAGCAACAAAGCAAAAAGGAGAAGAGGCAAATTTAAAATTTTAGGGTGTCATATGATACAATTTAAATGGTAGGGTGCTAAGTGAAAATAATAATGCTAACCTTAGGAGTGATTTGTAATTTACCCAATTGTCTAATAGATAGCTTTGTAAAGCCCTTTATTATCAATAAAAATGTTTCTACCATTTATCAAGAGAAGTCCCCCCCCCCCCCCCCCCCCCAAACGGTCCTATCTGTAAATCCACATAATAAACTTTTGCTTTTCCATACTTTTTCACTCATTAAATTTAGTTTAGCATAATCTTCTCCAACTTATCATCCTAATTAGCCTATGAATTGATTCAACTGATTACTCATGAGGTCTAGGTTCACTACACTCAACTTCGTGAGGTACTGTAAATGACACTCTACTCGAAAGCATTGAACAATGACCAACTAGCCTTTCATGAAAAATACAATTAATAAAAACATGTGTAGGCTGAAATAGTGTCCGAGTTAGTCTGCAGTTCTTCCTTCCACCCAAGCTCCACCGCCCTTTGCTTGCCAGCACAGTCAGCACCTCCTATTCCCCAACCTCCACTCCAGCAGCTGCAACCCACTTCTTACCTACATCTCCTCTTCAATCTCAAGCAGGGCATCCATAAATAATCTTTCATCATCAAAATAAAAAACCAACATCTTCCCTCCCACCCAAATCTCTCTCAACCCAATCTTTACACCGTCATCCCCGTCACCACCCATTACGAAACCACCGCTATGTGATAGTCGGCTTTGGATACGCAAGAGGGGAATTGGGTTGTTTGGGATCAGGGTGGGAGATGGGTGCGTCGGAATTGTTGTCGTTAGTGGAGTGATGAACTTCTTGTTTTAGGGGAGTGGGGGGTGTTGACTGTTGGGTGGTGGCAGTGGTGGGGTTTTTGATTGGTGTTAACGGTGGTGGGTTTTGGTTAGGGATTTTCGGTTGTGTTGGTGGGGAAACCGGGGTAGGTCTTGTGGTGGTGTTCACTCTTTGTCTTCTTGGTCTTGAAGGGAACAAGAGTTGTAGTCGTTGGCGGTCATGCTCGTTGGCATGGCATCTGTGTTTGTGGATACCTTTACAGTGAGGCTTTTACACGGTTCTTGGTCTTAGTATTTTCTGTTTTTAATTTTCTTCACGCAAATCGGTAGTAATTTGGGTAGTTAATGGTTGAATAGTATAGCCTGCTACTTTTTGGAGGTATAAAGTGTTAGACAACTTTTTGGGGGTAAAGTGTTAGACAAGATCAAGTTGAAGGAGGTTGACTGTAATTTTGCAAATCTCATGTGACTGGGTGTACGTAACCCTTGGCCTACGGCTAGAAGTAGCGGTGAGTATCAAATCGTTTAACCTCCGAATCGTCTAAACCGACCAAATCAAATCAATCTAATCCGAACTATAAAAACAAAAAAATGATGATTCCGTTTCACATTTCTCAAACGACTGATCTCACTTCAATTGAGTTCTTTAGATCAATAATTGAAATCAATAATGTTAAAAATGTTTTACATTAATTGGTTATTTTCATGCACACCTAATTAAGTAAAGCCAACCAAATCAAAACTTTGAAAGTAGATAAGTAAGAAGAGATCTATAAAAGTCTAGTGACTTATTTCCCTTAAATTCTCTCGGTCTCTTTGGTATATTGACGTGCATGCTTTATTTTTTATTTTTCTTTTTTTTGCTTTTGTGAGTCTAGAATAATGAGTACTTATTTTATTGTAGTATATATGGATGCATGGATGTAGAATTATAGGATGATTATAGGAACACAATCCATCTAAACTACAACTTTTCACTTTTGTGTAATATTTGAGTCGCATAGTAGGTGTCAATATGCTTAAATTGGTCCTAATCAACCACACCGAACTTTTAAACACTGAGCTGTCAAAATCGATGGTGCTTACATCGGTTTAGCATTTTTCAAAAGGATGGTATATGAATCCGCCTGCGATTCGACTCGAAATAGAACCAAATGGAGCGGTGTTGACCCCTAGCTAGGACTAGCTATGAGCCACACAGTCATAAACAGGAACACAATGCTAACAATTGCTTCACAGACTTTTTCCTATAGACGTGCGATATTACATCAACTTCTGCGTAGAGACAGAATCCTAGTGCAAATTATTGAGGCCTCATGCATAGGTCCTTCCTTTTTCTGGAAAACTGAAAGGTACCCACCATTTTCCCCTGTTGGCAAACTCTTCCTCCTCAGTTTCCTTCAGATATAACAGTGCATGTATATATTTGGGAAGAGAAAAGAAGCTGGTGATACTGTTGATTGTAGTACGCCCATGTTATATCTGGCAGGGTACAGAGTGAATACAAACAAAAGCAAGAGTGTTTGATCTTCAAAGATCTGTAGTGAAAATGATTGATATCTTTTGCACTTTTTGCATTTTCAGTTCAAGCTTATGTTTCTGCAATTGTTTCTTCCATTGTGTTCCGATCCTCCCTCTGTCTCAATCCTTTGTTTCGTTAAAGCGAAAAGATTTTCCAGGGTACTCACAATCTTCAATCTCAGAAGCCGTGGTTTGGGTATCATTTCTTCAGATCAGAGGGTTAATCAGGAACTTTAGATTAGTGAGATTCTTGATGATAACTTTACCTTGGACTTGGTGCTTTTCCCTTCTTGTTCCTCTGGTACATTGATCTTTCCTTCTTTCTCTCTCTCTCCAAAACACCATTTACATGCATGTTTGGCCTGAAAAAATGCATGGGTACAAAAATGCTTTTACTGATTCCTGACATTTCCTCAGACATCTGTCTCATGCTGTTCTCGAATATGGGCAGTGTTTGGACCTGGAGTTTTGGGAGGAAAAGCTTCATGCATATTTGTGGAGGTGCATTCTGATGATGGACCCTGCATCAGCACCGTACACGTGGCAGGCTATCACCAGTCTCATGTTCTTAGTTTGACCATGTTGTACGGTCATGCATCTCCAATGGTCATGCAAATACTAATATTGTCGCAACGCTTTATACAATTGCCACGAATATCAGAATATTGTATGTGTTATACACTTTGTTAAAAGAATGATTTAATGGTAATCTCATTTTGATATATATATATATATATATATATATATATATATATATATATATATATATTGGTCTAAAGAGGAATATATGCCATGATATTGGTCTAAAGAGGAATATATGCCATGGATGAGAGATATAATTACAAACAGCGGTGGAGCCAGGAATTTGCTCCACGGGGTGCTAAAATTAAGTAACATCACAACCACCATCTAGTCTAGGCAGATACGAAAACGGTATGGACCATACCATTTACGGTATCTCGTGGGATTAAGGCAGATACGAAAACAGTTTAGATGAGTTAACAAGATAAACTTAAGATGTATTCTTTTCAACTAAAACATTGGGAGAACCTAAAACAAAATTCAGAAATTTTCTTCCACCCCCCTTTTCACTATTTCCTTCAAAAAAGTACAGAATCACTAAACTCGTCCCAATTCCTTACCCCTTAAACATCATCATCAAACACAGCAATTTTTTCCTCTATTGCGTTAATTTCCTTTTTAAAGCATGATATGCCCATTGTAAGTGTTAATCAAATTACTACCACACCTGGATGTTATTAGGACAACAGTTGAAATTTGAGAAAGCAACAAAGAGTAATCAAAGAATTGACGGAATCTTAATCAACAATCTGAAATGTTCAATTAACGATTTGTGCTCAATCAACAATCTAAATGCTCAATTAGGAAAGCAAACCACCAATTAAGAATCTGAAAATGCGTACCAAAATCGCCGGTTGTCGTCGCGTTGTCGCCGGCAGTAGATTCTTGTCCGGTAAAGTCCTCGCCTCGCCATCCCCACTTGCCGGTCACTGATCCTTCCAGATCTGAGCAGAAGAAGACTTCCTCGTCCTCGCCGGTCCACCCGTTGTCCCCTTTCAAGGCTTCACTTCAGCCACTCGTTCCAGATCTGAGCTCGTCAATAGAGAGAGTCGACTGAAGAATGTGGTGTCTGCCATCGGGGGTGGTGTCTGTCGCCGGCCGTCTGCGGTTTGGGAGTGGGTGATAGACTATGAGAGACGAGTTGTAGAGAGAGCGAGAGTCGCAGAATCAGACCTGGGTGAAATACAATTTTTTTTTTTAGAAATTAAGGGGGTACATTAGCCACCCCCCCCCCCCCCCCCCGGTACAAGCGTAGCTCCGCCAATGATTACAGATAATAAGTAGCAGTGGATTAACAACTCATCACACACCCCGGAAAGTAGAAGAAAGACATATAAGATGACAAGCCCATCCGATAACTAACTAGGGTAAATACACAAGCACAAAGGAACTATAGATGCAAAAAGCCACTCAGGAAACCCAAAACTGCAATAGCCCAATCAGGTCAGGCAAATAGCATCCTATACATGATGATCTCATGCTCGTTGAAAACCTGAGGCTGACTGATATGCAAAAGCAACTAGCGCAGATGGTAAAACTAAAATACTGTCTTTTCTTTGGGCAACATGAATAGAATGAAACCTTCTACATCAATTGTGCAACCCAGGGATAGGCCTGAAAACAAGATCTTCAAGGAGCTCGAGCTGGACGTATCATCTGATATCAGAGCATGCACAAAAGGGTAGGTAGACTTCTTCGTTTTCTTCACCAACACACAATTCTTATCCATAATTGTAGGAGATGCACGACCACATTTCTTAGAATCTGAAGATGAAAGTGAAGAGGATGAGGAACACACTTCACTCCGACAGTGAGGCAAGGCAGGTGTGGGAAGTTAAACCAGTTCCGGGGTCAGTAGACTCACGGCCATGCAAGGGCAAGGGTTTGGAGCAGCCATGACCAACAGGTCCCAAGACACTTAAGCAAGTTCCAACCACAAGGATCGGAGTAGCAAAATCATCAGCCATATTAGAGTCATCCGAGTTAGAGGAGAAAATCATTTGAAAACCTGGACTAGGAGGCTGAGGCACAATAGCAGCCATGTTAGGGGCGATGGTTAAAGCACATGCTTTATTTTCATTAAGCCCAAGACTCGTAGCCACTGCTGATGGGCCTGATAGCCCAGCCTTATAAACATTATGTTCCCAACCTATTCTGGTCGGACCCAATGGCCCGCTGGGGGTCCCGCTTCGCGCAGACACGTCAACATAGTGAACGGTCAAATTTCCAGCTTATCGAACCGGTCAGCGCGCGCACGCCCAAGACACGTGTTTTTCTCGCTTCGCGCGCTTTGTGCGCGACTTAAGTGCAAATTATTTGGCGTTAGTGTGACTCACGAGAGCGCGGCCATCACGCCAAGATCATCCAAGCACCTTTTCATCAAAAACATCGACCGACGGCGCAATCGGAGCGATGGGGTGAAGGGCAAAGGCCTTGCCAACCCCATGGGATCGGCCTCGGTCCCAAGGCCATGGGGTCGGCCTCGGCCTCCATGGGGGGTCAGCCTCGGCCTCTATTGGGGGTTGGCCTTGCCCCCCCCCCCCCCCGGTTGTTCACTTTTGCGTAGGATCCTTTTCGCACTTTGTTCGCTTTGTACGCTTCGTATGTGACTTTGGCACCTTGTTCATCACGTGGGTATGATTCACGTCGACACTCTCGTAGTAACACAACTTTTGGATTTATCGTTGCCTATAGAAACACCAACCGTCGGCACGCTTGAAGTTCTCCAAAAAGAGGAAGGTGGCCTTGGCCTCGGCCACCCCGGGGGTCGGCCTCGGTCTTCCCCCAAAACCCTCTGCTTTGCCCTTTTTTTGCCCACATTGTTCCGAACCATGTTTTGTGCTCGCACAAAGCTTACTAACGTGTACACAACAACCTCGTGACGTCCATCATCCAATGTCTGCGACCGTGCGTCGCTCTCGTGACGTTCGTCGCTCAAAGTCACGCGCTACCGTCAAACGACCCGTCGCCGACGAACCTCATGTCATCATCCTCAACTTTATCATCACTACATATTGCACTCATTATTTTGGTATAACAGGCACACTCAACTCACATCCTGTCTCCGGGACACCCGACGCGCGCCCAAGCGCTGTCGCCGCGCACGTGCGCCATTCTCATGATGCGTGCCCCCGGCACCAAGTATTGCTCCACGACGTTCGTCGCCGCGCCCGTGCGCCATTCTCATGATCCGTGCCCCCGACACCAAGTATTGCTATGCGACGTTCGTCTTTGTGCCCGTGCGCCATTCTCATAACATGGGCCCCCAGCACCAGGTATGGTCTCGCGACAGTCGTTGCCGCGCCATGCACCACAATCATGATACAGGCCTTCGAGCATCACACTTATTCACCACACCATGCGCCCTCGCCATGGACGTGGAACATGCTTCAACCCACTCTCCGGAGTGTGCATCATTCTGGGGGGCTCCGTTCGTAGTGCTCTGGCACGAGGACCCTTCACAGCCGGATGGACTCGTTACCACAAAGTCATCGCCACCACGGGATGGGCTCGTTACCACAAAGCCATCGCAGTCTTCATTCCAAGGGGGCTCCGCTCGTAGTGCTCCAGTATGAGGACCCCTCGCAGCGGAATGGACTCGTTACCACAAAGTCATCTCCGCCACAGGATGGGCTCGTTACCACAAAGCCATCACCATCACAATCACGGGGGGCTCCGTTCATAGTGCTCCGGCACGAGGACCCCAAGCAGCGGGATGGACTCGTTACCACAAAGTCATCTCCGCCACGGGATGGGCTCGTTATCACAAAGCCATTGCCATCACAGTCACGAGGGGCTCCGTTCGTAGTGCTCCGGCATAAGGACCCTTTGTAGTGGGATTGGGGACTCCTCCGGGACACTATCTCTACCAGGGTGCCTGCGTGACTGGCCTACGTGCTCCGGCACTGGGGGCTCACATCGACACCCCTAGGGACTATGACCCCCGGGTCACTCCGAGACGGGAGCAGGTCTTCGGAGGGCATCGCGCCTAGTCCACCTGGCTGCTGGGCGTCAGGTCTTCCCTACCGCTGCCAGGCCAGTGGGATTCAATAAGGGCTTGGATCGATGGCTAGAGCAACAGGCTTACTCTGATCATGCCGTCATAGTGTGGTCAGTCTTCTCAGACAGGTAGAGCGATGTTGTGCGAGGCAGGCAACGCGAATTTAGGAACCGGCAGTCCAACAGAGAACCGATATTTTAGGACCCCCTGGTGACGTGTCACTCCCAGGGGATAACATGTGGTATTTTATGACATAAGCACATTGTTTCCTATAAATAGTGAACTTTACAACTCAAAATAGGGACTTTTGCTCATGCTTACAAAAAAACCACTTTCTCACTCTAGAATTTGGGAGCTCTTGGGTTCTACTGAGAGAAACATAACTTTAGACCGTAACATTGGACCCCGACTCAGACCTTGACTTGGACTGTCGACTGCCGGCCCTGTTCATCTCGGCCTCGTCTCCGCAACACTACCACTCCTCAAGGCCTGTTTGGGAAGCCTTGCTCTTAGCCCTTACTCCGCCTTTGCTGTCTCTCACTTTGCATACTTGGAAGCTAACGCGGACTGCAGCCTTTATGGCACCTCCATGTAGGTACGAACCCACTTTCCTTGGCATTATTTTGGCGACTCCGCTGAGGAGGTGAGCATCGTATTACAGTTTGTCTGTCTTCCACACTTAGGCACCATGCCTCCACGACGAAGAGTTACGAGGGCTACCAGCCAAGGCCTCATCCGCATCGTGCAAGAGGAGGATCACCTCGGTGAACAAGAAGGGACTAGTGCCATGCGTCTCCAAGACCAGCCACTAGCTGTCGCACCTCACATACAAGTTGTAGTCACTGCGGCCATCCAACTGTTCACGCCCGCTATAGCCAACTTACAGGACTCGCAGGCTACTCTTATGACAGTCATCATGGAAATGCAAAATCCATGTAGGCGATGGTCCCCCAACAAACCCTTGCACCAGTCCAACCTTCCGGACCTGGGTTGGCTCTTGACGCTGCTCAGGCCCCAGTGTCACGACCATCGCCGCCATAATCATCTAAACCTTTGGTTTTAGGACTTGCAACATCTGCACCTCCTGCAGCTGATGTGCTGCATCCTGTCAGGCCATCACGAAGACCTCAGGCAGACCTTGGTCCCGTACTACAACAGATTCACCCTGTCACGGCCCCCTAGCCCATGCCAACACGAAGCTCATCTGAAACCCATAACTCCATCGAGATGGAGCCTAACCCTTACCTAGCTGAACAACACCAAACAACCGGTCAAGTGGTGGACATGCCCCAGCCACCCACCCATGCCCATATACAATTGCCACTACCAGCTCCTATCATATATCAACCATATATTGCACCTGCCCACCAAGATCGTGCATGAAGACCCACCTCCTAACTATGTCACCCGTTCGGACTTGGAAGCCCTCATGCATCGCTTGTCACAAAGCTCCACACCTGACTCCTCTACCAACCTGACATGCCATGCCCCCAACGCCAACAACATTGCCATCACACCCTACCCCCCAAAGTATAAGTAGCCCACCTTCGTGTTCTTCAACCGACATGAGGGCAATGCCCGTGAGCACTTGATGAGATTTGCAGGCTCATTGGAGCAGTATGGTCTAGGAGACAGCTTGAAGTTGAGGGAATTCCACAAGTCCCTTACAGGTTTGGCCTATACTTGGTATCACCAGATCCCTGTGGGGACTGTCGATGCATGGAATGACATGGTTCGGCTATTCCTAGACAAATTCCATTACGAGGCTGAACGCGTTACTATCGTTGACATTGCCAGCATCCACCAGATTCAAGGGGAGGACTTAAACAAGTACATGCACTGTTTCCATCTTAAATGCCTTGAGTGCACGGACTTCAGCAAGGACGAGACCCTAATACCCATATGCATCAAGAACATGAGCAATGTATATCGGGTACACATTGAGAACCTACAGTTGAGGTCATGGGGACACCTCAAAGAAGCCGCCCACCGCACTTATGAGTCGGTTGGACCAGTCAAGCCATGGAAGCCCCATCCGCAGAATGTACTATTGGCCACTGCCGAACCATCTAGAGCTCTACCCCATAACAACCATAACAGCAACACTAGTACCGACAACCGCAACCCCTACAAGCGTCAGTTCCCAGAAGGGGACCGGCGCCCTGACAAAAGGAGACAACGGGAGCCTGCCCCCGAGTACCCGTGCGATTTAAACACGGTGAAAGAGCTCTTGGCGAAATGGGTAAAAAATGACAATAACTTCCACCTGCCGCCGATGAAAGCCAATTTCACGGAAGCGGACAAAGCCCAAGCTAACTACTGCCCTTACCACCACGCCATCGGCCATCATCTCAAAAACTGTAATGGGCTGTGAGATATCTTTGCAAGGAAGGTCGCGGCAGGCGACCTGCAACTCCAAAAGAACAATGACGTACGTCGACAGCCTTACCCACCGCACAACAACCGCAGAGAGCATCAAGTACTCATGGCGATCACCGAAGCCTTTAGGGAGGCCACCCTGAGGGTTGTACCATGTGTGCAGCCAGCTACCCAACCACAGTCCTCGGTAGGCCAAATGACAAAGATGAAAGGATTTTTTTTTTATGAAATGGCATTTTCCCCCACCACAAGAACTTACTTATCCAGCTGCCTGATTGAGGTCACCACAGGCCTCGGCCCCGAGTGCTTTGCCGCTCAAGCCGAGCTGCGACACATCCATTCTTTCGCATTGCTTTTCTCGGACGAGGACCAGCCGTCAGTCGAACAGCATAACCGGCCCTTATTTTTGGAATATACTGTTAATGGCATGGGTTTTCATATTGCCTTGGTAGACTGCGGAGCTTCGGTCAACATCATGCCCCTTGTTACCTTACAATGAGCTGGCATCCCCACACGGAAAATCATACGAGACCCAATCAAAATTTTAGGCTTTGGGAACGGTGACCAGTCAACCTTGGGCCATATCACTGTCGACCTTATGGTCGGGTCCGTACGTCGCGACACCACTTTCCATGTGATGGACAGCGAGCCGGCCTTCCACAATCTACTCGGACGACCATGGATTCACATCAACAAGGTTGTGCCTCAACATACCATCAATGTGTCAAATTGGTGGCCGGTCCCGCGGGACACGAGGTAGCAGTGACAATACCAGCCGCGAAGACCCCATTAGAATGCACAGAATCATACTTCGCCGAGGCCTCCTTCTTCACCGAACTTGCTGAGGATGGTGAGAACGCTGCTCATATCCACTCTACAAGGCTGCCGAATTGGGAGGAGCTATGCGGCAACAACCCTCCCAAGTCCAAAACAAAGAAGGGTAGCGAGAACGTAGCATCAACCTCAGTCATACCACCTGCTGCCAAGGCCAACTCCCCTCCTGCATCCCCCAAGTCTAAGAAGCATAAGCCTGAGCCAACCTTCCAACGAATTGTTAAGGACGGTAAAGTGATCTACCAGTTATGATGGTGTGCAGGGGCTTCAAGTGGTCCCTCATCTGACCCCCTCGACCCTGACCCACTTGAGGAGACTAAATTATGCTGCACGGCCGAGCATTGCCCGCCAGATCCTGACCTCACCCCCGGCGCAACACCACCTTACTATGAAGACGGCCCTCGACCACATCCGAAGATCTTGAAGAAATCAACCTGGACGACCCAGGCAAGGAACCACGGCACACTTACATTGGCACAAAACTCGCCCCCAGCAGAAGAATTGGTTTCCCTCCTATGCGAATATCGCGATGTCTTGGCATGGAGTTACAATGAGATGCCCGGACTGGATCCTGCCTTAGTCACACATCAATTTGGCTGGCTAATGTCGTCCCTGTATAAAAGAAGAATGGCCAAGTCCGCATTTGTATTGACTTTCGGGACTTGAACAAGGCGTGCCCCAAAGATGAGTTTCCACTACCCAATATTGACATGCTTACAAAGGCCACCGCCAGACACAAAACCTTATCTTTTATGGACGGGTTCGCAGGTTATAATCAAATTTGCATGAACCCTGACGATAGCACCAAGACAGCCTTCCACACTCCTATGGGTAACTTTTGTTGAAAGGTCATGCCCTTTGGCCTCAAGAATGTAGGTGCTACCTATCCAAGGGCGATGACAGCCATATTCCATTACATGATACACCGCACAATGGAAGACTACGTCGACGATCTCATCATCAAGTCTAAGAAGGAAAGTGATCATCTCACTGACCTCCGAGTAGTCTTTGATCGTTGTTGCCAGTACAATATGCTGATGAATCCCCTGAAATGTGCCTTTGGAGTCTCCTCCGACAAATTCCTCGGCTTCTTGGTCAGTCGACAGGGCATCGACGTCGACCCTTCTAAAACCACCTCTATCCAAGAGATGCCACCCCCCACAAGCACCAAACAGTTGAAGAGCTTTCTCATTAAGGTCTCTTACCTCCGTCAGTTCATCCCTGCCTTGGCCGAACTCATCACACCCTTTCAGCACTTGACACGTAAGAGCGCACCATGGAGTTGGGGTACGCCCCAACAGCAAGCCTTTGACAAGATCAAGTCAGTACTCATGTCGCCACAAACCATGGTGGTACCACAACGAGGTCTACCCCTCTTACTGTACTTGACTTCCACGCCCAGGTCCATAGGGGCTTTACTTCCTCAGGAGGTGGATAGGGTGGAGCGTCATGTTTATTATCTCAGTCGGTCAATCAGGGGGCCCGAAGCCAATTACTCCGAGCTAAAAAAGCACTGCTTAGCTTTGGTTTACGCCTCACAGAAATTCAGACACTACTTCTTGGCACATCAGATCACACTCGTCACCAAAGCTGATCCACTCCGCTACATGCTTACACGTCCCGCCCTGTCTGGTCAACTCACCCGTTAGTTATTGCTATAGGTCGAGTTCGGCTTATCTATCAAGAATCCTACAGCTCTGTGGAGTCAAGCACTTGCAGACCTCCTAGCCTTTTTCCCACACCAATAATATCAACCGACCTCAGATCAATTGCCTGGGGAGGAGACAGCCCTGATCACTGACATCCATGAATTATGGACGCTTGAATTTTTTACGGTTCATCCACTAGCAAAGGTCCCAATGGAACACCCCTCCGGCAAGGGGGTGCCGGTATAGTCCTCTGGAATCGCGATGGTGTTACCACCTCCCTGTCCTTCAAGCTCGCATTCCCAGTGTCTAACAACGAAGCTGAGTATGAGGCACTTGTCATTGGCTTCATGCTTGCCGTCAGTATGGGGGCTAAGGCCTTGTGTATGAAAGGAGACTCAAACTTGATCATGAAGCAGGCTGACAAAGAGTTCGCAGTCAAGGAACCAGCCTTGGCACCATATCGTGCCTTGGTCCAACACTTGGAAGGAAGACATGGCCATTTCCAGTATGAACATCACAACAGGTGCCACAACAGACATGCGGACAGCTTGGCCATGATCGCGTCAAAGATGGAGGTTGATGGTGAGCAGCGAATGCCAACCATCATCAAGAGAACTGAACCATGCACAGCATTGCACCTAGTCCCGAAGGACACTACTGCAAACGATTGGAGGCAGCCAATCATCGACCAACTTAAGACGCCAGCTCTTGCTCATGCCTCTACTCTTACAGACTTTTTGATGTTGGGAGATGTCTTGTATAGACAATGTCCCAGAGGCTTCTAACAAGACTCTATTACGAATATTGTCATGAATTGTCCATGATGCGAGTGGTTCATGGTCTGAAAGCTAAGCTTTGCACGTTGGGCTTATCGAACCTCCAAGCACACAGCAACAAGACCATACCCTTTTCCCTTGTCTACGGGGATGAGTGTGTGGTTCCAGCCAAGATTGCGGTCGCGTCAGCCAGACTCTCCCTAAGCAGTGGCCTTGGGGAGGAAGAAACCAAAATGATAGCCCTTGAAGGACTTGATGAAAAGAGAGCCAATGCCTTGCGCTGTATGAAGAAGTACCACGAACAACTCGCTAAGGCATATGGAAAAACTGTGAAGCAACGGACATTCGTCGAGGGCCACCTTGTTCTCCAAGCTGCCAAACATATACGTGTCAACATGCCAGCCCCCAAGTTCACACCAAATTGGGAAGGACCACTTCAAGTGCATGAAGCCAAAGACAACGGCTCTTAACTTTTGCTCAACACGGAAGATGGACAAATCACGGCACCTATCAACGGCCACTATTTGAAAAAGTATTATGCTTAACCAGCTGTAGATCGCTCCCCCCGCCCTACCCGCCCAAAGCTTAGAACACCCACACACATTATTTTTTTGTCTATGCACACCTGTTTATGACTTGTAACTCAGCAATCTGGCCTCTCGATCTGATATAGTTTGCCAGCCAGTCCAACTAGAATCCGAGAGCTGTAAAGGATACAAGCTCTGACAGATACTGTGATATAACCACTGGAGTCCAACCCAAAACCGCCACCGCACCAAGGGTAGCAAACCAATCCACGAGGGCTGTGTACATCGCCCTTGAGAATATAGCACCATGGACGAGGCAGCATCAACAAATGTCTCCTGGTGCCTCACCCTGATCATCTCCAATCAGCGTACTACTGCACCCAATAACTCCACACCATCCCAGGGGATCGCGTCTGCCCCGCCGACAGGAAACCTCCCACTGACAGCACCAACCTCTGAAATACCACCACCGGCCGACTGCGCATCAACTGCACCAGAGTGCATCGACAACAGATATCACCAGCATCTGCTGCCGAGCCTGACAACGTCTCAAGAACATGCCTCGCTGCGGGTAGAACAGGTACATCAGGCTGGGGGGACGGACCCGTAGTAGGTGTGTGTACCGCAGCAAAAACATGATGAACTCTAGACGGAGCATCTGGCTCCCTGACCGTCCACCAATCTGACCCCTCGAACATATGGGCACCGTCTATCTGACCGCCCAACGGAGACTCAATTGCCTCAACTAGTACTGGTGACGGACTCGGACAACTGACTGGCTCTGCCACATACTCGGCCGCTTGCTCTGCTACCACGGCCCCCTCAACATCATTAGTCTCCATAGGACGGACCTCACCAACAGTCTCAGTACATGGCTCATCGACCCCACGACCCCCCTCAGCAGCACCAGGAACCGTCTCAACATACTCATGGATATCATCAGCTGTCTTGGCACCTCTCTCGTTGGCCTCTTTGGCCGCCTCTATGTCCGTATCATCAGTCTCACCAGGTGTCTCAGCATCCATGCCTCTGAACTCGTCAGTCTCTGCCACGGTATCCTCAGCTGTATCGTATGGCTAGGCACCCAAATCATCATCAAGCTCCTGACAAACAAAAAAAACAAGGAAGAACGATCATAGCACATGACTAACATGGTGATTGGCGACTATAAAACAAAATAAAAAACGGTAATGCTAACCTCAGAGTCAGAATAATCCGATACCTCCCGCGGCCTCTTTGACCCGTGACTGCTGCCCGCTAAAGGACCCGCGCCGCCACGCTGCGCACTCTCCATCATTCCCACTCTCACTGACGAGAGGGGACCCTTGCCGGCTCCCGGCATCCTAAGCACGTGGGCTGGCGCGGGCGCATGTGAGGCAGTACCCCTACCACTGCCCCTCTGGGATCTCGTGTCGCGGCATTCGCCACGACTGCCCCTAGCCGCATCTGCCTAAAGAACACATGTGATCAGTGTCATCATACCCAACTGCTTCGCCACCTCCAGCGACACCAAGCCCAATCCTCTGTCACCAACAAAGACGTCGACTAGCTGCCTGTCCGCTGGCCCTTGCACCAACCACTCAGACCACGTAATCCGAACCCTCTCCCACCAACGAGCATACGCAGCTGTGACCACCCCAGTGGACAACAAATCAGGCCTCCTCCACTCGTTCGTCGGTGTTGGCCACGAACGTGCCTTCCTCCGCAGGGTACACCAGAAAGTCGTATCCACATCCCAAGGTCGAGAATAAGCGCAAGGGGGCTCCATATCATAGCCAAAGGAGAGAGACAATCGGTCAGGACTGTAGCATGCAACATAATACCAACACACAGCCGGATTCCCGCCGTCATTAGTCAGTACTGGCAGCCATCCAGGGAAAAAGGCTACCAACAGAGATATCTCGAGGTCTGTCAAGTCGGGTCTGCTGTGTAGCTGTAAATCGATATCCCGTAGGTGCATCCAAGGCGGAGTCCCGTACGAAGAATGCATGTTGACATACAGACGGCTGAGGCACGCGTCTCGTACGTCAAACAACTGCGATAGCTCGCATGCAGGCCTCTTACCACCGACCCACGCATATACTTGTCCTCCTGCATACCACTTCGCTACTACCATCGACTTCCCCGGACGCGTCACTGTCCCCTTCCTCGGGCACGGATGTACCTTCGGATACCCCAAAGGTCAATACTCTACATAGCACTCGAACAGATACCTCTGTAAGAACATCTAGTCGACGTAGGTCGACACCTGATACCGCCCATACGATCTCTGCATGTCGTTTGCAAACTGGTCTAGACGCGAGTACAGCGTGCCAACCCAACACGTTTGCCTACGGCCATCCGCACTGCTAACGGGAAGACCTTTTAGGCAATACCATCCTCGGGTGTCCCCTCAAACACAAACCTACAAGTATATAAATGTGACACACATCACGACCTCCCCACCCTAGCATGATATGCAGCACAACACTTAGCAGCATGCTATGCTATTCCTCTTTGTTCTTAATATGGACTTTCTTTTTTCTAAGTATAGATATCACTAGACTACATGTACAAGAGCAATGCTATGCAGCATACGAGTAATGCAAAGATCAAAGTAATAGGACAGCGTACCTCGATAGAAACATTGCAAGGAAGGCAGCTAGCTCGTATTTCTCATCCATGTAGCCAGGCCCACTGTGGAAATCGTCATCTGACATCAACCTCTGCCCGGGCCGCATGATCACTGTGCCACAGAAATGCTGAACCCACTCGCTTTATGTGCACTTAAGTTGAACCTTGTCTCTTGCAGAAAATCAATCAACGCCTTGACAGCCAGGCGTTCTTCCGCTGTCAACCTCAGTGCATCGGTATCCTCTGTCCTGTGCATCGGTAGGCCGGTCAACGTCAAGACGTCCAGCAGCGTCGGACCAATCTCTCCGAACTCTGTAACAAAGGTATGAGTCTGCGAGCTCTATCGCGAAAGTAGTAGTGTGAGGCCGCTAATGTCCCTGCCTGGCTCGACACTCTTGTACGTCGCCTCAATCGCTGCCACTAGCCCGAGCACGTCTAACCTCTCCCTCCAAGCTTCATCCCACATCATGTATGCCACGTTGCGCACTCTCCATCATTCCCACTCTCACTGACGAGAGGGGACCCTTGCCTGCTCTCGGCATCCTAGGCACGTGGGCTGGCGTGGGCGCATGTGCAGCAGATTCCCTACCACTGCCCCCCCCCCCAGGATCTCGTGTCGCGGTGTCCGCCACGACTGCCCCTAGCCACATCCGCCTCAGGAACACCTGTGATCATTGCCATCATACCTGACTGCTTCACCACCTGCAGTGACACCAAGCCCAATCCTCTATCACCTACAAAGACGTCGACTAGCTGCCTATCCGCTGGCCCCTGCACCAACCACTCAGACCACGTAATCCGAACCCTCTCCCACCAACGAGCATACGCAGCTGTGACCACCCCGGTGGACAACAAACCAGGCCTCCTCCACTCGTTCATCGATGTTGGCCACGAACGTGCCTTATTTTGCAGGGTACACCGAAAAGTCGTATCCACATCCGAAGGCGAGGGGGCTCCATATCATAGCCAAAGGCGAGAGACAATCGATCAGGACTGTAGAGTGCAACATAACACCAACACACAGCCGGATTCCCGCCGTCATCTGTCAGTACTGGCAGCCATCCAGGGAAAAAGGCTACCAGTAGAGATATCTCGAGGTCTATCAGGTTGGGTCTGCTGTGTAGCTGTGAATCGATATCCCGTAGGTGCATCCAAGGCGGAGTCTCGTACGAAGAATGCATGTTGACATACAGACGGCTGAGGCACGCGTCTCTTACGTCAAACACCTGCGATAGCTCATATGCAGGCCTCTTGCCACCGACCCACGCATACACTTGTCCTCCTGCATACCACTTCGCTACTACCATCGACTTCCCCGGACGCATCATTGTCCCCTTCCTCGGGCACAGATGTACCTTCGGATACCCCAAAGGCCTATACTCTACATAACACTCGAGCAGATACCTCTATAAGAACATCTAGTCGACGTAGGTCGACACCTGTTACCGCCCATACGATCTCTGCATGTCATTTGCAAACTGGTCTAGACGCGAGTACAGCGTGCCCAAGTATATCGGCGCCAACCCAACACGTTTGCCTACGGCCATCCGCACTGCTAACGGGAAGACCTTCTGGGCAATACAGTCCTCGGGTGTCCCCTCAAACACAAACCTACAAGTATATAAATGTGACACACATCACGACCGCCCCACCCTAGCATGATATGCAGCACAACACTTAGTAGCATGCTACGCTATTCCTCTTCGTTCTTAATATGGACTTTCTTTTTTCTAAGTATAGAAATCAATAAACTACATGTACAAGAGCAATGCTATGCAGCATATGAGTAATGCAAAGATCAAAGTAATAGGACAGCGTACCTCAATAGAAACATGGCAAGGAAGGCAGCTAGCTCGTATCTCTCATCCCTGTAGCCAGGCCCACTGTGGAAATCGTCATCCGACATCAACCTCTGCCCGGGCCGCATGACCACTGTGCCATAGAAATGCTGAACCCACCCGCTTTATGTGCACTTACGGTGAACCTTGTCTCTTGTAGAAAATTAATCAACGCCTTGACAGCCAGGCGTTCCTCCGCTGTCAACCTCAGTGCATCGACATCCTCTGTCCTGTGCATCAGTAGGCCGGTCAACGTCAAGACTTCCAGCAACATCTGACCAATCTCCCCGAACTCTGTAACGAAGGTAAGAGTATGCGAGCTCCATCGCAAAAGTAGTAGTGTGAGGTCGCTAATGTCCCTGCCCGGCTCGACACTCTTGTACGTCGCCTCAATCGCTGCCACTAGCCCGAGCACCTCTAACCTCTCCCTCCAAGATTCGTGCCCCATCATGTATGCACACCAGAAACTCTAACCTATCGGCATGGTATTGTGGCCCTTGAACATCACAGGAGACCACGGAATGTCCTCTCGCTCGGCCAACAAACCTGGAACGTACCGCGGTGAAATCATCGGACCAACCTAGAAGCTTGGTGCACGAACATACGGTGAAGGGACCATGGAGCCATCACGCATCGATGCAGAGCTCCAAGGCACCAAAAACACATCAGCAGACACCCGTCGCGCCAGCTCTCTCCACAGCCCCTCGGGGGGACACCCGGGCATCGCACCCTTCGCGGTCAGTAACATGTTGCTACGACTCGGCGTCTGATCAAAGCTCCTCATACCATCATCATCGAAACCCAAAGGCACACCTAACGCGTTGGCCGACACCGGTCCGTCCTCATCATCGTCATCAACCACGTCACCCATGGTAACTGTGAATGCCCACTCGCCCCGCCACAACGGCACTCACTTTGCTTCGTCCTTGACTTTTTTCACGATCCATCATCCATCGCCCTGTCGGCCTCGGCATGGTCGGTCTCGGCCCTGTCACCCGCGGCCTTGGCCCCCGGGATCTCGGCCTCCTTCCCCTTCTCCTTCCTCCTCTCTTCTTCCTTCCTCCTTTCTTCTTCCCTTCTTCTTCTCATGTCTTCCCTCTCTTCCTCCCTTCTTCTTTCCCTTTCCTCCCTCTCTTCCTCCCTCCTCTCCTCCCTCCCTTCCTCTGCCTTCTCCATTCCCCCTTCCGCACCCGCGCCATGGCCACGTCCCACGTCGGCCTCGGCCTCAGCCTCGGCCGAGTGGCCTTGGTCGGCCTCACCCTCACGGCCTTGGTCAGCCTCGGCCACCCAGTCGGCCAGCCTTGTGCCCTTCCCCCGTACTCCCTTCCCCATTCCCCCAACCTCCCCCTCCCTTCCTCCCCTCCCAACGTCGGCCTCGACCCTTTGGTGTGCTGCAGCTGGGGCTTAGGTTCCTCCTTGGAGCCTTCCTCCTCTTCCACCTCTTCCCCCATAGCTCTTACCTTCATGCATCCTTCTTGCTTCTTGGTTGGTCCTTAACCTCATGGTTCTTCAAGCCTTTCTCTTCTCCTTCTTCTTCTATTCTTTCTCTTCCTCTCTTCTCTCCTTTTTCTTCTAAGTGTAAATCTCCCTCTCTTTCTCTAAAGTCTTGAAAATGCAAGACTTCTCAACTTCCCCCCTTCTTCTCCCACAAGTCCTAACCTTTCCCCCTAAAAACTTCCCCCTCTTTTTTCTTTCAAAATTCAATCTCAACTTTTCCCCCAAAACTCCCAACAACTCCTTTTTCAAACCGCTACCCATTTTCTCGCTAGCTTAAGTATTTTTTGCACAATCTTCATCGGGATTAACGCTACAACTTTTAGGTAATTAATTTTACCGCTAATAAGTTTTTTCGCGAAAACCCACTTCTGGATAAATTTTATTATTTGCGCTACCTTTCTTTTCACGCCAACACTAACGGATACGCATACTCCATTTTTTGTCGCTCTGCTTTTTTCTCACTCGATATCGCTATTACTTTATTTGCGCTAACGTTTTTTTTGCAAAAAAAAAAATTTCACGGAAACCTACGCTCCATTATGTCTTTCGTTACAATAGCGATTGTTCCTCAAAATTTGACCCCGGCCTTTATTTCTACTACCGACGCTTATGAGTGCGGCGCCCGCTCGGGTCGACCCTCCGCGCCCACCACACGCAGGGGGCTTATGTTCCTAACCTATTCTTGTCGGACCCAATGGCCCGCTGGAGGTCCTGCTTCGCGCAGACACGTTAAGATAATGAACGGTCAAATTTTCAGCGTATCGGACCGGTCAGCGCGCGCACGCTCAAGTCACGTGTTTTTCTCACTTCACGCGTGACTTAGACGCAATTTATTTGGCGTTAGTGTGACTCACGAGAGCGTGACCGTCACGCCAAGATCATCCGAGCACCTTTTCATCAAAAACATCGACCGACGGTGCAATCGGAGCGACGGGGTCAAGATAAAGGCCTTGGCCAACCCCATGGGGTCGGTCTCGGCCTCCCCCAAGGCCATGGGGGGTCGGCCTCGGCCTCTATTGGGGGTTGGCCTTAGCCTCCCCCCCGGTTGTTCACTTTTTTCGTAGGGTCCTTTTCATGCTTTGTTTGCTTCGTATGTGACTTTGGCACCTTGTTTGTCACGTGGATATGATTCACGTCGACACGCTCGTCGCAACACAACTTCCAGATTTGTCGTTGCCTATCAAAAGGAGGAAGGTGGCCTCGGCCACCCCTAGGGTCGGCCTCAGCCACCCCTAGTGTGATGCCCCGAACCTAGGTTTACGAGGTTATTATTACTTAACGACGATTATGGTAAGTAAGATGAAATTAGACTGTTAGTGAAGACCTTACGAGCAGGTATAAATTTGATCTTTAACGTTAATTATTGTAAACAATATTAATTGTTGCATCTAGTAACATATTTTAATAATATGATAAGCCATAAATGATGAAGTTTGTACAATAGAAAAATTCATGGAAGTTGGCGGTTTGCAATTTATAATTGACGAAATTGTGCCGCTATAACATTATATGGTCTCGCATTAAATAATTTTACATATTAAAGAGCAGAAAACAAAAATGGAAACAACAATAAAATAAATAAATAAATAAAAATAATTGATAATACATAAAGGGAATACGAGAGAGGGTGTGAACAAAAAGAAAAGGAGAAATCAGGTAGAGAGGAACAGAAAAGGCAGCCAGCCTTAAAACGGGGCAGCGCCTCTTCCAAATCTAGGCAGCCCCCATTTCTGGCCACACGCATAGCCGCCGGCATCAACTCCGGCTGTGCACCTTCACCAGACATCATTGACAAACGCCTCTACTACCCTGTGCCACAACCAAACCGCCCTGGCCACCATCGGATGGTATTCGAAACTGGCCAACCAAAATCCCTACCGAAAGACGCCACCGGTCAAACGCCAGCGCAAGGGACCCCACTGGTCAATAACCGGTCACTAATGGCCACTTCCAGCAGTGGATTGCCTTCGCGTCGCTGTTGTTATTGAGCCACTGTCACCACCAAGATTTGCTCTGCCACCACCGTAGGTACTCATCGCCACCATCATCCCGTTCCATAAGCCTTCGTCGGTGCCATCCAGTCGTGCTATCGCTGCCCATCAGGTAGATCCAAGAGCAATCATAGACTCATGTCACCATCACGATCTACTCCGCCACCACAGCCTGGTACTTATCACCGGTGAACTAAAACTCCGATCGACACTAAGGATGACCATGGGCCAGTCGACAGCTCTCTCCTTTCATCCACCAATCAACTGCCTTGACCACTGAGACCTATAACCGGCGTCGTAACTAAAATTTCACGGCGAGCCAAAATGGCAATCGCCAACCTTCATCCACCACCGTCAAAATCTACAACCACCGGTAACCATCCACTATAAGCCACCACCGTGGGTCCTTAACCGAACCGCCCTGCCACCCAAGCACTGCCCTCCGTCAAAAGAACATTCTCCGATCAACATCAACGGCTATTCGATTGTCGTCGGCGTTGGGATCCATGACTACGGCGTAGAATTGGTTTTTATGGTATTCACTATGAAGCGGGGTTGGGTAGTGTTGTGATTTTGGTGGCTATGCAGTGGTTGAAATTTAGCGGTAGTGTGGTGGTGGAAGGTGGTTTGTGTGCATAACTGTGGGTGCATGACATGTGTGTGGTTGTCATATACATGGTGTGGTTGTTGGACAATCATGTGAAATTGGGTGTGTATGTGGGGCACTATGGGGTGGGTGTACATTGCGGCTGTGTGAATATTTTTGTGTCTTAGCGTGTACGTGTGCTTGTGCTTTGGAAGGTGAAGTGATGTATCTAACAATATGTGTCCTAGTGTGCATTTTATGATGAACAAATGATGGGTGCATGGCACGTATCTATGTGTGAGGTGGTCAGCAAATGGGTGAGTTTGGGCATGTGAACTTGTGTGTGAAATGGTGAGCCAGTTGTGGGGTTATTAGAAGGTGGCACATGTAGTAATAGGTGGGTTGGGGAAGTCAGCAGTTATGTGTTGGGTTTTGGTGGTATGGACAATGAACGGAGTTCGGTGGTACAGTTGCGATACTGTTGTGGTTGTAGTTGTGGTTTAATGATGGCACTGTGTGTATGTTGTACATACAAGGTGCGCACCATGTGGTGGTTGCTGGGCGATAGCATATAACAAGGGGTGTCGTAGGGCATTGTTGTGTAGGTGTATTTAGCGAGAGGTTACTTGGTGGTTATTAAAACGGGTAAATTAATGGATGTTCGGCAACGGCGATTAAATGCCAAGAATGACAGGGTGAACTGGGCATGATATTGGACGGGCATGTAAAGGTCGTGCAGTTGACTGAGGCATCGAATCTGCTTGAAGACAGGTTCAACGAGAATGTTGTGCCGTGATTGACGATCCTTTGGGTTATAGTAAAGCTGAGAACATGAAGATAGAAAAGAATGGCGTTGATGGTTCTCGAACGAGATGCAGCAGCACGCCGTCTTTCCGGAGATTTTTATGTGGGCAAATGCATAGCGTCAAGTAAGTGACCCTCGATTCAACTAGTGCTTTTACATAAAATGTGCATGCTTAACTACTGTTAAAAAGTGACGTTTATCATCATTGACGTTTCTTTTTTTTATTTATGTTTAATTGCTCTGACTTGATTTGTCAAACAAAGTTTTAATGGTTTATTTCTCGTTAAAAAACCGGACCAGCATGTAACTGACAGTTTGCTTAGAGAATGCAAAGAAACTCATATTTGAAATATTTTGGCATTTGACTTATTTGCGAATATTGAACATGTTGAAAGCTATCCAAAGTGGTTGTGTTTATGATGAACCAAAAGGTTGTCTTTTTGTTTATTCGATTGCTGTGCCCCATATCCACGGGAAAAAGTTGGATTTCGGGCCCTGGTCAACGGGGCTTGTACGTTGATGCACAGTACTGTGGCTGGTGGTGCGTCCTTGCGTCCACATGATTATTTTATCCCGGGTGTAGGAGGGATTTCAGGCCCTAGTCAGGGGGGCTTGTACGCTGACAGCAGCATATCGTTTGAGCTAATGTTGGGATTTGAACTGGTTGTTATAAAGTTTTGCGATAATCATTATATACTTCAGTTTTTGGTTTCATGTACTCTATTTGTTTTACCCGATGATTACCAACTTCATGATTTTAGATTTCTTTACGTGGCTATAATATAAAGTGAGTTGTTTTCTGCATGCTATGGTCCACCTAGTTGAATCATTGGTTACTTACTGAGCACGTGGAAGCTCATCCATTACTTATCATTTCAGGTTGAAAGTAAGGTGATGGTGAGGAGAATAGGAGGAGAAAATTTGGTGCGGAGCTTCGGAGACTGCATGAAATGAGTCGCTAAATATTAGATTTTCTGTTTAGCTTTAGTTGTTGACAATCAGAGTTATGAAAAGTTTTAGCATAAGTGTTGTATTCAAATGAAAATATGAAAATGTAATTAAGGTTTGTAGAAGTTTTAATTTCTGCTGCAACACATGTTGGTTTTAAGCAAGTAAGGCCTGGCAGAGCCCTCGGTTAGAGTCTATTGGGTCTGCGGCCGGTCACGTGCCTAGCTCACGGGCCTGCCCGTGGGTTCTGGTCGTGACACCTAGGGTCAGCCTCGGCCTACCCAGGGGGTCTGCCTCGGCCTCCCCAAGGGGGTTGGCCTTGGCCTTCCCCCAAAACCCCGGCTTTGCCCCTTTTTTGTGCACATTGTTCCGAACCATGTTTTGTGCTGGCACAAAGCTTACTAACGCATACACAACAACATCGTGACGTCTGTCATCTGATGTTCGTGACGTTCGTCGCTCAAAGTCACGCACTACCGCTGAATGACCCATCGCTGATGAACCACGTGTCATCATCCTCAACTTTATCATCATTACATATTGCACTCATTATTTTGGTATAACAGGCACACTCAACTCACGTCCTGTCTTCGGGACACCCGACTCACGCCCATGCGCTGTCGCCGCGCCCATGCGCCATTCTCATGATCCGTGTCCTCGGCACCAAGTATTGCTCCGCGACATTCGTCGCTGCGCCCGTGCGCCATTCTCATGATGCGTGCCCCCAGCACAAATTATTACTCCACGACGTTCCTCGCCGCGCCCATGCGCCATTCTCATGATCCGTGCCCCCGACACCAAGTATTCCTTCGCGATGTTCGTCGCTGCGCCCGTGCGTCATTCTCATGATCCGTGCCCCCGGCACCAAGTATTTATCCCCGATGTTCGTCGCCGCGCCCGTGTGCCATTCTCATAACATGTGCCCCTGGCACCAGGTATGGTCTTGCGACAGTCGTCGCAGCGCCCATGCGCCACAATCATGATACAGGCCTTCGAGCATCACACTTATTCACCACACCATGCGCCCCCGCCATGGACATGGAACATGCTTCGACCCACTCTCCCGAGTGTGCAGCATTCCGGCGGGCTCCGTTCGTAGTGCTCTGGCACGAGGACCCCTTGCAGCGGGATGGACTCGTTACCATAAAGTCATCGCCGCCACAGGATGGGCTCGCTACCACAAAGCCATCACCGTCTTCATTCCAGGGGGCTCCGCTCGTAGTGCTCCGGCATGAGGACCCCTCGCAGCGGGATGGACTCGTTACCACAAAAACATCACCGCCACGGGATGGGCTCGTTACCACAAAGCCATCGCCATCTTCATTTCGGGGGGCTCCGCTCGTAGTGCTCCGGCATGAGGACCCCTCGCAGCGGGATGGACTCGTTACCATAAAGCCATTGCCGTCTTCATTCCAGGGGGCTCCGCTCGTAATGCTCTAGCATGAGGACCCCTCGCAGTGGGATGGACTCATTACCACAAAGTCATCGCCGCCACGGGATGGGCTCGTTACCATAAAGCCATCGACGTCACAATCACGGGGGGCTCCGTTCGTAGTGCTCCGGCACAAGAACCCCTCACAGCGGGATGGACTCGTTACCACAAAGTCATCGCCGCATGGGATGGCTGGTTACCATAAAGCCATCGCTGTCACAGTCATGGGGGGCTCCACTCGTAGTGTTTTGGCACCAGGACCCCTCGCAGCGGGATTGGCGACTCCTCCGGGACATTATCTCTGCCAGGGTGCCTGCGTGACTGGCCTACGTGCTCCGGCATTAGGGGCTCGCGTCGACACCCCTAGGGACTATGACCCCCGGGTCACTCCAAGACGGGAGCAAGCCTTCGGAGGGCATCGCGCCTAGTCTACCTAGCCGCTGGGCATTAGGTCTTTCCCACCGCTGCCAGGCCAGTGAGATTCAGTAACAGCTTGGATCGGTGGCTGGAGCAACGGGCTTACTCTGATCATGCCGTCATAGTGTGGTCAGTCTTCTCAGACAGGTAGAGCGACGTTGTGCGAGGCAGACAATGCGAATTTAGGAACCAGTATTTTGGGACCCCCTGGTGACGTGTCACTCCAAGGGGATGACATGTGGCATTTTATGACATAAGCACACTGTTTCCTATAAATAGTGAACTTTACAACTCAAAAAAGGGACTTTTGCTCAATCTTGCAAAAAACCACTTTCTCACTCTAGAATTTGGGAGCTCTTGGGTTCTAGTGAGAGAAACATAACTTTAGACCGTAACATTGGATCCCGAATCGGACCTTGACTTGGACTGTCGACTGCTGGCCCTGTTCGTCTAGGCCTCGTCTCCGTAAAATTGATTGATAGAGCTTTGCACAAGTTGGAGTGAGAACGGCCGTTGATGAAGGAACTGGCAGATAATTCAATGAAACCATTTTGTGGTTAAGGTAGATACCAGATCTTGATCCATTAGGTTGAAATTACCACATCGATGAAGGGTAAGAGCGTCTTTTATATTGGAAAAAGCGATATCGGAGATGGACATGAAGCTTGCGAACCAGAACACAGAGAAAGAAACAACAGAGACGAAGACAAAGAGAAAGAGAGAAGGAACAGAGATGTGACAGACTCAATCGCACCTACGTTCACCCCTTAAGCTAGAGTCACAAACGAAGTCTCTTCTGCATGCCTTCGATACTTTGATATCTCAAATGCTCAATTTATTCAAAGAGCCTATAAATGTACTCGATCAGTATCCGAATTCACCAACTATAAGAAAATCTAACATTGATACCTTTTTGCTAAAGTGAAACGACCGATACGATTAATTTGATCTTTTGCTCTATTTCAGTCTTATCCCTCAAGAAGGGATGAGGAAGACCAAATAGTTTCCTTCCTTATTTTTACTGCTCCCAGACCTCAATAAAAGAGTTCTCTGACCTCCGTGAAAGAGCAGTCATTTGGAGGCTGTCGACTAGACATAAGAAAAAGTTGCATAAGTTGTCACTTATTTTTTTAAAACAAGTTTCATTACAACTCATCGTAGAGGTGTCAAATGGGCCGGGTGGCCCGCTGGCTGGCCCAGCCAGGTCCTTTTTTGGTCCGGGCCGGCTCTAACCCTTAGGGCTTGGGCTAGGTCCAGGCCTAACTTTTTGAGAAACAGGCCCGGCTCGGCCCTATTTTGGCCCAAAAAATGGCCTTTTCAGTTTTTTTTTTAAACTAAGGTGTATTTGCTTGCCTTCTATGACTAAAATATAGAAGAAATCTATTACTTTTAGATTATTAGTGAGAATAACTAAGGTGTATTTGTTATTTTGAATAACAAAAAAAAAAATTGGGCCCGGGCCCGGCCCAAGATGTTGGGCCTAGGGCCTGGGCTTGGACTGGGCCCAGATTTCCCTCATTCTGGCCCGGCCTGGCTCGGCCTGGCCCGTTTGACAGCGACCCTGGCCCGATTTTCTAGAGGCTCGATGGGCTTGGGCTAGGCCGGCCCAAGCCAGGCCCATTTGACACCTCTAACTCATCAGAGAACTTTTTAATGGACCCCAAGTCGAGAAGTAAAATGTGTGATCAAACGAAAGAACAAACATGTAGAGACAATTTTGAATGGTCTTTGTACAAAATTTAAAGGAATCCAAAATCTATATCTATATAATATATAATAAGAAAAGTGTGACCTTCTTTACGCGACACATCATCGTAGATATATGACTTCTTTGTCTGACACGTCATCACATTATGTTTTCAATGTTAAATAGAACTATAACCATTATAAGAGTCATTAAAGGTTTAAAATGTTATTTTGGAATAAGCCTTTTATAAGTAAAAAAATAATTCTAATCATTCTGAAACTCTAACTGATTGTTGAACTGACTTATTAGGACTTAATTTTTATTATTGAATCCTTAAAACAACTCTCTAATATGAATATAAAAGTTCATATATCTAAAAAATGAAAATAATATTATAATCTTAAAGGTGCTTTATATAGTTGAAAACCCAATTCTAAACACTCTGAAACGCGACACGTCATCACAGAGATATGACTTCTTTGCTTGATACGTCATCACATTATATTTTCAAGGTGAAATAGAACTATAATCATTATAGGAGTCGCTAAAGGTTTAAAATGTTATTTTGGATTGGGTCCTTATTTTTTGATAAGTTAATTTCTATATTAGTAAGCCTTATATAACTACAAAAATAATTGTAAACATTCTGAACTATAACTGATTGATGAACTAACTTATTAGGACTTAATTTTGATTATTGAATCCTCAAAATCGCTCTCTAATATGAATATAAAAATTCATATATCTAAAAAACGAAAATAATATTATCATCTTAAAGGTACTTTATATAGTTGAAAACTCAATTCTAAACATTCTGAAAACACGACAAGTCATCGCAGAGATATGACTTCTTTACCTGATACGTCATCACATTATGTTTTTAAGGCGAAATAGAACTATAACCATTATAGAAGTCACTAAAAGTTTAAAATGTTATTTTGGATTGGACCCTTGTTTCTTGAGAAGTTAATTTCTATATTAGTAAGCCTTATATAACTAGAAAAATATTTCTAAACATTCTTAAACTCTAATTGATTGATGAATTAAGACTTAATTTTGACTATTGAATCCTCAAAACCACTCTCTAATATGAATATAAAAATTCATATATCTAAAAAACATAAATAATATTATCATCTTAAAAGTGCTTTAATAGTTGAAAATCTAATTCTAAACATTCTGAAACTCTAACTAATTTTGTAAGTGTCACTAAGGGTCTGAAATACTATCTTAGATAAGGTCCTTATCTTTTTATAAGCTTGTCTATATTGGTAAGCCTTATATGATTGAAAAAGTAATTCTAAACGTTTTGAAACTTTAACTAATTAATGGATTAACTTATTAATACTTAATTTTGAGTATTGTATCCTCAAAATCACTCTTCAATATGAATATAAAAATTCATGTATCTTTAAAACGAAAATAATATTATCTTGGATGGAGTCTTATTTATTGGTAAGTTAGTTTTCATATTAGTAAGCCTTATATAGTGGAGAAAAAACTTTTGCTTGCATTGCCTTATTTCGTCTACTAATTCTAAACATTATGATCCTCTAATTAATTAATAAACTAACTTATTATGACTTAATTTTAACTATTGTATCCTTAAAATCACTTTCTGATATAAATATACAAATCCATACATGTAAGAAATGAAAATAAAATATTAGATTTAGAAAAGAAACATATGACATTACAATTGATATTGACACAATAAAATGAAGTAACAATTGATTCATATTTATTTTATTTTATTTCAATGATGTAGCTATTAATTTATCTTTAAAATTCTTTTGGTACAATAGAAAAAATTGACATTATTATTTTTTTTGTTGAGACCGTACGACCAACAAATGACCGTATCATTATTATTAATAAATCGCAATAATTTTAAATCTTACTTTTAAATATGACAGTTGAAAAAGATTTAAAGATATATACCAAACATTTCAATGTATATAAAGGTATGAAAATAATATTTTGGATGCGATCCCTACTGTATAAGTTTATTTAATTTTGCTTCTAAAACTCTAAATTTAAATTTGGAGGAATTAAATTTGATTATCATGTTCTTAAACTAACTTTCTAATATGAAGATAAACAACCGCGAATTTAGAAAATAAAAATAACATATGAAATTTAAAACAAAAAATTGTGTTATAGTTAATTTAAATTTATTATGATTGATTAAATGTATATGTATTTACACATAACATAATCATTGAAAAAAATTATCTATATAACATATAAACTCAATAATAAAATTATAGAACAATTTTTACTTTGATAAGACAGTAAAATCAACAAAGTGGCTATATAAGTATAAATGAGATTTTAAAAAGAAATCATATACGTACTAGAAAAGAAAAGTTTACAATTAAATTAAATTATTCTTAATTACTATATTTGATAACATTTCAAACCTTTAAGATGCAAAAATATGAAATGTCATCATATCATAATTTCTATGTAAAATAAAATTATAAACACTATAAGTGTCTTTGAAAGCCACAAATATTATCTTGAATATAGTCCTTACTCTTCATAAGTTAACTTTTATATCAATAAGATTTATCTATTTAAAAAACTAATTCTAAGCATTCTAAAACCTCAACTAATTAATGAACTAACTTATTACGACTTAATTTTAACTATTTTATCCTTAAAATCACTCTCTAATATGAACATAAATATTCATATATTTGCAAAATGAAAATAACATATTAGACTTAGAAGATATAAGAAGATGATGTTACAATTAAGATTAAAATAATAAAAATAAATTAAAAATTGCTTCATATTTATTGTATTATGATATATGCTTACCGTGGTCGATATAATATATAGTATTAAAAATCTTTTTGGTACAATAAAAAAATTGATGTAACTTTTTTTTTTTTTGGTGAGACCACACGACCGGCAAATGACCGTAAAATTATTATTAAGTAAAATCCCAATAATGGCAAAGTTCATCCTTAAATTTGATAGTTGAAAATGATTTAAAGCTATATACTAAACATAACAGCGTATCTAAAGGTATGCAAATATTATTTTGGATGTGATCCTTATTTTTAAGTTTATTTAATCTTACTTCTAAAACTCTAAATATGTTAAATTTTTAGGATTTGATTTTTACTACCATGTTCTTAAAATTAACTCTCTCATATGAAGATAAGAAATTATGTATCTAGAAAATAAAAACTATTATATTTTACTAAATGTTTATGTATTTACACATAACATAATTATTACAAAAATTTATGTATGTAATATATAAAATCATTAATCAAATTGTAGGATAATTCTTTGATTTGATAAGACCGCACGATCAACAAAGTAGCTATATAAGCATAAATAAGATTTTGAAAAAAAAAATCACATATGAACTAGAAGAAAAATGGTGCAATCAAATCAAATTATTCTTAATTACTGTAGTTGAGAACATTTAAGAACTTCAAGATGGAAAAAATATGATATGTCATCAAATTATGTTTTTAATGAGAAATCAAATCATAAACATTATACTTGTTTCTAAGGGTCTAAAACATTATCTTTAATGAGGTCCTTATTTCTTGATAAGCTAATTTGCATATCAATAAGCTTTATATAATTGAAAAAAACTAATTTTTGTGCTTTATGAAACTCTAACTAATTAATGAACGAATATATTATGACTTAACTTTAATCACTGCATGTATTCTTAAAATCACTCTCTAATATGAATATAAAAGTTCATATATCTAAAAAAAATAAAAATAACAATAAGAGAGAAAAAATGATGACACGATTAAGATTGAAATAAAAAAATATATAATACTTGATTCATATTTATTTTATTTTAGTATATACTTACCGTAATGGATGTAAAGATTTATAAATATAATGTATAGCTTTTAGAATCTTTTGGTAGAGTAAAAAATTGATTGCATTTTTTGAGTGGGACCACACTATCAGCAAATAACTGTACAATTATTGTTAATGAAAATTGTAGTAATGATAAAACTTATTCATAAATCTCAAAGTTAAAAAAGATTTAAAGCTATAGAGTAAACATGTTAGTGTCTCCAAACGCATGCAAATTTTATTATTTTTAAGTTTTTTTTATTTTTGCAAAAAAAATGTGAGGGCTATATTAGGAAGCATTATATAATGTGAAAATTAATTTTAAAACTTTAAGTCTACTGATTTTATTAGTATTTAATTTCGGCAATGTCCTTATAACTAACTCTCTCATACAAAAATAAATAATCATGTATCTAGAAACAAAAATGACATATGAAATTTAGTAGAAAAATTAAAATATGTTAAAGTTAATTTAATTTTATGATAATTTAATAAATTAAAATATATAAACCTACCCAAAAAATAATCACTGCCATTATCAACATAATGTATAAGATCAATAATTAATTTATAGAATAATTTTTTACTTTGATATAACCGCACGATCAACAAGTGGCTATATCGCATATATGAAATTTTGAAAACAAATCACACGTGCTTTAAAAGGAAAAAACTAAGGTACAATTATAATTATAGCTTTAGCCTGACATATTTTTGTATATAAATGTTAGATTATGCTGTGATAACACAAGTGTAGTTTATGAGAAAATATCATTGGATACATTTAGTAGATATAGAAACTATAATTTGGCGACAAATAATAGTCATGAAGATGTGAAAAATAATTTCAACACTCCAAAATAAGGATATGTCATGCTTATCAATTGAATATTCTTATTATTAGCATCTTACAAGAATTAAAGAAAAATATATACATAAAATATTGGATATTATATGATCATTCTATTAATTTTTTATTTTTTATTTTTGTAAAAAGTAATAAGGTGCATACATAAGTCCTGCTAAATTTGAGATGCAACTTTATTACTTTTAAATTTTTACTTAATCGTTATATTAACCTTATGAATATATATATATATATATATATATATATATATATATATATATATATATATATATATATGGGAGCTGATCCATTGATAGCGCTAGCAAAATAGGATAAGTTGCTAGCGCGATCTGGCCGTCCACGGGCGATCTGTGGTTGGTCCAGATCTTTTTTTTTTGCATTTTAAAGCCCGTCCTCTACATTATGTAGCGGACAATTTCTGGACAAAAATACCCTCCAGCTCCGTCTGCTATATTTGTGTAGCGGACGAGTTGGCATTACTTTTTCTCTCATTCTCTCTCCTTTCAGTCATTATTTTTCTGACATGTTTGTCTTTCAGTCTCTCCCATCAATTTTCTGACTCCTCTCTCTTTCTCTCTCCCCCTTTCTCTTCCTCTCTCCTTTCTCTCACTTTCATCTCTCTCTATTTATCCTCTTTGCCGGCGATCTTGTCTGTCGTAAGGAGAATCGAATCGGAGACCCGCAAGATCTGAGCCGGAGCGGAGTTTGAATCGGAGGAACATGTATTGAAAAGCGTTTTTTAATTTACTAGCTTTTTTAAGTGATTGCTTTTCGCCGGAGTGGCGCGGTGGATCTATCTACTCATTTCAACATTTACGGCTAGAATGGCGCGGTGGTTCTTCGGCGAGGATGGCAGTTGTGGGTTTGTTGATGGCAAAAGACATTGTTTTGGATCTGCATATTGCAAAGATAAAAGACATTGCATGACTGAAAATATAGAGAACCCAGAACATATAACACATCTAAAACAGAACCCAGTTAATTTGGTTGTGGCAATTCGCTCGCTACATAATGTAGCGGACACAATGAGTATTGATGACAGAAAGAGAATTAAGAGAGAAGGACACGAACATTGATGACAGGAGAGAGAATGAGAGAAAAAGTAATGCCAACTCATCCACTACACAATGTAGTGGACGGAGCTGGAGGGTATTCTTGTCCAGAAATTGTCCGCTACATAATGTAGTGGACGGACTTAAAAAAATGCAAAAAAAGAAGAAGATCTGGGTCGTCCACAGATCGATCAGCTTATATATATATATATATATATATATATATATATATATATATATATATATATATATATATATATATATATATATATATATACCACCTTAAAGACTCTCTGAAGTTAAAGAATTAAATTGATATGTAAAATTTACACTTCAAAAGGGATACTTGATAGCGCCGTCATATTTTAATTTAAATTACAATCATATTCGTCATTTAACTTATACGGTACTAGCATAATTAATCTACTACTCTAAGTGCTAAGCCAATATTCATTCGAAATATAGTTAACAACTTCAAACAAAATGGGAGATCTTGCTAGCGCGATCTGACCGTCCATCCCTTCGGGATGGACGGCCCAGATCGCGTATTTTTGCGGCGCTGTCAGTGGTCCGCTACACTGTGTAGCGGACGGACCTTTTTACCATTTTGCCCCTGCTCCCCCCTCCGCTACACTGTCTAGCGGACCACATAATTGGGCCCACGTTGACAGCCAAAATGTCGTCCGCTAGACAGTGTAGCGGACGACTGACTTCCCTGACACAACTAACATATTTCGACGTGTTTGTACCTTTATTTCTACACACGACGGGTTGTCGGAATTCCTCAAGCTCTTTCGGCTACAATTTTCTTCTCCTCCTTCGGACTCGCTTCCATTTTCAGCTCCCTTCAAGCTTCGAGTAAAACTTGCTTCAAGCTTCACTCAAGTAAGGTAAGTTTGCGAATGGTGAAGTTTTCTTTATGGATTGAATGGTAAAATATAATTTTATTTTGTTCGGACAAAAAAGTATAGATTTTTTTTTATGTTCTAGAAATTTGTCACTCTATTCTTCAATTTGTGATGTTCTAGACATGATGTTCATAAAAAAGGTGTAATTTGTTAACTCTAAATAAAATTATAGTTTAATTCGATTTTTTGGCATGATGAATTCGTCTATTTATCTTAGTAATTTTAATTTGTTATGTTCAATAAATTAATAATTGTTAATTTGGAGACACTTTCAGGGGTTATGCATACGGTATGTTTGTCATCCTAAATTGGTCTATTCGCCAAGGTAATTTTTAGGTAATATTTTCAGTTAGAAATGCCATTTGATTGTTAAGCGTAGTCTATTTCTACACAGGTCTTGTTTCACAATGTCTGATTTCGTGTCGAGCTCCAACGTCCCCGTAGATGCTAGTGATCCGTATCTAGGACGAACGTTTCAAACATTGGAAGAAGCTGAAGAATGTTTTCGAGCGTATTCATTGAGGGTTGGTTTTGGCATTAGAATAAAGACTACAAGAACAAGCAACGTAACAAAAAAGATATGCTCTCGCTTATACGAGTGTCATAGGGGCAGAAATCCACAGCAAAATGAGACACGCGTAGGCAATGATGACAGTGATGACGAAATAGGATATTCGCGTAGAAGACGGGACTGCTTTGAGCGCACAAATTGCCAGGTCAAGATGTTCGTAAGCTACAAAGCCAATCATGATCATTGGCTTATTACCAGCCTGGAACTGGCACACAATCACCCGTTAGTAACTCCTTCTAAGGTGAGTCAGATGCATCAACACAAGAAGATGGGTAAGGTCGCGAGGAGCCTAATTCACACAATGAGCAATGCGCGAATTGGACCTACTGAGATTGTTAATGTTCTTGCTGAACAGGCTGGGGGAATTCAAAATTTAAACTTTAACACGACAGACGTTCGTAACGCGGTCCGAACCCATAGACGAGCCGCGTATGACCTCAATGATGCGCAATCGACAATGAGCCTATTGAAACGGATGCAGATGGAGGACCCGCAGTTTACCTTCGATTATAAACTTGATCGAGTTAGTACAATTTTTTGGGTCGACGGTCGTTCGAGGCTAGCTTATAAGCATTTTGGGGATGTCGTGACTTTCGACACCACATACCGTACCAACAAGTACTCGATGCCGTTCGCTCCTTTCACCGGCGTCAATCATCATTATCACTCCATCCTGTTCGGGTTCGCCTTGTTAAGGGACGAGAGCGAGGGTTCTTTTGTATGGTTGTTTAGGACGTGGCTGGAAGCAATGAACTTCAAAGCACCCAAAGTGATCATCACCGATCAAGATTTGGCAATGAAGAAGGCTATTGTGACCGTCTTCCCAGACACCCGGCACAACTTGTGCACTTGGCACATAAGCAACAAATACCCGGAACGTCTGCATCACGTGTACGCAAAGTATCCAGACTTTAAACAGGATTTTGACAAGTGCGTTACCAAGTCGTTAACGATTGAGGAATTCGAGGAGAGGTGGGAAAAGCTTGTTCGGGATTACTCATTGCAAGACAACGAGTGGCTCCGGCACTTGTACGAGCGCAAAGAGCAATGGATTGGCGTTTACACGAGGAGGTATTTTTCAGCGGGCATGAAAACGACGGGCAGGAGTGAATCTATGAATGCCACGTTCGATAGTTATGTGGGTACAGCTACCAATTTGAAGACTTTCGTTGCATCCGCACAAAAAGCGGTAGCTTCGTTGTTCGTAAAAGAAAGGGCTGCCGACTTTGCAACAACGTACAAACAAAGGAGAAGGTTGCTAGAGACCCCGCTGGAGCTGAACGGTGCCAAAGTCTATACGAAGGAGATCTTCTTGCTATACCAAGTAGAGCTGCAAAAATCGGGACGATACAGTATAAACAAGGTGGCAGAAATGTCTACGCGTGAGTACAAGGTTTATTCGCTCGTGAATGACCTCGTCCCTGAGAAGCTGCGCAGAATTTATACGGTGAGCCACGACACATTGACGGACTCGGTGACGTGTGTTTGCAAGAAGTTTGAGTTCCATGGCATCCTGTGTAGACACATTCTGCGGTTTTTCACCCAGAAGAATATCAGGACAATCCCCGATAAATACGTCTTGCCACGGTGGACGAAAGGTGCAAACAGGTTGCACGGTACCATTTCCTTTCCGGAGCACCCGTATACTGACTTTGAAGAATCAGAGACGTTGCGGTATAATCATCTGGTGACGATGTTCACCCGTTTGTCCGTAAAGGCTGCTGCTACAATGGTCGGATTATAAACATCTCCTCGAGGTAGCTCAGCAGCAAGAGCCCATCGTCGACCAGTTGGAAGCAGCTTCAGTCACCAATGCGGTTGACACCGAGCCTACGACGGAATCCGAAGATGACGAGCCGGGGGAGAAAGGCGACAATGATATCCGGCCGTTGGATCCAATTATATCGCAAACGAAAGGCCGCAAGAGATCTACGCGGATGAAAAGCTCAATTGAAACGGCAACTCAACCTAAAAAGCTGCGAAGGTGTGCATTGTGCAACAAAATGACCGACCACGACAAGCGGAACCATTACAAGGCACTGGGGATAAGTCCAGGGGGTTTGCAAGATGGGGAAGAAGATGACGCCGAAGATGAGGACGAACAAGCTGCAGTGGACCTTTAATTTTTTGTATAAGTTTGACATTTGTTATAACTTTTATATAAGTTTGACATTTGTAATAATTTTTATATAAGTTTGACATTTGTAATAATTTTTCGACCGAATACTGAATTTTTTTTTCTTCTGATGTAGCGATTTTTTATGTAGCGGACGGATATGCATAGTCCTAATTTTTTGGTCATCATTTATGTCCGCTATACAATGTAGCGGACGTCATCGCAGAAAAACTTTTGGTCTTCATTTATGTCCGCTATACAATGTAGCGGACGTCATCGCAGAAAAACTTTTGGTTTTCATTTATGTCCGCTATACAATGTAGCGGACCTCTATCCTATTATATATATTAATCAAAACGGGCAATCAGCTTTTATCAGTCCGCTATATTCTCTCTCTCTCTCTCTCCCGCTATATCTCTCTCTCTCTCGAACATCTAACCCAAGCCGCTACCCCATCTACGGCGACCCACATCTCCGGCGACACCACCGTCCTCCCCTCATCGCCGACCTCGATGGCTTCTGGATCGGAGACCACCTACGATTTTATTGGCAACTTGCACCTGGTAGGCAAACACTTTTTCAAAGTCATGATGCCGGGATTTGAGAATGAACTTGTAGGCCATCCCTCTTTCTCTGTATTTTCGTGTGTTAAAAGTTTGATCTTTTGGTTAAAAACTAACCTATTTTTTGTATTGTGTTTGTTAGGACATACCGGAAGCCTTTACCAATCAATTTACAACAATTCATGACAGTTCAAGATTATATAGCCGCAAGGGGGCCTGGCAGGTTGAAATCAAGCTGAAGCCCGGCCGACCCCAAAAAAAGCAATTCGCAGAGGGTTGGAACGTCTTCGTGCGCCAGCATGGCCTCGAACTCGGGGACTTTGTAGTGTTTGAACACCTTGGGTGGTGGGATTTTCAAGTTGTAATCTTTGATCGGAGCGCTTGTGAAAAAATTTCTTTCCCCCAATGTGAACCCTAATTTATTAATAATAACCAAATTTATTGTATACATGTTCATTATGTTTCCAAATTTTTTCTCGCTTAATTGTGCCGTTTGAGATACCCTCAATATATTGAGATCGTTGATTGTGAATCGTACGTTATTTATTGTTTATCGATATTGAGATTGTTGATTCCGTCGCTAAAACAAGTCTTCGGGCGCCAATTTATTAAAACTGCATCACGCTACATTGTCTTAACCCAACACTTAGAAAATTTTCACTTCCCCACTGTCCGCTACATTGTGTAGCGGACGGACAAGCAGAATGTCTTACCCAACACTTAGAAAATTTTCACTTTCCCACTGTCCGCTACATTGTGTAGCGGACGGACAAGCAGAATGTCTTCCCCACTGTCCGCTACATTGTATAGCGGACGGACAAGCAGAATGTCTTAACCCAACACTTAAAAATTTTCACTTCCCCACTGTCCGCTACATTGTGTAGCGGACGGACAAGCAGAATGTCTTAACCCAACACTTAAAAATTTTCACTTCCCCACTGTCCGCTACATTGTGTAGCGGACGGACAAGCAGAATGTCTTAACCCAACACTTAGAAAATTTTCACTTCCCCACTGTCCGCTACATTGTCTAGCGGACGGACAAGCAGAATGTCTTAACCCACCACTTAGAAAATTTTCACTCCCCCACTGTCCGCTACATTGTGTAGCGAACGGACAAGCAGAATGTCTTACCCAACACTTAGAAAATTTTCACTTCCCACTGTCCGCTACATTGTGTAGCGGACGGACAAGCAGAATGTCTTAACCCAACACTTAGAAAATTTTCACTTCCCCACTGTCCGCTACATTGTGTAGCGGACGGACAAGCAGAATGTCTTAACCCAACACTTAGAAAATTTTTACTCCCCCACTGTCCGCTACATTGTGTAGCGGACGGACAGCAGAATGTATTAACCCAACATTTAGAAAATTTTCACTTCTCCACTGTCCGCTACATTGTGTAGCGGACGGACAAGCAGAATGTCTTACCCCAGCACTTGGAAACTGTCCGCTACACATTTTGTTTTCCACCTTTCAATCATTCTCAATGAGAGCCAAAAAAACCAAACTCAAATCATCTTCAACGGAAATCAAACAAATCAATCAATCAATAATCTTCAACACAAATCAATGAGAGCTTTCTAAATAATC